>JASBWT010000010.1:600000-792873 GCA_030039255.1 Naganishia friedmannii | reverse complement strand
ACCTGGAATAGCCCTGATCCAATCAACATGCTGCGCATCCTCTCTACAGAAGATGCACATCCTCTGTGCTGACCAAGGCACGCCGCACCGACTCGCCATCACTCCGACGGAATGACGAACATCAGGATGTCGAACATCTATATAAACAGACAAAAATGAGGCATGAATCAGGTTCAGGGCAGCATAGTAATAGTATCAACTCACTAAACTATCATGATCCCTATGAATCTCCAATTCTGGCCTCATGCCGACCAGGACGTTGTCGACATTCTTCCCAGAGACCACTGATTCAGTCTCAATTACCGTCGTCTCCTACGAACGCCAACCAGAAGTGAGCTCTGCAGTTTCTATATGCCGGTAGACATCATCGAAAACAGACCTGCAGTACTTCACCAACGACTACGAGAGGCGTTAGCCTTCATCCTACGAGAAGCAGTCAGAAAGGAAGATGCCATCGACAACGGCGAACCATGGCGACTCACGAACAGATTGAAGCTATGGCTAACATGGCTAGCCGACGACCTCAGCAGCCTGATGCTACGTCTCGACACCGTGATCTGGACGATGTGGATGACATAGTTCAGACGTCGGTCAACCATGTCGGAGTCTGCCATGACGCCGCCAAGGAGCAACCGATGCCTTATGCAGGCAGAGATGCAGGAGAAGTGGCTGTTGAAGAACGAGAAATGATGGTGCATCTCACCAATTGGAACACAACCGGTCGTATGCATCGGACCGAAACTTACCGGGTACCAATTCCCGATGACCTGCCTCCTGTTCCATACACAACACCTGCCAACGCCGCCTCGCCAAAGCCTGTCATCTACGTCGAACCTATGCGCAACAACGAAGAGACCAGTGTCTCCGTCCATGCAAACGAGAACATACCGGTGGACATACCGGGCGGAGCAGTTGCCGATCCTCTGTCCCGTTTGCTGTTGGTCGAGCAATTCCGAGAGGAGATATTGCAGGAAATGATGCACGGAGAGCTGAGCAGGAACGGAGTCGTTCTGCATCAAATCTGTGCCCACGAACACCACCGTACTCAACTTGATGAAGCCGTTCTAAACGACGGACGAGCCAACGGCCGACCCTACCTTGTCGTCGAACACATCACCCGACACGACCGGCATCCTGCAACTGGCAGCTGTATCTATAGTACTATACCGTCGGAATCCATGGCGGCCCTCCTCGTGGTTCTGCTGAAACGTTGGCGAGCCGTTATTCGGGTGTTCCGTACGCTATCTGGGAATACTGGGGTTCGACAAAATCGTGTTAACACCTACGTTGACAACTTCGGTACAAACGATTCCTATCGAACTATCGTGTGGCACTGGCTGGACGATGAGCGATGGCTCAACCTCTGGCGATCTCGACGAGGCTGAACGGGAGGGAGTCTGCTGTTGTGATTCTGCGCTTCAGCGCTTTCTTCTTTTCATCTCGCCTGCCTACTCTCGGCGCGTTTCCTCGTTTTTCCGTCACTCGGTATTCGTTTACAACAAACCACTTAGTGCGCAACTTGTGCTCACAGTATGCACATCCTGTGCACATCTTGTGCACAACTTGTGCGCATACCCGTTTGTGCAGCCTAGTATCAGTATCTTTATTGGTGGCGAACAACCTCACCTTAGGCAAGATATAACTATAGAAACCAGCCCTTTTGGCTGTGAGTTGTGACCCGTCTACAGTTTAATGACTTACGCAAATTAGATCAATATTTTATATCACTACCCTTACAACTACGACTTAGGATTAGCTACCCTTTCCAGTAAGAGTTAGCTAGAAGTCTTTGGCAGTCAGCAAGACAGGTGAGTATTAAATAACAACTGTGTGGAATCCGAACAGGTTCGTTGCTTGCCGCGAAGCTCTAAAATTACCAGTTCTGACTTATTTGTACTTGTGATTTTTGATCGTCAATATCAAAAATATTACAAGTCCGAATAAGCGCGTAAAGAGTAAATCGCTGGTACCCAACAATTCAAGGGGGTGACGAAGAAATCTATGATGGACCATTGGATCCGAGTCTCACACTATATGGCCGGCTTGAAGGGCACCACCAACCTTGGTTACGAAGGCTTCACCTTCGACGATTCATTCGCCAACCACAACCGCAAGCTGCAGGCAGCTTCCATCAAAAACATTATTTATCCCAACTACAATATGGTTTATCTGGTGGAGAGTAGCGACGGGGACCGTGATCGCGAGGGAAAATGCCGGGTTCTTGGATGCGATTTATTACGATGTCCAAAATGCCATCGAAGGATATTGAGCCTCCCGAAGCCCGCGACGGGTCCACCCTCGCTTCAAAGGTACTTCGCCTTCTACGGTTGCGAAGGGGTCTTACCGCAAACCCATGTACCAATTCCTCACCGCCAACGACCAAAACACAATCAAGTTCTGTGAAGGGTATGAGATGCAGGACTGTTGGAACAAGTTCGTGGAAGTTGACTAGTGACCGTGGGCGGTGGGCGGCCACTTGCGTAGGACCAGGGACATTGCAATATTCGCTAAATCTTTGCGCTTTGCGCGCGTCCATTTACAGTTGTTCTGGACGCACCTTTCAATTTGTACACTGATGTGCGCATCGATTTCAACATCGCTGTAGCTTCGCCCTACCTATGCAGACTAGCCTATTGTCTACTCTGCTCAGGTGATGTCTCCTCGAGGCAAGGGAAAGGTATGTAAGTAGCTCGGTTCTCAGTTGTAATTCCTTTTCTCTATGAACTTGTAATTCATCCTTTACTTGATCAACTTTCGCTCGCTTGCCCAACAAGCTCTCGACTTTGACCTAATCTGAGGACTAGCTACCCTTAAGTAGTTGACTCAACTCCTTCCTTAGAACGCTAATTGTCATTAGATACCAACATAGACAGGAATCCTAAATGTTACACGTAGATCTTAGAACTTTAGCTCTAACTGATCTCGGCTGTGACACTGATGACTACTTAGTCGTAGTCGGGCGCAACTTGCGCAACTATCGACTAACTGCCGACTTTAGATATCGAGGAAATTCGACTAAAAAAAGTTGCACCTAACTAATTGTGCCGACCCCTAGCTGCAATGGCTTTTATTGAGATTCCGGACTGGTATCTCCCGTACCACTCACCTTTCTCGGTAGAGGACATGATGACGTGTGATTGTCGACTCATTACAGGAGTCTTTACTACGTCTAGGGTTCAAGGCGACAAGATATATAGATATAAGTGAGGTAGATGATCACTTGACCAAAAAGCGGGATATCGGAAGCAAATGCCGCGGTCATCGGGTCGGGGCATGATTTTGAAGAAAAGTGGTTGAAAGATCGAAAACTCTTGTGCGGGGATTCAATTTGCATAGTTGTTCAGGGTAAAATGGATGTACGCCTGTGAAAAATAAGTACATGATGTTATGCTTTGCTCTTCCTCGTAGTTGGTCCATCCTATGTTACATTTCCCTTACACCGTGCAGCAGCACTACCCACGCTGCGCTGCATGAGCGATCCTTGTATCGCCTATAACCGGGCTGGCGGGACAGGCCAGGGGCCATGCGATTTGTAGTTTGAGTACTGTATTAGAGACCGATTCGTCAAAAAAACAGACAAATCTCCCCCGACGCCGAAACTCGGGCATCGCAGCGGAACCATATTTTCCTTGGCGATGGATGGATGGCCGACCGATCGATTGGGATTTCTGATTTTGAACAAATATTATACCAGAAATACTCTATAAATTATACAAAACACAGCAGGATCCAGGTCATCCAGGTCATCGCCTAGACACCTCGACCATTACAACGATGAGTAGCTTGCTCTCCCGCGTTGTCAGCGGCGCAGTCCGTAGTGTGCACAACAACCCCGACAGCGATGCCACCAACAACAACGACGGAGACGACGACGGCAGTGCATCCGACACCTCCTCCCTCCGCGAATTCAACCGTCATCTCTCCCGTCTTCAATCCAACGCAACCGACGGATTCGATCTCGATGCAGTCATGGCCGCAAAAGCGGAGAGAGAACGGAAGGAGGGTAAGAAGGAGAGGGCGATTGATTTGGGTTGGAAAGGGTTGTGTGTGAGGGGTGTCGGGGCGGATGTGGTGTACGCCGAGGATTTAGCGAGGTGAGTTTGTCGGTTGGGCTTGTATTGGTTCAGGGACAAGGGGAGAGGTACCGCTCGTCGTCGTCTTGCCTTTTCCTCCTTTCCCTGCAGAAAACCGTCGTCCGTACATAACCACGCAAAGCTAACATCCTGCTTCCCCCATCCTCCTACCTTCCCCTCCCCTTCCATCAGCATCTTCAACCCCGCTACCAAACGAAACGACCGTAAACGAGCAGCGGCGGGGAAACTCCCGAGCCCGACGCTCGAATCAGCCGGAGCTGCTTCCGAAAAGTCGCCCGGTGCTGCGCATGGAGCTCATCACGGTCACCATCAAGCGGCTCCACCTCGGTCGTCTGCTTCTTCCGATACCGTTACGCTCACACCAGCTCAAACCGACAACAACAACAACGCCGGCGCCGGCGCCACGTCCTCAACCTCTGAATCCGAGTCCGGGCTAGGCAAGAATGAGAAATACCTCGTGAGGGATTTCACGGGCGTATTGAAAAGTGGAGAGATGTGTCTGGTCTTGGGAAGGCCTGGGGCTGGGTGTACGACGTTTATGAAGGTGCGCGCGCAGATTGGGGTCACCCTTATGCTTTCCACGCTCCTGCCCTTTTCGCGAGGTCTCGCGTGGGCAGTTTACTGACGTGAGAAGCACTACCGCCATCCCCTGTGATCTTGCCGTGAACAGGTCATCTCGAACATCAGACAGGGATACGCAGGTGTCGACGGAGAGGTCTTGTACGGTACGATGGATTCCAAGGAGGCGAGAAAGTATAGTGGGGACATTGTTTTCGTCGATGAGAACGAGACGCATTACCCAGAGTGAGTGCTCGCATCCATTCACCCTCCCTCCCTCCCGCCCGATCCGCTCAAACTCGGATTAGCCGAGGGAGCAAGTGTTGTGCTCATCGTCTTGGTGATTTTGAAACCGCCCTTACTTCTAGTCTCACCGTCGCTCAAACTCTCAAATTCGCACTCCACATGAAGACTCCCTCCGGCAAAGGTCGTCCGGACGACACGACCCGAGAAGAATACGAGTCGGATTATTACCAATTGTTGATGAGGCTGTTTGGGATTGAGCATACGTCGGATACAAAGGTTGGGGATAGTGCGGTGAGGGGTGTGTCTGGTGGGGAGAGAAAGGTGGGTTTCGATCACGGAGTTTGAGCTTTTGCTGAGGGAGGGTTTGGTGGCTGATGTGTTTGATGGTGGGGTCATCAGCGTGTTACTTTGGCGGAAGCGTTGGTCACCCGTGCACCGGTCATGTGCATCGATCAAGGATCTCGAGGACTGGACGCCTCCAACGCCCTCGAATTGGTCAAGACCATCCGAGCCTTTGTCAACCACACCAAGTCGACGAGCTTCATGACATTGTACCAAGCCGGCAACGACCTTTATGAACTGTTCGACAAGGTCCTCGTCATCGCTGCCGGGTACTGTATCTTCTATGGACCGCTCAAGGACGCCAGGCCGTATTTCGAGAACATGGGGTTCGTCGTTTCACCCGGAGCGAACTTGTCGGACTACTTGACCGCCGTGACGGTCGCGACCGAGCGAGTGATTGCAATTGGCAAGGAGGGCGAGGTACCAAACACCGCGGAAGAGTTCGCGCGGGTATACTTGAACTCGGAAGTCCGCGCGAACGCGGTTAAAGAGTACGAGGAATTCGTCGCGGACGAGCGGACGAGGCAGGCTCGGACGGAAGAGTTCAAGGAGAGCTTTGTGATTCAGAAGAACAAGCACGTCAGTCCGAGAAGTCTGTACACGACGACGATATTTACCCAGGTCGCTGCAGCGACGAAGCGGCAGTACGCGTTGACTTGGAATGACAAGGCTTCTTTGGGTGAGTGGCGTCTCGTGCAAGGCGAATCTGGCGGTGATAGTCAGCTCGACTAATGATGCTCAATCGATACAGGGATCAAATACGGTGGACTCATGATTCAGGCCATCATCTTGGGTTCGCTGTTCTACATGATCCCGCAGAACACGAATGGATTGTTCACCAAGGCCGGGTACCTTCATCCTCCTGTCTGCTGTATTCGGGCTCGTGCTAACACGTTTGGAATTTTTCGATCACAGTATCCTTTTCTTGATTCTGTTGGTCAACGCTCTGCTTGGTCTCGGAGAGGTCGTCAGCAGTTTCAAGGGCCGGTCCATCCTCGCCAAACACAAGAGTCTCGCGTTGTACCGTCCGACCGCGCTCATCCTCGCGCAGGTCATGGTCGACATCCCCGTCGTTGCTGGTCAGGTCGTGAGTTGAGTTGCGTTTGCGAACTCATCTCTCGAGTCTGGCGAGCTAACGATTTTGGTTTTGCGAAGACCGTCTTCCTTCTGCCGATCTACTTCATGAGTCAACTGAAGCAGACCGCCGGCGCGTTCTTCACCCTCTGGATCTTGACATACGTCACCACGCATGCTCTGTTGGCGCAATTCAGGCTTATCGGTTACAGGTATGTCTAGTCGTGGACCGACATTAGCGATCATGGCATACGGATCTCGATTTCTATCCTATCCCAGTTTCCCTTCGTTCGACGGTGCCGGAGCTGTGTCTGGAATCTTGTTGGGTGTGAGTGATCGTTGGATGTAGCGCAACATGGCAGGCACTGACATAATGTCATGTTACTATTCAGCTCAACATCATCACCATGGGTTATCTCGTCCCGGCCTCGCAGTTCAAGCCTTGGATCGGATGGGTGAGTCTCGCGCTGGTACGAAATACACGAAACGTCTCCGCTAACATCCGTGGTTCACCTCCGGAATTTACAGTTCCGCTGGGTATGTTCGGATTTACATTTTGCAGGTTTCGATGCCAAGCATGCTGACAACAATACACTGCCTCTCAGCTCAATCCCCTCTATTACGCGTGAGTAATAGTCGACCTGTTCGCCTTTCTTCAATGCTATTTGCTGACGTTAAAGAGCTTACAGCCTGGAAGCAGCATTCGCGAACGAGTTTGAAGGTGTGGATCTGCCCTGCGTCACTCCTTCGCTCGTACCGTACGGCGCCGGTTACCCCACGAGCGGTACCGGAGTTAGTGAGTAGGCTGCTGTTCGGCGCGCAATCACTTTAGAATGCTGAGACGTTTTTTCTCTTAGCGTGCACCGTACAAGGATCGACGACTGGGTCAACGCAAGTGTTAGGGGACTCATACATCAAAGCCGCTTACGGCTATTCCGTGTCCAACAAATGGAGAGGTGGGTCATTGAGAAGAATTAATTACCGTGCAGTCAGCTGATTGGCTTGCTCGCACAAGACTTCGGCATAGTGATTGTGTGGTGGATCGCCTATCTCGTCCTCACATGTCTTGCTGTGGAGCGGTTGAAAGCTGCAGGGAGCGCCAAGAGCTACCTGCTCTTCCGTCGGCCGAATAGCCGATCAGAACACATGGCAGCTTCTGGTGAGGCCGACGAGGAAAAAGGCGCTGGTCAGTCAGACGTCAAGCAGGCCGCCAATGTGCGAGTAGAGCAGGACATGCAGATTGAGAAGTCGGACACGCTGTTCTCCTGGAAGAACCTAAACTACACCGTCCCGGTCAAGGGCGGTCACCGACAACTCCTCAACAATATCCAAGGCTACACCAAGCCTGGAACGCTGACGGCGCTTATGGGATCTAGGTGAGCAATCGATATCCATGCTTGTCAGCTGCCGGGCAAGGAGCGCTAATCGTCCAATGAATTGCGCTAACGTAGTGGTGCTGGAAAGGTGAGCGCTTGGGCGACGTCGTCATGAATCAATTTGCGCTGCTAATCGATCATGTCTCTGCAGACGACACTCTTGGATGTGCTCGCGTTGCGAAAAGAAGAGGGCAAGGTCGAAGGTGACATTTTGGTTGATGGCCGCGAGCTAGGTCCTTCCTTCCAGCGGACTTGTGTGAGTAGCATATGCAGTCTACATATCGTTTACCGCTTGACTGAATTCCACTCGACATCGCTCAGGGTTACGTATCACAAATGGACATTCACGAGCCGACCCAGTCCATCCGAGAGGCGTTCCTTTTCTCTGCCCGCATCCGTCAGCCGGCAAAGACACCTCTCGTCGAGATCGAGGCGTACGTGGAGAGCGTGATCGACATCTTGGAGCTCTCGGAGCTGGCGGATGCATGTATCGGTGTGCCTGGCGCCGGACTGTCCATCGAGCAGAGGAAACGTTGCACAATCGGTGTTGAGCTTGTCGCCAAGGTGAGTAGAATGGCCTTGCATCTGGGATCGGCATTTACTGACCGCTGGTACTCCTTTGCAGCCAAAATTGCTATTCCTCGACGAGCCTACATCCGGTCTCGATGGACAGAGCGCGTTTAACATCCTCCGTTTCTTGCGAAAGCTTGCGGACGCGGGTCAGTCTATGCTGGTTACTGTTCATCAACCTTCCGCCCTCCTCTTCGACCAGTTCGACCAGCTGCTTCTTCTCGCGAAAGGCGGACGAGTGGTGTACAACGGACCCCTTGGCGAACATTCGTCGACGATGAAGAAATACTTTGCCTGCAAAGGCATGGACTGTCCTGAAGGTGCGAACCCGGCCGAGTTCATGATCGACGTCGTCTCTGGCTCGAAATCCAAGGGCAACGATTGGCCTCAAATCTGGCTGGATTCGGAGGAATACAAGCGTATCTCAAAGGAGCTCGACTCTCTCAATGAGGAGGCTCAAGCAAAGCCGCCGTCTTTCAAGGAGGACGGCTTGTACTACGCAGCTCCGCTCAGCATGCAGTTGAGATTGGTCATCGCCCGGCAATGGAGTGCAATGTTCAGGACACCGCCGTATATTCTTGGCAGGTTCGGTCTTGTTATCGGTTCGGCCTTGATCACCGGTCTCTCGTTCCTGCAAATGAACAATGACGTCCTATCAGTGCAGAATCGTCTACTCGCTGTTGTGAGTGCTGTTTCGCCGCCGACTTGCTGGGATTAGCTGACGGAATTTGTACTTGCACCCCTCAGTTCAACGCGATGTTTGTTGCTCCTGGAATCTTCAATATTATTCAACCCTTCTTCATCAGCGCCAGAACCTTGTACCAGACCCGAGAGGCGCCGAGCAAGATGTTCGGTTGGTTTCCTTGGACAACGGCCATGATCATCACCGAGATCCCCTGGATGTTGCTAGCAATGACCGTCAACTGGACTGTTTGGTACCTCATCGTATGTATACGTGCGACCCACCGTTTCTCTGTCAGCGGAACCTGACTTTAACCTCGCAATCCGGTAGACGTTCCCGGTCGGCCAAATGACCGATGCGGCTCACGCTGGTGCATTCTTCGTACAAGCGATGATTTACGGATTGTGGATCGCCTCGTTCGCCCAACTCGTCGCCGCGATATGTCCTACGCCTGAATCAGCGGCGTTGCTGAACTCAGTTCCTCTTGGGTGAGGCTGAGATGACCAAGTAGACCTGAGCGCTTCGACTGACATGTTTAAAATCACCTTACCTGAGTCTGCTGGCTTCTTTCTCTGGTGTGCTCGTACCGTACGCTCAGATCACCGCGTTCTGGAGATACTGGTTGTACTATCTTGATGCCTGGTGGGTGTCGGCCCGTTCTTTCTCTAAGGGATCATCTTTCTGACGCTGTTTATCCACAGGACGTATATTCTTGGCGCCGAGGTCTTCTTCGTGAACCGCAACGTCGAGATATACTGCACGGAAAAGCAATTCTCGACGATGGTTGCACCGGCCGGTCAGACGTGCGGAGGTGAGCGGAAGAAGAAGGCTCCCGTTGCGTTATCGTCGCTCAGGCTTCCCTGTCACTGACCCTGAGTCTTACTTGCATTTCCATAGCCTACCTGTCCAATTTCCTTGCGTCGGCGGCTGGCTATGTTGACAATCCGAATGACACCGGCACGTGCAGGTACTGTCAGTATAGGAACGGCAATGAATACCTCGCGACTGTCAACTTGTCACCGTCCTACACGGGCTGGAGGAACGTCGGCATCTCCATGATCTTCGTGATGGCGCAGTGGGCTGGCATCTACGCTGTGATGGCGTACAAGAGCAGGGACAGAAAGAAGCGATGAAGCTGCGATATGGAGTGTAATCCGTTGCGATAGATCCATAGACAACCCCCGCGACGGGTATATACAGTCATCTAAGATATCCATCCATAATGCCTCGCCACACTTGGATGCTCCAGTCCTTCCGATGTCATGACAACGCCGTCACAGCCCCAGGGTGTCAGGGTATTACGGCTTCAAAGGGCGGAACATCCTGCCACGGCCGAAGCTATTTGATTCCTTAGGCTGTTGCCCCCGTATGATCCGAAGTGACTTCCACCTGATTCGGTGTCATCGTAGTATACTATCTGTGACAATAGACTACTAGTGAACCGTCGAAGTCAGTCGCGTTCTGGTCTTATCGCGTCTTACCGTGTTTTCTTTTTCACGGTGCAGTCGACAGCATGGTGTATCTCACAAGGGAATCTGACGACCTGTTTGTAGTGAGACTGGCAGTAACCGAGTAGCGCAGCAGAGCTGATTTCATAGCATGCGCGACTGATCGACTAGAGTAGCGCTAGCAGCTTGCGCGCGTGTTTTCGGTGTCGTTCTGATCAGTAGATATATCAATTCCTTCGGTTCGCTCTCCTATGCTGGCTCCTAGGCCTATGCTGCTATACAACTGCCGTCATATATCCAAGCAAATCAACAGCCAACGACTACGTTAGCCGGATCTCTTCGCTTGTCGACCTCGATTCAATGAACGAAAGCGGTGCAACGCAATAGCTCTAAGAATCAGCGTCACTCCGGCATGCGTCCACTTTCCTTGTCCAATGTCGTCTTCAAGTATACCGTTTAGTAGGTAGTCGTTCAGCGCAAGAAGCTCAATAGAATGATGATCTGTAATGCAGACATGTTCGGTACAGTCATACGCAAGCTGTCGTTCCTACAGATAACATGTGTGTACTGGCGACGGATTGGATTTCGTCTACGCGTCGAAGGAGTCGGCTGATTGAGGCCAATAGTAATGGGTGGCTACTGATCTGCAATATGATGGCTCGCTTTACCTGATGGCAAGACAAAGGTAGGAATGCCCGTCGTATATCCCACTTTGGTATCGACAGACTGGTGTAGACTTCACGAAGCCTAGCAGCGAGTTGAAGTGTGCAATCTCGCCAAGTGCGCTGTACGTGTCGTCGAGAGTAAGCCTTCAGGGATCCAGAGATTGGATATGCGCTGCAACTGGTAGGATTGCCCGAATTGCCTTTACGCTGTTGCCGTAGTTGTAGGCTTGCCTTTCCGCCTTTTCGCAATCTTGCTGTAAATCCAAAGAACAAGGAATAGAAAGGTAAAACTACCGAAGACCGCGCCGATGACGATACCTGATGGCAGGAGGGACAGTCAACGATCAGGGGTGTCATCAACCATGCTTGTATACCCATCCCTGACAAAGGGGAAGAAGAAGGATTGGACGTTCGCTTACCAGTCGTCTGATTTCGCGTCAGCCCTGCGATGGTAAAATCATTGCTTTTGTTGGACCTGGCCGTTGGACCTGGAGTCGTACTCGGGATCAGGTTAGTCGCAAACACATTTGGGTCTGTGCGTGACGAGGTATCAGTGTCTTTTGAGCAGCTGGCCGAACAGTCAACTCGTTTTTAAGAGCAGGCTTACATATTGTTGTGCTCTGTGATATTCGAGGCCCAGCCGCCGAAGTTTTGCTTGTCACTGGAGTAGAGGAAGATGTCCGCTGTGAAGAAGTGGTGGATGATGTAGAGAAAGACACGCTCGAGGTCGAACTCGCTCGGATACTGGTGCTCGAGAGCTGCTGCGAGATCACATTGCTCGAGGAGCTCGCCTTGGTTGTTCTTGCACTAGAAGAGCCTGTGCTAGAGGTGGTCGCCGTGGCAGATGTCACGCTAGACTGGACATTACTTTGAATGCTTGACTGAGAAGAACTCTTGGTTGTCACTACCGAGGTGGAGACGGCAGTAGTGGAGGTGATGGCATCTTTCTGGCCGTCTCTCGCTTGTGTCACTTGTTGACCAATGGTCGTCGCGCCCTTCAGCGGAGATGAGTTCGACGTCACGGGTCGTCGCTGCACTGATGTTGTGTCATCCTCCGGTAGCGCTTTGCCAAACTCGATGGGAGAGGACAGATCCGGTATCAGATCGTCCAGGTCAAGACGGTCCAAACCCATTTATAACGGCAAGTGGAAGCGGGGTGTACAGGTCATAAGAGCGTGAGCACCTGTTTGCGAAGCGTTCTTTCTTCTGGTCGTTCCGATACTACGTCCGTTCGCCGACCGTTTCGCTTTTGTATATACCGACCGGCTAGTGTAGCAGCGCCAAACATCCCCTTGGTATGTCCTTTGTGCAGCAGGAGAAAGGAGTGCGTAACGTGTCGGAACGTCTACATGAACGCTCGACATCCGCAGATAGCTGGTGCGATTGTGTAGAAGCCAACGTCGGCGACGAGTATTTGTACCTATGAAGAAGAAGGCAACAGGCAACATCGTTATTTCATTGATTGTCATGATGTGTACTGTTCAACAGTAGGTTACAAAGTATTGGTAGCAAAATTGTCTCGAGGGAGAAAGGAGTGTCCTTTACAATTCATAAGCATCGTCCACATCCGTAGCGGTGCTGTATGGTCGAGCGGGTTGAGAGTGATGCATTCGTGAAGCGGCAGCCAAAGTTGCCTGATTCAAAGGGGACGCAGTGTGCGCGGCAAGTGCTGGACCGGAAGCAGGCGACCAGCCGGTCTCCGAGGCGGATACTCTATATCCAGCTCGAGATGATTCTTCCGGAGACGGCACGCGCAGACTGACAGCCGACGCGAGCGATTGGCCAGGGAGACGGTGTCGGCTCGGATCAACGTAGGATGCCGGGCTTTCCGGAAGTGATACGCCAGGCGAAGGAGGCGGCAGGTACATGGTTGATCCGGTCGGCACGCCGTAGTGAGACGGTAAGACCGATGAATCGTTCGAGGCCACGGAAAGGGTATCATACCGTGCATCGATATGCGAATAATTCGGTCGCGGAAGCGGCAGCGCCAGTGATTCAGCAGACGAACGTGCAGGTGGTAAATGCGCAGCGAAACCAGGTAAATCGGCGAACGGATCCATCTCGACATTCCCAGGCATCATTCGCGAATCAGGTGTTTCGAGTTCCGGTAACGTGGTGAGAGGCTGACCATGCTGGTACCTCTCCGGCGCAGGCATTGGCATAGGCATCGGCGTCAGCGGTGTACCCATAGCGGTCGTCGTTAAGTGGGCAGGTATAGAGCGGCGGGAAGACGTCGAGTCTCCCAATCCATGCGCAAATCCAGTAGCACCAGCCACCGAACTAGCCAACGCCGCAGTGTTCGGCGTCATCGGCTCCTCTACCTGCGCAGCTCGTGCTAAATCCCGATATTCCTGTCGTAGTTGCTCGTTACCATGTCCCGGAGCAGTCCTCGGTTGCGCCTGCGACGATTTCCTGGACAGCAGCCTCTGTTGCTGCGCATCATCCGCATACATCCCATAATCCATCAAGTTTGCCGGACTTGTCGGTCCAAGCGGCGGGATCTGCGGACCGTTCCCTCCCATGTTAATCGGCACCCTCTGCGCCGCTACCGGTTCACCGCTCGTGATTGCCATTCCACCAGCATACGGCGACGCAATCGCCGTGGCCATCCCCATCCCCGCCTCCTGATACTGGGGCGCGAAATGTCCTTCATCCACGCTTGGCGATAAATCCGAATACTGCGCGGCGATCAGCATGTCCGTATTGGCAGAACTCATCGCATGTCCGTAATAATCCGTCGGCGAGTCCCTTCCCGTATCCCTATATCCTCCAGGATATCCCTGTTCCGGCAACCGATCCACGTCGTCGTTGTAATTCGCATACGGACCGACGTTTGTCAGGTCCCTCGTTCTTGCACTTCCTGGTCCTGCGTTGGCAGCGGAGTAGGTAGCGTAACTGGCAGCGGCATAAGGATGCGCCATCCGCATCTGGTTGTGCTGTTGAATACTAGACGTTACCGGTCCTGCACCTTGCCTCGTGGCAAAGACGGATTGACCTTGCGCATCGTCGTTGTCGTCATCATCGCCGTACTGATCAACACCCGTACCTGCGTACCCGCGCCCGCCGTACCCCGTCGTAGCCGGCGCGTGCCAATCTTCATCATAGTCGTTGTACCTGCCACGTGCACCCAAGGAACCGCCGTTGGTATAACTCGGTTCTTCCATATGACCCGAATTTTTCTCCCGCGAGAAGCGTCTCTACCGAACGGTGATGTCTAAGTACGCGGCGATGACGAAACGACCAAGTCCACGGAACTCACGTATGCCCAGAACAGAACCAAACCCAATACACCCAACCCACCAACCACGCCAACCGCAATTCCAACTTTCCCGCCCGTCGACATGCTAAAACCGCATCGAACACAATCATCAACACCCGCCCAACCAGTTTTTCAAAGTCACAACGTTCCAAGCACTTACCCTTCCATACTACCCAGACTCATCGCACCTACCGCCTGTGCACTACTCGAAGCAGCGGCACTCGTGCTCGTGCTCGTACCCGTACCACTCGCCGAACGAGTTATCGTCTTTGCTGCCGATGAGGAGGACGATAGTTCACCGCCGAGTGTTAACGCGGTAGCGATCCGAACCGATGCAGGTAAAGAGGAGATCGCGATAGCCGCTATAGTCGATGTAGAGGAGGCTGGAGTAGTCGATACAACAGCTGGAGGAGTAGTTGGTGCGGTCGTTGTTGGTTCGGCGGAAGTGGTAGTTGGAGACGTTGTTGACGAGGTGGTAGTAGTTGTATCCGGCTCCAATAACGGTGTAGATGATGATTGAGCTTTAAGATTGGTGGATGCGACGACGGCCGGCGTGGTCGTAACCTTCTTGACACTCGATGATATGCTCGGAGCCTTGCTGGTAGTAGAAGGCGGTGGCGTACCGGTAACGACAGTTGTACCCTTCTACAATAACAACCGAAAGATCAACACCACGGACAGCTACACCATCTGCCAACGCGGGCGACTTACGATCCGGGTCACGACGACTGTTGATTTGATGACGGCGGCGGAGGTAGCTGCCGAAGAGAGATATGCTGGAGGCGCGGTCTAGACGAAGGACGAAGAACAAGGAACCGATGCGGATGGTAGATGATCAGCGCACGGTGCCGCAAAGGCACGACAAAAGGACGGGACGGGAGGAACGCCGAGACGGAAGGCACGAAACCAAACGAGACGAGCAAGAGCGAGATGGTGGGTGTGGTGAAGCGGCGTAGGTGAGTACTTACTGCAATATTCCACGGATCGTGCCACTGCCGCTTCACAATCCTCCTTCCATCCTCCTCCGCAACCTGCTCGGGCATCGCCTCATCCCCTTCCAACCCTCCGTCCCTAATCTCAGTCTGCATCGCTCCTCGCTCCCTGATACCCTCAATCCCTATCTTGATCTTGGCCGGATCGAATAGATGCCGGTGCCGTCGTGGTGTATGCGGGTTGATATGGTGCGTGTTCATCCTGGTAGTAGTTTGGTGGTTCGTGACGAAGAAGGCCGTGCGCGTTGCTGTTTTCCTTGGTGGGTCGTGATGTCGTCTATGTTTCCGTAACAGTCGGCAGATGATACGCTCGTTGAATCAGGCGGTGGTGCGAAGAGCGGTACGTGAGTCCTAGCGACAAGTTGAGTGATCCCGAAAAGCTGAAACGAGAGTGTGGTAGTGAACGAATGAACAAATGGCCTGGCTATGTATTTGTTGTGATCGTCCGGAAAGGAAGGGGAGGGCAGACCAGCTGTAAAAGTCCCTTTGAGAGTATGTCCTACCTCTTGATGGCTCAGCTCAGCTCACCCAACGTTGTTTCCTGTTTCTCAAAACAACCAACACAGCTCCTTCCCCCGATTGTCTAGCTCGAACAATAACAAATTCGAGGGTCAGGGGTTCGTGTTTCGCTTACTCCGCGAGGGATAATTAGCGCGGGGAAACCTGAAACGCGTGAGGGCCGGGCGAGGGTTGTGTCCATTGTTCATTTAGATTCTATTATGACGATGATATGATGCTGATGGGAAGACGCCACAATAAGTAAATGGACGCAACAACGTGTATGTAGATAAAGTATCGGCAGACCTTCCCAGCGCCCAGACATGCTCATTGAATTGTAGTTCGTTCCACCATTTGTCTAGGTGATGCGCAACCTTACGGGATTACATTCCTCGACTCCCAAGACAAGAACGACAAACTCGCTCGAGATGTAGTGAACAAGCAAGAGCAGACTATTTCCTACATGTCATGTCCCGCGTACATCTCATTTCCGTACAGCCCAAGTACAAGACATACTGACCAACCAATCCTGTCGTGACTACCATATCCTACCTGAACGCGTCAGCCATAGTAAAACAAGCGAACCGTGCGCGTACGTATGCAGTGTATCAGGCGTACTCTACTTGCCCTCCTGCAGCTACCACACAAGCCGTGGCCGATCCTCCTCCTCATCCGCCTCGTCGTCTCCCGATTCAGCGGCTTGCGAGTCGTCCTCCACTACTCCGTCAAGCCTCTGCTGTAATTTTCGCATCTTTCGTAGATTGCTTGCATCCTCCCGCCTGCGCTTCTTCTGCGAGGCCTCCGCTTCCACATGTCCAGGTCGGAATTCTTCCGGTGCGGGGCCGACTACAGGTCTGCGTCGAGGGTCAGCTACGCCAAGTGTTTGGAGGAGCCAATTGTCCCCATGACTTGCGTAATCGGGCAGAGCGGGAGATCCGGCCGGGATACCGCGGGGAGGAATGTCCGGACCGTCCATCTCTTCCGTATCAGAAGAGCTTGCCGTCGGAAGTTCATGGTTGTCATGTTCATCGTCAGACGGATTGTCCAAGGAAGCTATTCCTTCCTCTTTGGCAATTCCTTCCTCTTTGGCAGAGCCTTGGGCTGAAGAAATGGCGGGTTCATAGATCAGAGGTTGTTCCTCCCGGTCTGCCGGATTTGCGGAACCATACGCTGCATCACCGACTGGGCCATTTGAATTATGTGTCGGAACAAAACTAGACGGTGTCATACTGGCGATAATCGAGGCAGTATCTGGTGGTGGTGGTATTCCGCCCGCAGATGGAAGGCTCTCTTCGGTTGGGGAAGTCGATCTGCGTGGAGGCACTGCGTGCGATGCTTTACTGGGGGGCTGATGTGTATTACTTATACGGGGGCATGTACTTGAATCTTCTGTATAACGGTAATTTCCCTCACGTGGCTGTCGAGGACAAGAGTTTCATTCGGGTGGTTTACGGTACCTTCGCTGAATCTGAAATTATCCGTGGGTGTCTATTCACAAACATGCGTAAAGCGAGGATCAGGAGACGAGATTGACGCTTCAGGACAGCCTTTGCGCAAATAGGGATCGCATCTCACTCACGATGGTAGCCATGGTCTCTGCAACGAAACCCTGGTCGTCTCTCCCAAGATACGAAATCTCAGAATGACCGTACTGATTCTGTTCGCGGTTCCTCTTAGGTCTTGAAGAGCGCTTGGAGTCAGTTCCCTGGCCAGAATGATCGCGGTAAGCCATCGTAGTGGTCCGTAGCTGAATATGCCTGGTGAATTTGCAACGGGAACCTGAATTCCAAGCCTGATCTGCTGTGAACTTCACAAGATTCCGGCTTCAAACGCCGTCCACGATCCCTCGAAAACAAGAAGCAATCCCCGATACATATGCACTTAGGCGAGTCGGTTAGGTGCGCCAACAACACCGTTTCTATCCGACCGGCGAAGATTCATACGCCCGAAGGTCGTGGCCGAAGGAATTCCAAAACGTCTATCAACCGCCTTTGGGAAGCAAGCGGATGAACTTCCTTTCATTCCTGCAGAGAATGAGCATAGCGAAATGATTCGGTCATTAATGAACCCAAGTAACAACCTTTCATTCAAGAACCCAATTAACGAGATGAAACCCGATCAGGATGAGATCATGAGAGTGCGCTGGGACTTACCACAGACGCACTTCATCAGCAAACGGTACGAGGATATATCCCCTCCCTTCCCACACATCCTGCCTCTTCGTCTTCGCCGTAGTGCAGACAAGCACGTTCCATTCTGGGAACTCTTCTCGTGTCTAGAAGCGTGTCGGTGGGTCCTTTGCATATCGGGTGATTGCGCACTTTGTCAACCTGTCGGCAAAAACGGAAAGGGTTAGCTTATCGCCCGGAAACTAGCCAGCGGTGATTGAGTTCGACCCGAAAGATAGGGTGAAACTTACATATGGGAGACCGTCGACTGCAACAGCCGAAACGCTACCCAAGTGCTTGAACAGTTATGCTGTCCATTCATAAACCTTTCGCCGACTTCCTTTCCTTCAGACCAGGTGCATCGTCGTCACTGCATCGGATTTGTCTCCACTTCCTCACCCTACGACCGCACATGTACGTTTCCAGGCGGAGTCCTATCATCCAGTCCGATATACGTTGTCCGGTCGGCCACAGGTGGATGACATTGATGCCTTTGGTTCGCAGTATTCCCCGACATGAAGGCTCCTCTCGACCAGTCGTATTTGCGCATGGTTCAAGTTCACCGATTTGCCAGACGTGAAAAAGTGTGTTCCCTTTGAACTCCATGGGTGTTTGCACCTATTCATGCGATGGAGAGACGTCTAGTTTCACTCCCGGCGAGCGAAGCTGTTGATGGCTTGATGCGCATGAAAGCGGGCTAGCGAAGCTGTTGATGCGCATGAAAGCGGGCTGAGGAACCTGCTTAGCGAGCGAACGTGCTGATGGCATCCTTGCGGCAGCGAAAGTGCCAGAGAGGTGATCTGAGCAAGGTCGATGTCTCTCTTTGAGATATCCTTGTAAATACGTGTATCAACAGGTGAAGCACAAGGAAGGGTATCAAGCATTAGTATAGTATAGGGCAGATATTTGATTGCATCGTAGCTTGCATCGTCGGCGATTGCGTGTTTGGGTCTCAGACTGACCTCGAACGCGATCGAGCAAGGTCTGACGAAGGGAACAAACACAACTGCACAATCGCAACATAAACCACATGCCTCTCAGCAAAGAGTCACAACAGAGTAGAAGAAGTACTGGTCTGTATCGGCGATAAACCAGAACACATATAAACCATATCTAAACCTCATGTTGGGCTGACTCGCTCAGTGGAGCGATGGCTCGGACGTAGTGCTATCCTGATTCCTGTCACAACAACAAGTCATTCATATAATGTAACACCTGCATGCTTCAAACCGTGCCTAAGCAATATCAGGTTGTGCCGCTGCATATGCGTGTCATTTGTCTTGTGGTGCGCAAATAAGTAGCGTATTTAGATCGCTGCTACATCCTGGCACCACCCGCGCACTGTTTAAATTCTATCAATAAACCGTACCGAGCCGTACATCAGTCGTCCTTCCTTCTTACAAAGCCGGCGTCTCATTCCCCCCTCCTACCTCAGTCGTCCCTTACCGGATCATATGGCATCCTGTCTTCCCTCATCGCCTCTTCCATTCGTTGATAATCAACCCCCCGACGCTGTTCCTGCGAGTCGTTCTCGCCCGTATCTTCCGGTGAAGGGGTTGCGGCAGGAAATCGTGCCTGCGCTGTTTCTCCCCACCCAGCATGGTCATAGTGCTTGGCACGACTATTCAATCATGACTTTTTTTAATCACTTTTTTGGAACCAGTCAAAGTCAGTAATCAATCATTAATCACTCGTGAATATGACTGATTAGTCACTAATCAATCATGGCAGAGACTATTCATTATTTCAGTGATTAGTCGCAATTAGTCTAATCAATCACCTTGACGACTAGTCATTTGACACCTTGACTAATCTCTCCAAAAGTGATTAGTCGACCATGAATAATCACCCCAAAATGATTAGTCACGGCAATTTCCGTTTTAACATGACTCCTCCATGGTGTTATACATATTCCACACATGCTTCAGTCATTGTCCGTATATACCCGTAATACAACTCTCTTGCAGACTTATTCTTCAGCTTCATCCTCTTCTTCCGTCTCGGCGGCTACCAACTCATCCCCGGTGAGAAGTCCCATCAAATCCCACATCCTCAACATCACTTGTTTCGAAAGCAACTTGGCAGATAGCGACCACCGTTTCCTCCCAAGCACATGACCAGCATGCGAAAACAGTCTTTCAACGCTGGCGGTCGACGATGCCATGCCCAATAGACAAAAGAATTTCTTGGACTATGCTTGGAAAGACGATACATTTGAACTCTTGGTCGGCAGGATATCGCTGCATTCATTAGAACTGCCTGCGACATCTACGGCGGGAGATACTGAGCGATATACCGTTACCATCAATAATCGTGAGAATTCGATTAGTCAGAAAATCATAAAAGTCACGACTAATCTCTGCGGAAACTGATTAGTCGGACTAAGTGATTGACTATGAATAGTCAATCATCTCGGTGGAAAACCCCAGACAAAAAATCATAATCAGTCAAAAGTCATGATTTGTGATTATAGTCATGACTCTATTCATAATCGCATAGTCATGCCGAGCACTAAGCATGGATGAGCCACGAGTCTCCGTAGATGTTCAATGAAGCGGCTGGATGATCGATAACATCGGCTCCCAGCTCAGTCATCTCCTCTTCCAGATCGGTCTGATTTTCGGCTTCAACGCCCCCCGGAGCGTCATCGTAGGAACCCCGAGATTGCGGAGTAGCGGCCGACGTGTCATCCTCTTCCGCATTAGAAACCGTTTTGGTCGGAACTTGATTGTCGTGTTCGTTGTCGGAGGGCTTGTCTTGCATATTGACAGATAACGGTACAGGAACACTTCCCTCGTCTACATGCTCATCAACCTTCCGAAGCCGCTCTGGGGAAACGACAGAACCCGGCGTTATAGCACTGATATTGACCAGTGGCAGTGTGGTGTCGTCCAAAGAAATAGGTTGAGAATCGGATCTGGTAGCGCCTCTCGAGAACCCTGAACTACGCTTCCTACCCCGGCCGCGGGTTGTCGGAGCTTTTCTCGAATGGTGATGCGAGCTAGACTTGGTAGGTGGTGCTGGTGCTAGTGACGTGCCGCTCGCAAAAATGAATATCGGATCAGATCTAGCAGGGCTTTCTGGGGACGTGCACTTGCTTCGTGGAGGGATTAGTGGGAGACGGCGGGAACCCTTGTGCCTCGTCCCCCCATAAGTCGTCCATTCGATCTGGAGATTGTCGGGAATTATTCCAGATCTACCTTCTTGCGAGGAGTCTCGGCCACTGTGGATCGGAGCAGTGCCTCGTACAGAATGGTAAAAAACGCAAAGCCTGTGTAGACTCGTATGTTAAGCGAAAGAGGCAAGCTCGCCAAACGCATTTCAGCTCACACTCATATGCCCTGTAGCCGCTGTGGGATGTTCGAATGCTGGGAAACCGCTGGTCATCGAAGGGTTCGTGAGGGCAGCTGGACCAAAGTCGTAGTGTGCCCAACCAGTCTCGTCTTCCGATGGCTCCACCAGATCAGGGTTGTTATAAGATCTTCTTTCCGGCATCACTCGCGCAATCGAATGAGACTGGTAGACGAGTAACAGGACCTTTCCTTCCAAGTCTGGTCTGCTCGTAGTTTGACACGATCGTGATTAGGGGAACGAAGATCCGTCCTCAGCCTATATCCGCCTTGAATTCGTCAAGCTACCTTTACCGACAGAACTTCAAGCGGTGGAGAAGGCCGGCGAAGGCCTCGAAGATCCGAATAGATTGGCCGAAGGGTCTCCAGTTCGGCTCCAACCTTTATCATAGAAGCGAAGCGAGAGTATTCCTTTCACGATAAAGAACAGTGAGCTTGATAACGATAACCAAGGCCAAGTGCGCCACTGGGACATACTGCTGGGCCAATGTGCCTTATGGAACGCTTCCTCGCCTTCAAGGTATGACCGTATTCTAACTACCCTTCATCCGGCTTTGCCCGCCTCGTACTCCACCAAGTTCAATAGCGTTTCCTGCATTGCCTATTCCTGTGTTTTCGGGACGCCGTGTCGGTTCGGCCTTCGATAATGAATCATTCGGACGGATAGCGACGTAGTGCGTGGAAATATTCATTCGCCAAACGAGGTGACGGTTAGCTGTATGAGCCGTTATCTTTGTCCTTTCGGGTTCCTTCGGCGAGTTCCGTTATCCGTAAACGACTGCTTCGCCGCCAATACACCGAACTCATCTCCCCTTCGACACTCTTCTGCCGCAGTCGCGAGCGCTCTTGCGTCATCCCGTCAAATATGCATCCTCCACGAAAGATGCGTCGCCAATGCTTTCGGTGGGTTTGTTGCGCAAAATCCTTTAAATTGCTATGTGCATTTGACAAAACGTGCGTGGTAGTAGATCGATTCCTTGAGCGCTACTGCTACCAGATGGCAACGTGAACGAAGCTAAGGTTGACTGACTCGACGATGATTGACGTTCATAGTAGTGAGTTGACGAGGTCATTCAGCGAGAGTGCGTCCGTGACCTTCGCGTGGTAGTGGAGAGGAAGTCCCGAATTGCATACCGTCCATCGCAGGGGTGTCTCGTATTTGAGGGCGTTGATCTCCGGCTTTTACGAATTACGATGACGATGTGGTATATCTCAACAAACAAACGGCAAGTATTCAATGTCAGCTCATTGCAACCAGCTCCTCAGTCGCTGCCTATGTGTTGTTACAAGAACGCTAACTCTGAAGATAAGAGTGCGTAGGACACGCATGTCATGTTGTTTCAGTCATACAGTCAGCAATATGTACAGGGGGTACCACACCAAGACATGTTCTCATCATCATCATCCCGGTTCGACACACGTATCACAGCAGGCGACTAACATTACACGCATTTCGAGTCACCAACCCAGCCCTCACATCTATGGCCGTCTGACCTTACCTACCTGCCCTACCCTGCCTTGACGTCTGTGCCATTCTGAACTTGGCGATCTGACCGCGTAATTGCATTGGTCAATGTTTGCTACTCTCCCCTTTACCCTGTTTGTTTCGCGAGTCCTTCCTCTTATAATACTGAGCCGGTAATCCGCCCGGCAAGTGTCTTATTGCTCTACTCGCCGCGGTTTCAACCACAGCTAGCCCAAGCTCCAAGTCCTCTTTCGCCTTTTTCGCGAGCCAAAGGGCTTCCTCTGCTTCCAAGTCCTTGTAGTCGTGTTCGACAGCGGCAGCACCGAACATCTCAAAGTCGTCCGATCTACTGTCATCTGCATCCGAATAACTTTCGAGTGGCGCGTAGGTCGCAGAGTTGGTTGCGTGCACTGTTTCTTGCGCAGGGACAGAGCGCGGCGGCGGCGGCATACTGTGATAGCTGCTATGAAGAGGCGATGCAGCCGCACCGTACGAACGAAGCCTCCTATCGGCGTCGGGAACCCTTCTTGAGTTGTGGGTCACAGTGGGCGGAAGAGGGGCAGCAATATACTGCACCGGATCGGCGCCATCATTCCATTCAGAGCAGTCGTCCCTACCGAATGGGTAATTGGCATTCTGCACATAGTGGCTCCTGTCGCGACGGCCCGTGTGCTCTTCTTTGCCAAGACTATGTCTGGGTAGAATCTGTTTACACGTCCGTAAGTGGCTATATATATGATTTATTAACTTGCTACTCACGAGATCCGTGGTGGGCGTACTCCCATATACTTGAAGGCCGCTACCCATCGAAGCGTTTCCAGGACCAGAGAGAGTATGTTGATATTGCGACATATCCGATGTGACCCTGGCGTCGCTCAGAGGAGAAGGATACCAGGAATTAGGCTGATCATGTCGGTACTGGCTGGGATCCGTCGTGACTAGTGAAGAATCGGTGTAATCAGGGTTGCCATGATATCCGCTGGGATTCATGGTGGCTGGCGATAGATGGAAGGAATCGGCGGATGCGACGATGTCAGGATCTTGGACGCACGTCTGGTAGCTGGAAGGATTTGCGGAAGTCGCTCGAAAGTGAAAAGTGATCCTTGCCCTTTTTATGTGTTGCGCCCTTCATAAGCCGCAATTTCGGAAGTGACGCGAAGGCGGCGACGCACAGGAACATGCAGGCTAATTCCTGAACTCGCGCTCCGGGGTTCCAAAGAGAAGCGGCACTGCAAGTTGACGGTTTCATGCAGCCGATCAATGAGCCGAACATGATGATGCTGGATTTGGGGAGAACTCACTATCAAACGATTTGATCGGTTGCAACGCCTTCGTCGTGCTGGAACCATGGCACTTCGCTTCTCCTTGTCCTTTGAGAACACTACACGCTGCCTTTCGACTCATTCAATTCACGCTGAACCTCCCGTATCCTGGTCCTCTACCCTGATCCTCCGCATTCCCGCTCCCTCTCAAGTGTTCGAGGCGATTCGCTTGATATGGCCTGGATAAGAAGCAAAGGAATTCGTCCGTCTGTGCAAAAGGGCAGTCAGAATCAATGGCGTGCTCATCGGAAGATAAAGTTACGTCCAAATAAAGAATACATGTTCTTGGTGGTGTCATACTACCTGGCTGTCACATCGATCACCGTTGTCCATTGCAATCTGTCAGAAATCCTCCTTTCCTGCCGCATGTAGATTCCACCATGATCAGGCATCGCAGTTTTGTCTTCTCCCATCTTCGCTAGCCTTCCAGCCAGTACGCAGAAATCTCGCGCTGCAGAGTGGTGTCCACCCTAGAATGCTTTCGAACGGACTATCTCGACCGGCCAAGCATGTGGGCTCGAGATTTGGCTTGAGAGTTCTTCTTGTGGATAGAGAGCCCTTTTTCATCCTGCATAAACGTTTTAGCTCGATTAGTTCGTGCTCCGAATGGTGTGACACGGGCCGAGGACAAGTTCCTTACAGGACTACACCATACACACATGTTTGACACCATACGCTACTCCCCTCCTATCACCCGCTCAAGATCCACTATCACAGCCAGCGGTTGTACCACTCTCACATACCTGCACTGCATACGCCGAAACATGCCAAACACGACGTTCCTGGCGCGAAGAGGGACCGTTCCGTCTTTCTCCGAGTTTAGCTCGATGTATACCGCCGGAACGAGATGGCCGCGATATGCACTTCCAATGACTGCCATCCGCCTCTTACCCTGACCCTGACGGTTCGTTTCCCGATCTTTCCTTCGCAGCGGGCTCTTGATCACCGTCGACTTTTCTATCCTTCTCCTCTTTGAGCGCATTAGCCAGCCAGGGGGATCGATTAGTTGCCATTCCGTGGTCGCCGGGCTCGTCGGCAAGGTTGACGGAAGGATCGTCGTTGGTAGTGCCCTCGGCCTCTTCCTTCGATCGTTGTAGAGGAGCTTCGGCACCGTACGCAGCGCCGTGATTCCTTTCTTGCTGAGTCGACGGATCATAAAGCTCCAGGTCAG
Source organism: Naganishia friedmannii (assembly GCA_030039255.1). NCBI lineage: Eukaryota > Fungi > Basidiomycota > Tremellomycetes > Filobasidiales > Filobasidiaceae > Naganishia > Naganishia friedmannii. The sequence continues at coordinate 767,593 of JASBWT010000010.1, read as the reverse complement.
TCGATGACTGCACCCTGCGGCGCGCAGGATCTATACCTGATACTGCTGTAGGCGGACGCAAAGGTTTCCCCGTGAGAGTGACAGGAGTGTGAAAAAGATCGCTGGGGCCAGTATATTGATCAGAGGACGCAGCCTTGCCGTTCCAGCTGATAACGATGCTGTCGCCGGCGCTTTCCGCTTCAGAGTTGCTGCTACCATCGGGAAACATACCGGTGTACCTATCCTCTGGCAGAGATACGTTGAGTCCGATGAGGTGACTCTGTTCACAATTCCTGTCAGTCCTCCGCCTGGCAAAGAAGGAAACGTCTCACTTACATGTTGGATATTCCCGCTACCCACAGCGCTGTAAGTGGAATGACTCTCATCATCGATACCGCGGCATTCATGGTCATTGAGGTGCATTGTGGAGGTGGCGACTTAGAGTCTGCTGGCGAGACCTTCGGGACGATGACTCTATACGATTTGTGTAGACCTTCACGATCTGGCGGGTCTGAAATATGGTGCAAAGAGCCTCGAGAAAGTGAGACCATCCTCGTTGTGGTAAAACCGTCATGTATATGCGGTAATTTCCATCGTACATATCTGAGCGCATTCGGAATGATAGTGAAGACCACGAAGCGCCTAGGGAAACGCGCAGAGATAATTCCTGAATTGGAATACAGTTCGGATCCAAGATAAACCTGCAGATCGCCAAACAGAGGAACATATTTTAGCGAATGACGACCAATGATACGAGGATGAGGGTTGGCATACCACGGGGACGCACTCACGTTCACCGATGTGCTTTGACAGAGGTGTATCGTCGCGTGGGTATCCACTTCCCACACGTTGCGTACAGGAGAAGACCTGTCTAAATCAGTGCGGTTTTCGGTGGAAGATGATCAGGTTCTGACCGAAAGATAAGCCGCAGTTTAGACCAAGAATTTGACGAACTCCTCAACCTACATACCGGTACGCCTGGTCCTGCAGGGCCTGCGATATGCGATAACCGTACCGTCTCCTGTTTTCGCCATACTTTCACTCTAATCTCTTGCCACTACTTCGATCCGGTTTCAGCCTGGGGGACCTTGGCTATCATCGTACGTACGTGACACATCGCCGACCGTAGAGTGTTGGCTATCCAGATTCATCATCGAGAAGGTGACAGAGTGACCGAATATGTCTGTGACGTCCAACGAGCAAGGCAGCGTGGGTCTGAAGTCGATGTAGTTGTATACCGTCCTGCGACGATATTGTTCTAGGATCCTGCTGATAGCCTTGCTCTTTCGTAAACAGCGAGGTATGGCGCTATGCAAGGAGGCGGCATATGAACTGTCAAGCCAACGTTGAAGCCGAAGGTAAGGGCGGAGGAGTTGGCTGAAGTCTCGGATCCTAAAGCGATCGAGCAAGGATCTCAATCAACGCTCAACGAGGGACGACCGAACGTTGCATTCATGATGTATTGGGCAATCCATGTCTATTACGACGAACGAGGTTACTCACATTGTATCCATAGTGCATACCAGACCGGGTTAACATCCACAAAGCTTTCGTAGCTCGGCGCCATATCCAATTCGGAACACACGTATCAACCACCCGCGAACGACAGTGAATAACAGCAAAATGGATATCCGCCAAGCAACCGTACGTTATACTGCCCTACCTTTCGTTCCCCAATTCGTCTCTGCTAACATCGTGACTGTGCATCTCAAATTCAATAGGTAGACGACCTGCTCGGCATGCAGAACGCCAACATCCTCAACTTGCCAGAAAACTACACCTTCAAATACTGTCCGTTGTCTTTGCATCTTCACTCGCCTATATCTCCCGGACGTCGAGTAATGTTTGTTTGCTCAAATCGCACAGATCTATATCACGCTCTGACATGGCCTGAGCTGTCATATGTCGCCGTTAGCCCTAAAGGGGAGATCGTCGGATACATTCTCGCAAAAATGTGAGCATTCGCGTCTTCTGGTCAATCAATCTTGCTGACTGGCAAGGCATGCCTATGCTTGCGTGTTACAGGGACGAAGAAGCAGTAGATACTCCCTCTGGTCATGTCACCTCGATCTCCGTTCTTCGTCCGTACCGACGACTTGGTCTCGCAAACAAACTTATGCGTCAAAGCCGTAAGCATTAGCCTACATTCTCCGTTCAATTCTCTTACCCTAACATGCTGGATCTTGATAGAGAAATCAATGGCAACGCTCTATAACGCAGCACATATCACCTTGCACGTCCGTAAATCAAATCGAGCAGCCATCAGTCTCTACAGAGATTCATTAGGATTCGAAGTGACGGGTGTGGAAAAGGGGTACTGTGAGTCTCCAGAGACTTTTTCCTGATTCGGTTAGGGTAGCGCTGACGACGTTTGTCGCTTGCGTAGATGCGGACGGAGAGGACGCGTATCAGATGACGCTCAAGTTTGAGAAAGAGGTGTAGACGTACAGTAAAGAGCCATACCGAATATGCGCAGAAAACTAGCATGCACTATTGCGCTGATGGCATGTTTCAGCGACGGAACCGCAATGCATCCCTGAGAGATGCTTCAGTGCATGAAAGGATGATCAAAGGTGGAGTTTCGACTGCGAAGCAGACCGCGGATGAAGGATGCGAGATATAAATTCGTGCTGAGACGGGTCACCTCCCATTTCCCTTTCCCTTATCCCTTTTCCACAACTTTAATCACTTGCATTCCTGCGCATTCAGTAGCTTAATCCCGCCTGAGAATGAACGAGCTGCATCCTACCCCTGGCACGAGACCCCAGTACACCCATATGCAAGCCGACGACCACGAAATTTTCCCTGCGCTGCTCGCCGAAGACCCACCCTACCGGTTCCCCGTATTCGAACATCTCCTAGACCTCTGCTGGCCTCACACTGCAAATGCATCCAAACCCGGCGCAACCCCGCCTCCCGCATGTCCACTGCTAGCGCTACATTCAAACCTCGAAGCAACCCAAACGTACTTTGCCCATCCGTTACATGCCCTTGATCCACCTCCTGCACGAATTGCACAAGTGGAGAGCGAAACCGAATCAATGGTTGACATGTTTCGAGGCCTGCTGAGGAAGGATGTTCAGGAACTTGAACAAACTGGGATGCATACGTGCCCGGCGGGCAAGGCGTTGGTTGCGCATGCTCAGGGGGTCTTGAGTCCAGGACCAGGCGACGGAGGTGTCAAGACAGGGAACGGTCGCGCGAGTGTGAAAGGGAGCGGAGCGTTGACGACGGAGGAAGTCATGATTATGCTCTCGTGCTTTTGAGTCGGGTGCAGCACCTTCATTGTCCTCTTGTTCGTCTACTTGTTCTACAACATATTCTTTGCAATGTCTTTTGTATTCCATATCTCCACCAATGACATTACTGCTGATCCTTGGGCGTAGAGTCGGTCACGGCGTGCACAAGGTTGGCCTGGAACCTCTTCCTAGCCTCTTGCAACGATCCCCAGAACCCGTCTTGGGACATGGCGTTCTTGTTCCCTGCCCATTCTTCTTCGTGTCTGCGGGCGGGAGGCAAAGGTGAGTTGCGGCTCGAACAACCGAGATGAAGCACTATGACTCACCGAAGAATCAAGTTGGTCTTGGGGTCACGGTGAAACGTGATCTTGGAGTCGGTCGTCTTTTGACCGGGAATACCGCGGAAATGGTATTCCTGGCTCAACGAGATTTGCAACGAGGGTGGTTTCTGTCAGGTCGCGCACAAAGATTAGCAGCGCGCGGGACGTCCGGATCGACCGCGACTTACGACTTCAGGGTTGTCGAGGACTCGCATGGCTCGTGTGTACGACTCGCTAAAGATGGAGGGCATGGCGCTGCAGACACAGTATTAGATCTCTTGCCTGAAAGTCTTCTGCAGAAAGGTAACTCACTTGAACTGACTCTTCACCTTGTCGAGACCCTCGGCGATACCGATAGGATCGGAGAATACCGCGGATTCATCATAGTGCGCGTAAGCGGATGAGACGGGGTTGAGTTGGTCTGTCAGGGGACAAGGAGAGATGGTTGGTCTATGCGTAATGAGGATCAAGTTTCCGGACCGAATTTAGATTCCCTGGAGTCGAGAGATGTGTTCTCGTGGTCCTTTTGGAAATCGTTTTCCCGACTTATGATATACACCTCGGGAGGCGGCCTCGTCACAGAAGACGATTGAACTCGCCGACGGTTCCTTTTTTTAGCGGTTCCGCATGCTTCTGCCTTCAAGGCAGTTAATTACGTTCCTCTATCCCAGAGGCATCCACGAGTCCTTGGCTGCATGTCAGGAGCCGCAGATGGTCATTGCGCTCGATGCAGACGATTCAAAATTGATGTCGATGCTTTCGGGTGGCCAGCCGCCAACGTCGGAGGAGACTCTCGAAAGACTAATCGAGTACTTTTCGAGCTGCCCAGATGACTCCGAAGAGACAAGTCACTCGATTTCAACCTCTAGATGAAGTCTGAAAAAAATATTGCGACGCCAGGAGATGCAGCCATCCTCGTACAGTCTGACATTCCGAAAGAGCTCGCTAGAGGCCAGTATTGCACGAAAGCGTTACGACGTCAAGCACAAGCATACTGTCTCGAAGCCGCCATAGGGCACGCAAACTAGAACGCTGACGTTTCGTATGCCTCGTGCGAGGATAGACGTGTACTTGACCACCGCTTGACAGTCTCGAGTCGAATACTGCGAGTCGCATCCGTTCCACAACGATCGCGTAGAAGCAGAATCACTGATTCTCGGCCGTCCTACGACGGCCTCGCTAGAGAACTGAGCCTCGAGCGGCCTACGCCGCTCTCGGAGAGACAGAGGCACTGATTCTCGCGCTTGAGCGCTCGATGAAGAGAATGATGCTCGGCCGTCATACGACGGCCTCGGAAGGCAGAAGCACTGATTCTCGAGCGGCCTAGGCCGCTCTCGGAGAGACAGAAGACACTGATTCGCGCGCTGGCGCGCTCGCTGGAGGTGACTACGCTCGACCGCCATACGGCGGTCTCGAGGAGGCACTGCCGCTCGGCCGTCCTACGACGGCCTTGGGAAGAGTCCTTCGGACCCGTAGCCTGCGGCGCAAGCCACTGATGCTCGCTTCGCTCGGGAATCTCCGCTCGGTGCAGACACTGATTCTCGCTGCGCTCGGGAGAGGCTCGTTGCACTCGATGTATACTCGCTTCGCTCGGTCTGATACTCGCTTCGCTCGGGAATATTCTCGCTCCGCTCGGTGAAGACGCTGATGCTCGCTCCGCTCGCTCCCTCCGCGTACTCACACAACTGCAACACATCCTTCAACAACGCCGCCTCCTCCTCTGTCGGCTTCTTCTCCTTCATCCCAAACGTCGGCGCATTCCCATCCACGGTCGCACTCGGATCCAATGAACTTCCACCTCTTGATGCCATATTGTTCGCTTTACGGGGTGTAGTGGTAGTGGTAAAGGCGGCTGTGCGTAGTCTAATTGTCAACGGTCGAAAGGTACGAGTGATGGTTGTCATTTGCCATCAACGGATAAGGCAGGTCAAGAAACGCCAGGGAGACTGAGGCATATATAATACATAGCAATGCAAAGAGAGTCAGGCGACGCATGGATGAATGAATGAATAATGCCCGGAGATCGAGATCGGGGAGTTGCTGGATGCTGACGTCATGTGCCCGGTTCCAGGGTCGAGTCTGTCATGTTGTCCACTAGAATTCGGGTTCACAGCTTCACATCCTGACAAAACAAAACAACGCTGTTTCTTGACACCAATCAGCCTTCGAGCCTGCACCGGTCCAGCTCATTAACGTCTTTCCCTGATGCAAAAGCAGCCTTGCGAACGAGCAGAGACGGAAGAACGGTAACGGAAGGAGTGATCTGATCTGATCTGAATATGCAGCTCTGATGATAATGATATTTCCATCCGCGCGGGGGCGACGTGAGCCTGGACCTCCACTTTGGTTCTCCTTTGACGTACGTCCTGGGCTGTTTGCCATATATAACTCCTCGTATGTTTAGGTCCAGGCTGAACAACGTCTTCTCCCTTCTTACCTCTGCAATCGTCCATAACCCGACCCAGGCATACATTCAACCATTCTCGCAACCATGTCTGCTGGCCACGTACATAACACCAACGAAGCTTGCTGCTCCATTCCGCCGGTTCAGGGAGGGGAGTACAAGACCAAGGGAAAGTATGAAAAGGTTGGAGAGTTTGAAAAGGCGTATGTGGTGAGTCGGATCGACCGACCGACCGAGCGAAGCGAGGGAGGGAGGGAGAGGGAATAGCATCGAGCGCAGCGAGCCTCTTCCGAGCGCAGCGAGAATCAGTTTCTTCACCGAGCGGAGCGAGAATATTCCCGAGCGAAGCGAGTATCAGACCGAGCGAAGCGAGTATACATCGAGTGCAACGAGCCTCTTCCGAGCGCAGCGAGAATCAGTGTCTTCACCGAGCAGAGCGAGAATATTCCCGAGCGAAGCGAGAATCAGTGTCTTGCACCGCAGGCTACAAGTCCGAAGGACTCTTCCCGAGGCCGTCGCAGGACGGCCGAGCGTCAGTGCCTTCAACGAGCGCTCAAGCGCGAGCATCAGTGCCTTCAACGAGCGCTCAAGCGCGAGCATCAGTGCCTGCCATCTCTCCGAGAGCGGCGTAGGCCACTCGAGAATCAACGCTTTTTGCCTCTCCGAAGTCGCCGTACGGTAGTTGAGCGTATTTGACTTTCATCGAGTGCGCGAGTGCGAGAATCCCTGTCTTCTGATTCCTCCGAGGCCCGTCGTCGTATAACCACGCATCGGCTTCCTTCAACGTGCGTACCAGCGCGAGGAACAATGGAAGCCGAAGGCCCGACGTAGACCGGCTTCGAGATGCATGGGAGGGTTGCCGCTTGTGAAATCATCTCTTCCAGCTCCTGATAGATCACGCATTCTCTGTCAACCACGACTAATCCGCAACTCCCTCCCTCAGGTCGGTGATTCGAAAACCCACGCCCTGATCTGCATCTACGACATTTTCGGCTTCTGGCCTCAAACGGAACAAGGCGCCGATATCCTCTCTTCCACCTTGAACGGCACCAAGGTCGTCATGCCCGACTTCTTGCAGGGAAAGCCTTGGCCCGTGGATCAGTTCCCGCCCAAGACGGATGAGCAAAAGGAAAAGTTGCAGCAGTTTTTCGGAACTACGTGAGTCGTCGATGTTTCTTTGAGCGGAACTTGGACTCGGCGAAAAACGCGCACAGCGGTGGCATTCGGCGTACGCGGTTTGAGAAAGTTTGCTCAAAAGCCGCCATAGTTCGAGTAACCCGAGGACAAAAGTTTATATGACTCCTTGTTTCTACGAGGTTTCAATGCCCTTCGTGGCTCACTGGATTCTTTCAGCAAACATCTTCAGGCGTATGTTCCAGCATGACTGACATATGTCATCTTGATGTCGATGCTGCAGTGCCAATCCCCAGGAACGACTCAAGGAGACCGTGGCAGTCGCCAAGTCGCTCAAGGAACAAGGCTACACCTCGATCGGACTCTACGGGTTCTGCTGTAAGTCAGGCTTTTCCCTCCTTTCGCGAATCGTGACTCACAATCGTGTTTGCGATAGGGGGAGGAAAAGTCGCCATACTCGCCGGCTCGCACGATGACTTGTTCACCGGGATCAGTATCGTCCATCCGGCGATGCTTGACGTCAAGGATGTAGAAGGACTCAAGGTCCCTCTCGCCATGTATCCCTCCCAGGTCGGTTTCTTTTTCTTCGCGTCTTTGCTTTATTGTCAGCTGACGAAAGAATGCTTGAACAGGACGAGCCCAAGGAAGACGTTGAGAAGATCGTGGAAGCGCTCAAGTCCAAGTCATTTGCCGACAAATGCGAGCACAAGACGTACCCCACCATGTACGTTCCGCCGCGTCCTTCCTCTTGATTTTACTCCTAACTCGCACTCGCTATGTATGAATTGCAGGCACCACGGTTGGGCTGCCGCACGAGCCGACTTGTCCGACCCTGAGAACAAGAAAGAATACGAAGACGTGTATTCGCGTGTCGCTGCGTTCTTCAAGGGTGTACAGAAGGCTTGAATCGCTGAACGTGGAGGTGTTGCCCGGCTTTGAGCTGGCCTATCACCTGTCCTATCTCGAGGGTGGTGCGACTGACGCCTCTGATCCGAAAACGAAAGAAACGAGAAACGTTGTATTGAAGCTACGTGTGAAGCGAATGTGGGTGAATAAAGTGAAATAAAGAGATTGAAAGTGAATGTTTGGGATCGATGTGAACCGGACCAGATGACAAGCGCCATAAGACGTATGTGCATGGTCGCGGCTGTATATCAGTGGGATCCGCCAACGCGCCGAACACACAAGAAGGTATGCCATGCTGGAAGCCGATGTCTCTTTGGTGACACCCATGCCCTCTCAGTCGATGCTTGTTTGCAAAGTCAATCCCTATCTCGAGCGAACGGCTAGGCAAGAAGGGCTTTTATGGTCGGCCGAAGTTGATACAAGCGAAAGCTTTGGCGGGGAACAAGGGGCACACCCAAGCAAGCAATTGAAAAGGAACCTCACTTCTCTTTTAATTCTCATGTGCAGTGCGACGGATATCACGTTCAGTAGGTCACGGCAAGGACGGCATGACTGGCGTCTGGGCGTCAACCGCCATCCACACGGAGCAGCAGGTAAAGTCGATGCGTTTCATCATACACAAGGGTATATGAGCGGAGTGACCTTTTCAAAATGTCCGAAATGGGACGGTGTAGTACAACATTTTCGCTCTTCGCTATGTCAATGCAACAGATTACCAACCACGATTTGGCGATACTGCTTGCCTGGATTATGTTTCGCGAAATGACGGTAGCGAGTCGGGATGCTGCTCCTCCACGTCGTGCAGCCCGCTCGCGGAAATGATAGAGAATCATGTGAGTTCGGTTGTAGGTTTCGCATGAAGGTAGTCCGGGTTGTATAGGACGGCCGCTGTTATATTGCCGACCTCTGAGGGATGCGTGCGGTTGCACATCATCAAGGTAGTGACCAAGGGAAAGCGACGATTCCCCGACAGCAAACGGTCCTGCATAGTTGGTTAGCCGGCAACGCGGATATACGTCCATCTGACGCCTTGAAAATGCGTCCTCCTCGGAATTATGCGCCGAAACGGCTAGCTGGGTGGCAAACGGGATTCCTCCATCCTCCTTGTATTACTAGCCTCCAACAACACCGCCAAAGAACGCTTGTAATCTTCATGCAACGCCTGAGCCCGCGCAAGGGCCTCAACGTACTCGGCGTCCGCTTCACGGATTTCCTTTTGCGTTTCCTCGATTCTGATGTTCTGTGGTCCGGAGGCGGTGGAAGGTGAGCGATAGGTAGAAGAGAATAAGGGAGGTGAGAAAAAGAAGGTACTTACGATCGATGAAGCGTCTTCCGTTGACGGCATGAGCTCGATCAACAGCTCTACTTGTTTCGCACGCTGCACAAACTCATTAACAAGCTCGAATTTATGCTCTGTTCCGCACACCAGGTCCACAGTCAGCCACACCCTTCTGCACAGACGTAACAGGAAATAGGAAGAGAAGACATAGCAGCAGGAACTTACTCTCGAATTCCTCTGGCGACAGTGTCTGTACTTTCTCCCTGTCTTTTTTCGTCTCGGCTGGTGGATAGACATTATCGTCAACGGGTACGAGCGGCGTGAGCTTTGTAAGGTCTTCGAGTGATTGATGTGTTAATCGGACGAGCTGTTTTCCAAAGAGGAAGAAAATAGTCAGGATCGAGCGCTGTTCACGACTCGCAGCGGAAAAGACGCAGGAGTTTGAAGTGGACTACGTACGTCGAGGATACCATCTTGCAGCTATGTACAAATGTAACTGAACAACTGCTCTTTCTCACAGATACCACGCCAAGGACATACCTGAGTAACCCTATCCTGCACATTCCATCAGCAACTGATCAGCCACCTCGTTGACCTCCTGCCATGCATATCACGAGACGCACCATATCATTCGTCACCTCTGTCTGCAGCATCTCCATCGTCCGTCTTTGTGACTGGCAGGTAAAAGCAGGAAGGTATGGCGACGGAGATCTGAAGAAGGTGATGATGATATCATGTCTGGTCGGTGGTTGTTGTGCCAACTCGAGGCGCGAAAGGGTGCGCTTGCTCGATCACCCGCTCAACTTTTGCCTGGATGAGAACGAATATATAAAAAAGCTGCTCTTGCTCTTTTCGTTTCCCCTTTGCATTTCCTGTGACCATCGACAGACCGCACCGTATCACCTACTGCCAGGTAAGCATCTCTTCCGTCTCCAACTGTCTCGTTTCCTCTTCGTACCTTCCTTTCCCAATTCTCCGCCCCTCCTTCAAATGATGTGTTATATGCTGTGCACCAGTCTCGACTTTCTCTGAAGACCAAAACACTTATTTATAGGCGGATTGGAAGTTACGCTCCGATTCGCCGTCCAACTGATACTACCTCTACCACTACCTCTTTCCTTTCATCGTTGATCGAGTGATAATGTCGGATAGACGCTGACCTCTCTGGTTCTTCGCGATTGGTTTAGGTTGCGATGCGATACGACTGCCTCGGATTCGTTCTTGCGTGTATATATCAAGCCGTTGTACCCATCTATATCATCCCTCTATACATCTCTTCATTCATCAAACACATGCTTCACAAGCTACTCAGGCTTGTCGACCTGACCAGCGGATTCCATCTCGATCATTCTCTATATCGCCTTCCTCGTGGACTGCTACCGTCGTGCTCGCGGAACACAAGATCGCTTGACTCTTCGTCATCCGTCAGTGCCGAGTCGCACTATCCTGGATCGCAATCGTAAGATATCGTAATGTCTCTGGATGATTAGGTGACCGATATCCTTCGCGCTCTCTTCTCCCAAACCGCTCCACCTTATGACCAGCAATCCGCCCTTCGCTCTCGCTTCATCGTTCGTGCCGCCGTAAACCTCTTTCCAATCACGCTCGACATGACTCGCAGGGACATGTGCATAGATAGCAGGCACGTAGGATGAACAGTTGGCTGTTGTCGGCCGGTACGTCTTTTCGATTGTCAATTCACAAGCTTGTCTGTCGATCTCCTCGACACATGGACTCACCGACTCCAGTAGCCAACTGACATCGTGCAGTGAATTGTCATCTCATCTCGACAACCTCACATCATACGCTTTGGCGAAACGTGGTCGGTCTTTGATGCAGTCCTTCACCACTGCTCGCAACACCTACACAGCGTCTCCTCTTCGTTAGACAGTTAGACGCATTGCACGCCATTTTCGTGCGGATACGCAGGATCGGTTGTGCTCTTGTCGATGTCGAGGTAGTGGAAGATGGGCATTGATGTTGTTGAGCGGATAGGCTGTACGCGGAACGTTTCCAGAAGATTGATGGCGATGTTCCGCACATAGTCGGTGTGACATCGAAAGCAAGTGCGATGGATACTTCCTACCTCCGAGAAGGAGGAAAACGTCGCTGTACCACTTATTATGCAAGGCTTCCTTTACTCACGAATCCCCGAGGGGTTTCTACTGTTGTTGGCAATCCGGTGTGAAAGGTCACGCGATGGAAGAAAGCCATGGATGGCATACATACAACGGGTTTAAGAACGGCGTACAACGAAGGATGTGAGACGGACAACGGGGGCGAGGTTGCTTGGTTCGGAGCGGCAAGGGCGGACTTTCTAGGAGAACGAACGTTCTAGATACGTGTTAAGGGACTGGAGACGATGTATGTGCCGACGAGAGGTAGTCCGAGGGCAGGAGAGTCATGGTCGACCATTCAGACATCACCAGGAAGTACCAGGGCAAGAGAAATCGGTATTCGAGGATGCCAAGAGTAGGAAAAGAAAACCTTTAACCGCATGTACCGCGGCAGGCGTCGACAGCTACAGATCACAGATGATCATCAAAGGGAGGGAAGTAGAGTTTCAGTCAGCGGCCAATCGACTGTATTGGGTGGTGGTACGTGACATGCCGCTGCACAGGGAGGCTACTCCGTACTCTCGACGCACGATGGACGTGACTGATACATCGTGCTCTTCGGCGAATCAACACGACGTCGATCTTGCACTATGCCCCTCCTCCAGGACGCCAAACTCCAACGTTGCTCAAAATCGAACACCGCAGAAAGCCAGACAAAGGCAACGCATCCTGCGAATAGTGAAAAGGAGGAAAGAAACTCACTACCAGAACCATTAAGACCTCCTATCGTTCCGAGCCTTCTTCCACCACCACCACCGCCATTTCCTGAGCCACCTGATCTTCCTCCGTTACTGCTCTCTCCTCCGCCAAACCAGGATCCTCCTCCACTGCTACCTAATCGGCTTCCACCACTTCCAGAGGTCGACCCAGATCCCGAACTCGAGCCGAAACTGGAGAGGGTAGGACCGTTCATCCACGAGTTTGGATCAAAGAGAGGTGATAGCAACGTCTCGAAGAATAGCCGCGCGAGGGTGGTTGCAACCTGGACGGTGTCTTGCACGAGACGAATCGGAGAGCGTGAGGCGCCGCTGCCGCCGACGGTGGATGCCGGTGCCAGTGTTGGCTTTGATTTCGGCTGCGAGTCTGTTGGTGACATTTCTGAATGACTGCTAGATGGGTGTTCGGTAACAGGTCGATAACGCTGGGTGAAAGGGTGAACGATGTTGATGGTTATGAGGTTGAAGGTGAAGGAGGTTGATGAAGATGCAAGCAAGGAGGTGGGTGGGTGCGCCCGGGACGTAGTAGATATGTAACAATTGACGAGTATAACAGCTAGTATAACAATTGCCATAGTTCAGTAGCTCTATATCGGCTTTGCCAGCGGCCATACAAGTCTACATAGCTAGGACAATTACAATTCACGCGTCTACACAAAAACATTGCAGGCGTAAGCGTTCCGCCAACCAAGGCCGGCTAGAAAATACGGGCCCTGCGACTCTTCTGCGCCACATCGTACTGCTTCAGCAACTTGTCCAATTTCCTGAGCGTATCATACGCCTGGAACTCTGTTCCTCTGTCGACCGCTCCTTCAAACACTTGATAGTATATGTGCTGCCGAGAGAACTCGGGCGCTTAACCACTTACTCCACCCGGAATCCTCTTCGTGCAATGCGCCATAAGCTCGAACCCTTTCTCCAACGCCCAGAAGCCACCCTTGACGCCGTGAATGTCCTCGACCTGCGGCATATCACGGTTTGGAAGGCATCTGGAAGTTCATGCTGAAGAAGGCTTGCCAAGGCTTAGTGAAGCGTTGAATGACGTCCCAGTTGGAGGAGAATAATTTGGCAAAAGCGTTCAGAGTGCGAAGAAATTCGGAAATGCAGATTGGTTTGACGACTGTAAAGTCGAGGGAACGGAAATGTTTGAAAAGAGTTTTGATGATCTGTTTCGAGTAGGGGATTAGCGTGTGTTTATATGATGCGAAAATGTGATACGTACTGATTCACGAATGCATCTGAAGAAGGCGGCGTCGTTGGATCGTCGTTGGCGCGACTGAAAGCGATTCTGGGAACGTTTTCTGGCACTAGGTCGACAAAAGTCATATCGTCAACAAGGAATATGCGTCACCGAGCAAAGACAAACGTACGCAAATGATAACCTCTTCAATAGTCCCCGTTACCCGGCCAATGTTGGATTCGACGATCGTCCGCTGGAATGCCATCGCAAAGTGTGTTCCGTTGAAATAATGCTGTTCGTTCATCCCCAAATTATCCGACTTCCTTCCGTCTCGGGATTCGGCAAAGAAAACGAGGGGGAGGGAAATTGACGATTCCCATATTCTCGACGTGTTCAAACCACCTATCCGTTGGCAGCTTTCGGAAAATGCTGTCCTTCTTGATTTTGAGCGGCGTATCGAGAATTGAGGGGTGCGACTTTGTCCCGAACAAAGCGACGAAGCAACCGACCGAATCTTGTGAATGAGCTATAACCTCCATGAGCGCTTGATAGACGGATCGATCCTGAGATCGAATGTATGCCGCTTGTAGATCACGCGTGATGACTAGTGGCTGAGAAGGGAAAATGTCTTCGGGAGCCAATCCAGACCATGCCAGCGAGCTGAATGACTGGAATTGTCGTTTCTCGAAGAACGTGAATTCTGCAAGCACACGAAAAGGGGTTAATCCCGCAGACATACCTCTAGTGGAGACGAGACACTCTACTGACTCGAGTACTTCCATCCTTCGGGAAACTGATAAACCCTTCCACTCTTCTCCTGCAGCACTTCGTTCCACTATTCCCGCTGCTTCGAGTGATGTTCATTGTCCCACGGCACGACTCCGTACAAGACAGGCAACGTCTCCTCCCGCACCAGCTTGCAAGTCAAGCCCAGCTTGAAGAATGTTCCGTAAAAGTAGGATCCTGCAAGTCATTCTCCGATGACGCCGATGATTTCGAGTGGAAGGCGGAGCGATGGTTGAGGCTTTGCGTTATGTGTTGGCGGTGCCCTGATGAAACTTTGGGAGGCATGTTAAAGAGGTGTCCGTGTTGATGGGCCGGCGAGGAGATAAGGCAGCGTTCGTTCCTGTACTACGACGTCGGGTTAGTCGTCTTCTCGCGACTGAGGAATTTGCAGTTGGACCGCCGCAAGCAAGCTCCGAGCCGTCGAAGAGTATCAAGAGCACTGCGAGCATTCCCACCGCTCTCATATCTGCTGATGGAGAATTTACGCCCGCCGCTGACACGGCCATCCGCGAGTTCTTCCTGTTGTTGTTGTTGAATGAAGCGAGTAGTCCTTTGCCTCTCACACAAATGTAGCGCGGGACATACCAGGATGTGAGGTCCATTCTTGCCGCAACCGAGCAGTGCATCCAGCACTCTCTCCACCGATGGGCCAGCAACCTAGAAAAGGCTATTAACGGTTGAATCCTCTCATCTGATCTTTGTTTGCTAGCGAGCGCAGCGACAGAAGAGTCTCGCCTTTCTCGGCACTCACTGTGAGTCGTCAACGAAAGGAGCGTAGGTATTGCCCTTCCAACATACTTTCCTCGATTCACCTGCCGTCCAGACCAGTATTCGCTTGCCAAGGTGCGGAATGTTGTCATTTCTTGGCTGACTTTCCTGGCTGTAGATTAATTCGAACGTTCCTGCTGCGTCAGTGCTGCGTCAGCGAGCACCTGCGATGGGTACTTCCAATCGCTCTCCGGCCTATCTGTGCCCGAACAGCCGGCATGTCGCCCGCAGCATGTCAGGTGCTCGAGCCAACGCGGAAACATGACAACTGTGCCAGTGTTTCGAAGCGACGCATACGGGTCCTTTGGCACTCTTCGAAAGGCATAGCGGCGCTTGAGAAGGCTGGGGCTGGGTCGTCCTGTACAACACCCACAGTTCCATCCCGTTGGTATCAAGGCAAGGCGGCCCGCTACAATTATCAGTCGCACTGGCAGACTCCACACCTCACAAAGGACCCTGCGCCTTCGGCAGGTAAGCAGCAGTAAGCTCTGTGAATAGGGCAATCTAGCTAAGTGGAAGTTGGTTGCAGCATAGTGGGCATACAGGACATGCCACTTCTCCTCCGCGCTACGTTCGGATTCGTACCACAGGAAGTCACACACAGCCCAAGCGTACCACCCCAGTGAACCCTGGCATACGGCAAATTACTCTGCGTTACTATACAAATCACTCTATGGCATATGCTGCCTACACGCCATCGTTGGTGTCGACAGTAGTCTACACCTCTCTAGAGAAGTGTATTGTTTTCTGGATCATTGAGGTTTTGTTTTTCCTTTGAGCAACGCTCTGCAGAATGTTATTTTCTTCAGATACACAACTTTTCTTAAATACACAACTTGTTTTCAAATACACAAATTTCAAAAATATAAAACACACCCATTGCTGCTGCCTGCTTCAAATATGTCTCGACTGCAGCGACATGTCCGTAGGCCTATCATATGCGTCCTCTTCGCCATCAACCATATTATCCGGCTGAGGGTAAGGATAACGCCTGTTGAGCATTTCCATACCCTGGGCGGACAAGGCGACTGCGAACATCATTGCAAGGGTCGTTCCGAAACCGAGGTAATAACGCGGTGCTGTGTCCGAAGGCCAGAGGAAGGAACCGTAGATACTGGCACTATTTCCCAAAGCGTTGACGATTGCTTGGGACACGGCACGTTTCTCAGCAGGCCAGGAAATAATGTTGCTGGTCCATACCAGGATGAGAGGTGAGCATGCATAGATGGCACCGACTCCGAAGCACAAGAACGTGTACTGAACTTGATGCTGGGTGACTCCGATCAAAACGGCAAAGGATACGACGCCGACAGCCATACACGCTGTGATATGCCACGGTCGTTCCCTTTTCAAGTCCGAGGAGAACGAAACCACAACGATGCCAATAACGGCGACCATATAGATCTGAAAGATAGCGGCTGGGTTTAGCGACTGCCTCCCAGCGGGTTCGTCTGACCCTCTGGCGTGCTTACGGGAACAGTCATGTATTGGGCCGTGGTACCTTTATAACCCATAGCATAGGACAAAGTCGGGATGAAATATCTACCAGAAGACAAGGTTGAAAACATGTAGGAAATACTCGGCCCCTTGGAACTCACTGAATGGTCTGCGCGCCAGTGTTCATCATGTACATGAACGTCATGACCCAAGTCCTCCAGTCGGAGGTGGCGTTTTTGAAGCTGTCCCAATGACCCTTTTGCTCCCCACTTTGAGCAGCATCAACACCATCTGCCCGTAATCGGATCTCAGCGAGCATACGTTCTTCGGGTGTGAGCC
Source organism: Naganishia friedmannii (assembly GCA_030039255.1). Taxonomy (NCBI): domain Eukaryota; kingdom Fungi; phylum Basidiomycota; class Tremellomycetes; order Filobasidiales; family Filobasidiaceae; genus Naganishia; species Naganishia friedmannii. Next base: position 750,989 of record JASBWT010000010.1, on the reverse strand, counting down.
ATTTCGTGTTTGAGGGATAATCGGGTAGAAGGAACCAAGCCCCGATCGCGGTAAGGATAGTGGCCGCGCCTTCAATCTGTACAAGGCGGTCCTGCATCGGTACATGTCACGCATTGAAAGGTGCAGCCGCGTACGTACAAGAAAAAGATACTTCCAGCCTGCAATTCCACCTTTCCCGTCCAGATTGCCGGTGATGGCTCCCGCCAATATGCCACCTAAGGCTCCAGAGACAGCTGAGCCGGTATAGAACAAGGCCCAGCGACGCGCGAGTTCGTTCTTTCGGTACCCTTTACCGTGCGAAACAAGGATGTATTCAGCGGGGTCCCTCCCAGTATGTCGGAGGATGGCACTTACAGCATGACAGTAAGAACAAAACTCCAGGCGAGAACCCCGCCTCGACGAAACCCAAGATCAAGCGGACGATCGATAGACTACCGTACGAAGTGCATGCGGCGAGACACATAGAAACGGCTCCCCACATCGCCATGATGATGGGTAGGTAGACTGAAGGTCGTACTCGCGATAGTACCATGTTTGAAGGAACTATTCGGTCGCGCGTATACGAGAGCGTTTCAGTTGGAGAAACGTCTTTCAAGAATGCTCGAAGACAGGAAACAACCTTCGCCTAGAACGTAACCGATGAAAAAGACCAAGAGCGCGATCGAATATTGGGTACTTGTCAAACGTAGGTCCTTGCCCATTCCTCCGGTTTTGGCGTTACCGATGTTGGCTCGATCCAGGTATGACTGAGAGACATGGCGATGTAAGGAATTACCGGTCGTGTCACGGTGTTCTACACCGGAGAATGGCGACTTACCATAACATACATGATCCAAACGGTAGGGATCAAACGGTAATCGATCTTCCGTAAAAGTCGCTGAAACGGCACTGGGACGTCAGAACGAGGAAGACTCCTCGGCGAGGAGAACGGTTACCGACCTTTTCCTCCTCCGAACCCTCGACATATCTGATTCCCTGAGCAGCATCTTGGATTTGGGCTCCCTCCAAATGTTCAATCACAAAGTCCTTCTTGATGTCTGTCATATTCTTGATGTCTGCCATATTGCCGGGCGATTGTGCAGCTCAATGAAGAAGAGTGAAAGCAAGGCAAGGGTTCTCGCGCACTCCACATATATATGCCCCCAACACCACTCCCCAGAGAGGCACGGATGGGGCACCATGGGCGCATAGCTCCGCCGATAGGGGGCACCACGGACGAATTGCTCCTTTTCAAAGTCGAGACACGGCCGGTACAGAGGGGACAACCATAGAGCTACTGGGAGGTACGGACTTCAAGGGCGTTAGACCTAGCATAGAGGGGATGTCCGGTAAGCTTGACCCAATGCAGAGCTGGATGCCGTCGGTCCGAACGTTCCCCAGGTCTGCAGGCGCAGGTTCAACATGTGGGCGAATCACAGTGTGTTCTTCTTCATCGTCGAGGCTGATTCAGTGCTGGCACCCCCGAGGGACCTCCTCGTACGTTACCGTACTCTTAATGTCGGGGCGACTTCGCACTCCTGGCCACATTTTCAGCTTTCTAACGGGGCTCCGTCTGGAAGGACGGGGGATCAACATCCGAAACCGGTAAAGGAGAATTCGCTACGGCATCCGTGCACCAGAAGGTCGCTAGAAATAGCCGCCCGATTGAAGCATTTGACAATTGTACCTCACTCTCGCAATTACAAACTGCAGCTATCGGTGGTTATTAACTGCTCAGTTGGTGGTGACGGCGCTATTGATCAAACGACGTCAAACGGGTCATCCGCAAAACAGCATGCGTGCACGGATCGGAGTGAGCGCTGTAAATCTGTAAATAGAAGGATTAGGGATGGCATGCGGATACGGCTGACCGCTTTAACTGTTGCCGCACTGGTCCGGTTCCCGTGATTCAAAGCCGAGAGCGCATCTACAAAGCCGACGACCATCCTGGACGACAATTTCTACCCTCTTTATCACATCTCTCCATCACCACCTACCATGTTCTATCATTCGTCTTTTGCCAGATGCCTTGCAGGAAGGTCTCTTGTACGATCTGTAACAACAGCTCACTATGCTGCAAGATCGCTTTCGACCGCGTCGTCGTCTTCTCCGACTGGTCACTCGTGGCGACGACACGCGCCTCGCCTGGTATGTTCATCAAACGCAAGCATACTACTTCGCAGATGCTGAAGTCGTTGCCCTACCCCAGGCCGGAGCAGTATCCTTCTTCCTCTTCTGCGCTCTATCTACGTCCCTGCTAGTACACGCAGATGGCCAAGCATCTACTGCCAAGGGGTCGCATCCAGATGAATCCGCCGCCATCCCGCATCCTGGTGTGCACATGAGGGACTGAGAGTGATTGATGCGGAAGAGCTGACAGAGCACACTACGAGGGACAAGGGAGTTTGGGTCGTCGTGGAGGGAACTGTTTGGGAGTAAGTTCCTCACCAATTACATGGGAGTTCAAGTGGTGATTGACACTATTGCCGTTAGTGTTACAAACTTCTTAGCCATGCATGTCGGTAACAGTTTCCTGCCTACCTGTTCAAGCGGTTCGGACATGAGTGCTAGATTAGGGAGTGTGACAGTTGCAGATCGTTTCTTTTGATCCGTCAAGGCTCATAGATAGGCAGAAGGTGAATCTCTCCTTGTTCGCCCTCTCCCTTACCGTGCATACCATTCTTCTTCCATAACGCTCCACCAGGTCCACCGTTCTGACATTCGAAAGTGAGGCTATCTAAATTCAAGATAATTGCACCAAGAATTATGTCGTCTGATGCTGCGTCAACGACGCCTACAGAAGGTTCTACCAAACCATCAAGATCGTTCGGCGAGCCTACATCAAGTCCATCGACCGCTCAGCTTGGCAAGCGAAAAGCCAATGAGGCATTCTCGGAAGACGAAGAAGAACGTGGCGACATTTGGTCTGGAAAAACATCGCCGCCTTCTCTGCCTCGGTCGGAGAACAAAGATCCGACAGCAACAAGTTTGGGCTCTGGTGTCAGTCAATTGAGTATCGGTATCAATAAACTCTGCCGACCTACTGATTTCAGTAAGGTCTTTTCTCACATCTCTACCGCTGTTACCAAGTCCAGCAACCGGAGTCTTCCGAATGGTAACGATCTCACTGCTACCGCTCCTCCAGATCCGCCCGAAGCATCACCAGGAGACAACCTGATCAAGAATCTCTCTGAAGTCCGATTCAGGTTCTGGGATTCCGCTACGGGAGTGGAATGTACGATTGTATCTACATCGGAAAGCCAGGTCGTAATCGTTTGTTGAACGAGACGGTGGACGGCGATCGCAAACTGCCCTGGCGAGAAGAGGACTGCAAGTTGCAGTTCTTCATGTCACGCGCCGAATTCGACAAGGAGGTACAGAACGTTGCGCCACTCGGCGAGGAGATGGGGTCAATGACGCGCCTGTTAATCGAGTGCAACGAACGTATCAGTCATTCGGAGCCTGGCGAGGAGTGCCCAAAACCTCCAAACTACATGCGGTGGTCGCAAGCATTTCCCTCATTAGCACCAGATAAAGCGGCGAAAATTTCGCTATTCAACAAACTGGCTGAACGGGGGCTAGAGGAGAAAAGATGGCTAATGTTGGGCATCATGGAGGGCGGCGAAAGGGAAGGCTCGTGCACTACTACAAGCAGCAGCGCCTCGCAAATCGGGCCTTACCATGATGTTTGATCATCTTGAACCTTTCATCTCTGTCTAGTCTACTGGTACATTGATTGTCAACGAAAACCGCTGCCTGAAGCCATTTCTGCCTCAACTACCTTGAAACAAGCTAAGCGAACTGATGTGGTACTCAGAAGGTAGACTACTTAGCCTTCTTTCCGATGCAGCATTCGAACAATGTGATGCTATCTATTATTATGTTACTCTATTCTCATGTTTACGAACACCTTCGGAATCTCTTTTCCTATGTGTTTCGTCGACAATAGACCGCCAGGGAACCTTTCTGCCTCCTGAATCGATCCTCCGTCTGCTTCTGGCAGTTTCAACAATGCTTACCCGCGGAGCAAGCGAGAGACTTGAAAAGTAAGAGACAGGAGGGAGAGAAGGCTCTTTGGCGAAGCACAGCAAGAGACGATTTCGAATTACTTGAGTATTGAAAGTGAAAATGTCGGAGCCAAGTGCTGTAAGAGCGGCTACGCACTCGGAGCAGATTGTTGGGAGATGCGGTGCGAACGTGGGCGTATTGTTGCCGGCACATATCAGTTGAATACCATTGATCGTGATGAGCTGCTTGAATCGTTGGTATCTCCCAGACGGTGGTGCGACTGAAAGGCACGGAATCCTGCGCGGTTCACACTTCCTCCCTTTCTACACCACTACTACCATGCGATCTGCCATACTGTTACGCGTCTACGTCCCCAGCTGAAATGTTGTTTCTACCATGCTATCAACCAGGCTACATCGTCTACAAAGCAATGACCGAAGCGTGCATCTCGTGCATCGCCATTCAACGGACGACACATGAGATAGCGTTCCAACGGGATTTGTTGCTGTGGTCATTCTGGGCATGCAATATCTCGACTGACAATGTGATGACCTTCCATGGTGAGCTCTCCGGGCAAGATAATTCGCCAATTTCCCGCGCCGGGGCAGGAAACCAAGGATGACTGATGTCATTCCCGCCAGTAAAAATATACACTCCTTCTACTTGATCTCTGGCAAATGACGTGATCCCTTTCGGCTATGTTTACTGAGCTATTGGGCGCAAGGTCTAGGTCCTTCCTTTCCCCTTTGTCGCCATCAACAAGGTTGCCGTTCCGTCCTATTGCATGCCTCGAACCCCCATCAGCAAGCAATCACCACTCAGAAGCGGAGAGTATACGGTTCAACCCGACCAGTTTTGGAGTGAATCCGCTGGGCATGTACACGTTTTATTCTGCCATGCTTTCCTTTCATCTAGAATTCCTATATAACACTGAGCTGCCAGAAGAAAAATGAGAGCGGGGAGGTTGGACTTCTGACGCATTTCGCATTTCATCATCGTCTCCCAATTTACTTTGACCGGATCGTAGAAAGCCTTCATCATGTCACCCCAACAGGACTCCATCACCAACATCGATCCCACATTGAATAGTCCAGAATCAGCAGCCCAGCCTCTTTCGACGTACCACGGTGTCAACTCTGTGCTTTCACACTCCAGCAGAGAGCAATTGCCTCACGATAAGAGCACTGCAAGTGCTTCACTGTTGAAGCGTCTGTCTTTCTTTTCCCCCTCCAAAGGCTCATCAGGCAACTCACCGGGAAGTCGAAGGACTAGTTGGAAGACAAAGTCGCTGTTGGGACTGTCAAGCTATCTACCGGACAGTGTCATGCAAACTTTGCGTGAAACCACCGGAGGTCAAAGCACCACGAAGATGAAAGCAAGGCCAGTCTTCGATGAAGTCGCCTTCATCGTTGCGACTCCTCCTGGGCGAATTTCACATGAATCAGTGGAGCCAAAGAAAGAGAAGGGCGTCAGCCAAAAGATAGAGATAGCATGTAAAGTGCAGTTTCACTGGAGGGCTTGTGATGAGAAGGCCCTCTCAGGTCCGCCTCAAGCAAAGGCGTCCGAGAGAATACGTTTGGACTTTAGGATTCCGCTGAGCGACTTTAGCGGGAAGGCTCTAACAGAGAATGAGATGAGAAACTTCGGGAATCGGATCAGCACGTCTGTGCAAGATGCTTCCGTGCTATCGCAATTCGATGAAAGTGCAAAGGAACAGCTTTTCAGCTCCCTCGCCAGGACACTAACAGCAAACGCGGACCGTATCATATCCGAGTGGGACAAGCAGGCTCGCTTTGTCGAAACCGAGGACAGACACCAAGCCGTAGTCCGGAAATTGTTTGGAAAATCAACGAGAATCATAGCGTGACTCACATTGAACAGTGTTACTACGCAGAAGTCCTGCAAACAGATGCTTTGAATTCCTGATTGTACTTGTAACCTTCTTGAGCAAAGTTCAGATAGCAATGTCCATGACTGAATGACTTCGCCCGCAATCTTCACGAGGGTCCGGCCGTAAAAGTGACGCTAAGCAATGTTAACAACGGACCAGGTTGAAGCTGTGACTCAAATGCCAGCTCGTAGATAGTGAAATGGTATCTATTGCGTTGATTGAGGTCGCACATTGTCTACGTTCTTGGGCAGGACTCTGATGACATTCTATATCATCAACAATCTACCTGTACAGAAGCTCACAACTGAAACCAACCTATCAGCCTCTCTCCACCCACAATCAACATAACCAAAAGAGCGACTCACCTCCGCCAACACACCCATTGCCAAACTCTGCGTCACCTGCTCGCCCATCGCCTTCTCCACCGCATCCTGCAAATGCCGCTTCGGATCCTGCTTCCCTACATGTCGGACCTTTAGCTGTTCCGCGGACATTGTCTGTTCCTCGCGGACTGATTTGGTGTATGCTTGTGCTAGTTTGAGCATTTCCTACGCGAAGCGAGAAACGTATTTTGTGAGCGTGAGACGGGGAAGAATGGGGAAGGAAAAAGGCTTACGGAGACGGCTGCTTCGCTTGCTTCTTGGTGTTTTTCAAAGTCGGTCAATTTGAGACCCTCTGTCCATCCCTTCTTGTGAAGGTTCATCAACATGCCCTGCTCTGCCTCTGATTTCCTGTAATCGATGTTGATGCCTGTCGGAGAAGGATTAGCTCGAGGTAGAAGGAGAAGACCGCGCGATACGCACTGTAATACTGCCTGTTCAAATTATGTATCAAAGCCTGAATACTCGGCTTGTTCAAGTGCCCCACATTACTCGTCGTCTGCCTCGCCTCTTGCCCACTCATAATCGTATGCGGATTAATCGTCCTGAACGCATCAATGACGACTTTACCACGAACGGATTGAATCGGGTCGATGACGACTGCTACGGCTCGGGGGTTTAGCTGTTCGAATGATTGTTGGGTGTTTACGTCGACGTTGGAGAGCCAGCAGCCGAATCCTGGATGGGAGTGGTACCATCCGACGACCATTTCCGGTCTGGCGTGCGAGCGCAGCGATTGGGTTGAAGTTAGCGAAGGCGAGGTATCAGTAGGGAAAGGCAACGCTTACCGGCCAGTCTGCTTCAACATGTCCAACATCTTTGTCTGGAATACATGGTCTACGGATTCGACGGTGACTGATGTTCCGGACTGCGGCATAGCGAAGACGTCTACGCACTAAAGGGAGCCGACGTTAGTCATCTAGGAGAGTTGGAAGCGAGCGAGTTGCGCCGGCTTACTGAAATCTAGAAATAGATGAAAAGCGAAGAATGAGCCCGAAGCAATAAATGTAGCTGGTACGGAGGTGCCTACAGTTGTATCGTCGATGAATTCACCAAGCATGAGACCCATAACCTCCATCGGCACACCGGCTCGTCCGTGTTTCAACATCTATGATCAGAACGTCAGGTCAGCCGCAAACTAGAGTAGCGGAATAACGGCTTGGCACATACTTTGAGTAGTGCGAGAGAAGAGATGTGAATCGTCTCGCCGCTGCGCAGGCCCGAGTATAAGCACATGAGCTGGAGAAGAGAGGAAGAGCCGAGGTCTTACTTGTCGGTCAACATCGTCTCACCACCACCTCGTCCGCCCATTCCCATACCGGCACCACCGCCTTCACCAAGTCTGCTCATGAGTCTGTTCCAGTCCATTGTTGCTGCTGTTTTTGATGCGTGAGTCGATGCGAGAAGCGATGCACGACTAGAATATCAAGATGATGAAGAGATTGATGATGAATGAAGGTAGACACGCCATCGTCATCTGGACATTAGGTAAGCAGAAGCGTAAGCGCAGAAACAAACAAAAGCGCAAGGGTGGAGACACGACAAAGGTAAAGGAGATGATGATGAGTGAATAACAAGTTGAATGTTTCCTGAATATTCGTACCAACGACGCCCTATAACGCCATCAGCAACATGGATATTGACGAAAAACAGGAAGAAATCCTCGAATACGAAGACGGAGACGCGCAGATGGGTACCGACGCGGTTGACGCGGATATCATCCTTGTGGATGAAGTCGAAGGGGATGATGCTGAGATGGTAGATGACGCAGAGGTTGTCAAGCAGGGTCAGTCCCGATTCATTTCACCTCTCATACGGCTTTTGAGCTGAAGAGTTGGGTCACATATAGATGACAACGACGATACACCGATGGTTGATGACGGAGACCCTATCGGACAACCAACAATAGTGGAAGAAACCATGGTCCAAGAAACAGAGATCGTGATGCAGCCTGCTGAAGAGGAGCGAGAAGGCGATAGCGACGGTGATACGCCAATGCGGGAGGATGGAGACGAATCCATAATTATTCTGGAGGAAACTACAGTAGAAGCTCTTCCCACCCACGCCGCACCGGAAACAGCTACCATGATGGGCCAGCCTTCGGAAGAAACAGTGTCAATGGTCCCTGCGTCCGCGACTTGGCCACCGCAGCCAACAGACGTCCCGGCTGTGCCTTCGTTGCTTCCTTCCGCGCTGGCAGTACCTCAGGATATCAGGCATCAAGAAGGGAAGATCCACGACGCGACTCATCATTCTTCCGCTCACGAGTTGGTCGATTCGCAGGATGACCGAGCAGTGGATCCTGATGCAGCAAGTATCATCGCTGAGCCAGACGTTACTGTCTCGCATCCTCCTACAACTTCCCCACCGCAACCACAGGAAACGGCAGAGAAGGCACACGACACAACAATGATGCTCGAAACCAGAAGCAACTTTGTTGAACCTGCTGAAAGTGTGCGAGAAAGTGATTTCGGAGGAACAGGGATGACGGCTACCGCGCCGAATTCGGTTGCAGGCGATTCGCCAGAAGGCCGTTTGAACACGAACACCACAAAAACGCCTCTTCTACCGGGTAGTGCAGGAAAATGGCCACCAGCGCCCACAGAGGTTCCCGCGGTGCCAAGTCTACTACCGAGTGCGCTTGCTGTGCCTGATCGTGTCAGTTCTGAAAACGGCGTCCTTAGTTCGTCGGGTAAAGAGCGAAAGGTGCACATCGAGGGAAACGGAGGAGGAAAAGAAGAGACGGAGAGCGTAGTTGCGGAACCGGCGGGCAGCGTACAGGCTGCAGAAACCGCTGCGTCAGTCCGGGGGAATGGAAAGCATGGAGGAGACGGCGAAGCGGAAGAGGAGGATGATGCGTCCTCGGTGTTTACTGGAAAGTCAGAGCTGGGTGAACCAATGGCAGGAGGAATGGGAACGCAGCCAGGAGGTGATCTATTACCACCCATTATCATCGTCGTTAACAACACGCGGCATCAACCACTCTTTGCGCCCCTCCCAGCAGGCGTCGAATACTCGTTCCCTTCTGCCGGTAGTGACGAGGCCGCTAAAACAACAGCAGCGAGGTGGGATATATCCTCTCCCATTCTACCGGACTTGCAAGCGGAATTGGCAGATGCGCCGATCATTGAATTGTTCATGGCTTTGCGGATCTCGCTAGGGGAGGAGTTTGCAGCGTCGAGGGGGAAAGAGTTGGTTATTTACCAGGAGGAATTAGGGTTGAAAATTGGTGAGGTGAGTCGCGCGATTGTCTAGGCCAAGTTGGTCACTTCATCGCTAATAGCCCTCTTGTCGGTGTTACAGGATAATAAACACGCAGATCGAGTAACGTTGAATGAAATCATCCATCTACATACCGGTTGTGGATGCCCTCAACCCGTTGTATTCCACCTGGAACATGACTCGCAGCGATTCATCGTGCGATACGAAGCGATTCGGAAGATCCTCGCTGATGCTCGTGAAGACGCCGAAGAGGAGGAAGTGGTAGATGACCAGGACGGAGAAGGGGAGACGGTGTACATTGATGCGTATGATGAGGATGACGAGGACGACGAGCTTGCGTACGAGGATGACGCGGATCACGAGTATCACGAGGAAGAAGAAGACGAGTTGGCCCAGGACACGCCGGCGGATGAGCCGTTGGACAAGACAAAGCTCGGCGGTGGCGCTGTCCAGGCAGTTCGTGAAGTGACGGAAGAGATCCTCGAGTATGAAGAGGACGAAGGAACGGCGTCGGTGCACCTTGAAATCATCAAGGAAACCACCGTACCAATAAACGGAACAAAGGCAGAAACGGAAACGGAAGCAGATCAGTTTGGTGTGGATGCGGCGATTCGAGCGGCCGAGCAAGAGGCTACATCCAGTATGACAGACGCTGCGCATCGAGGGGAAGAAGGGACTACTGCTTCAGCACCTTTAAACGGCGTGACGCCCTCTACCAAAAGACCATTGGAGGAAGGAGCGGAGCAGGGTGGGAGTGCAGACGGCGAGAGACAGGTGAAGAGGAAGATGAGTCCGGAGGCGGAGGGCGCCCACGTTGAGGCATTATGATTGACTGGTGAGTGCAATGCGTTTCTATGCAACGGGTTTGAGGGGGACGAGCTGATTGATATCGCTGTCTTTTCAGATCAAACTTACTCATCCTGGGTTTCGATCATCTTATCCGCCTGCGGTCGCTTAACATCATCATCCTAGTGTCGCTTACATTTAGCACAATCAGTCAGCGAGCGCGCATCTGCAATTACGACTTTCATTCACTCTACCGCTCATATTCCGCCAACGTCAAAGCTCAGGCTTGGCTTCGCTCAGTCGACCGCATCAATTGATCGACCGTTGCATTACGAATGGACACATCCTTCCGCGATCCACCGGGTCGATCCCGCACGAACAATCTTCTTCCGTCGGAAAACTACAATCCGCCTTGCCATTATCATCTTGTCAATACATTAGCATGCGTTCCGCATGATAATCTACCCAACTGGCAGATACAACGACAACCATATGGGTAGTGGCTCGATTTCAACTTTTTCTCTACTAATAATTTCGTTGTTTTCTTTTTATCGAACAGGAGTTTGAATGAACCTGTAGTGTGATGGTGATGTCCAAAATGGTCTTGGTATCTAGCTGACGACTTGACATGCTTGACCTGTTGGGATTTGTGACGTGATAGTGTATTTGTCTAGCTGTGAATGATGTCGAATATTTTCATATGTTCCTTTGCCTGCGGCGTAAATCATACCGGTGACCCGCCTTGCTTAAATTCATCTCGTTCGAAAGGCTTTTGCATGACGAACAAATCTGAAGGGAGCGATTTGCAGCGGGGTTGACTTTGTAGCGGTCCTATGCGCCACACATTTGGACTGCTATTCAAACCTCTGCTCAGCACGCCAACCTGAATCTCACATTCATGTATTATCATCGCATTGCTTCAAAGCTGTTTTCCTTATTCCTGCCGCGTGCTTTCTCGTCTTGGCTTTAAACCCTAGCTATTGTTTCCGGACTATATGTTTCCACGTTATATTATTTCACTTTATTGATTCCGGACGCTTTTGTTGATATCTTCAAGTCATTGTGCTTTCGCTAGTATGGATTAAATTCTTGTCTCTTCATTCGCCACGGTCATCCAGAACTGTTGAGCAGTGTGTTAGAGTGGAGCACTCAACTCTCGAACAGCGACGGAACATACCGAGCACCGGGAGATATAGTCTGCGGACACATTCTCCGTAGTCGAGGCAGTACCGGTTGTTGAATTCGCCTCCTGGATGACCAGCCTTGTCGCAGGTCCAGCTGGCCACTGAGGTGAGCCCATAGCCTTATGCGCAGAAGGATCACAGGATCTGGCGAAGGAAGTCCAGTAACTGGTCGCTTCCTTCGCAAGTGGTTGTTCAGTCGCATTGAAGGGTCGGAAGGTACCTGCAGGAAGGAGGAGAATATGTTAGGATTTCACATTTAGTAGAGCGTCGGAAAACTCACTCTGCGCGTTTGCAGAAGACACGCCAGAGCTGAAGGAGATAGCAGCATTCCATGTCAGTGGGGAGATCTATACAAATATGGATAACGGTACTAACTTGGTCCCTTGGAACAGGTAGTACAGGTCGGAAGTGTGCATTGATCCTTTGTACGGAGATGCAGCCAATTGGACCGGATCTAAGCGCAAGCAGATATATCGATGAGGACCTTCGAGCAGTCCCTTCGTTAGAAAGCCTTCATACCAGGGGTATTCCATCTACATAGCAAAGCAAAGGTCAGACCTTCCGCAGAGACGATTATTCGCGAGCCGTTTTCACCTACCGATAATTGAAAGCCGGTTGACCGTAGGAGACAGTTTGGTTTACGATAAACCAGTCCATGCAGGTGAACTCGGTATCGCCGACTAACGTCTGCGCCATGTCGTAATACGAACTGAAGCTGGAGACAGGATACAAGGCACGCGCCTTGTTGAACGTTTCCTTGGTCTATCGCACCTCAGGTCAGTCAACACGGTTCTAGATGTACAGACAATAAGATGAATACTTACCATACGAGTGTATCGGCTACTCGTCAAGGCGGAATACAGCTGCGTATCGTTGGTGACGGAAGTGGGGGAACCTGTGAAACCGGTACCGTCGTTTGTCGTATGACCAGCCAAAACCGGAACTCTAGTGGAGAACGAGTTAGTCGAATTCTACTTCCACGTCTTAGGGATACCTTCTCTTACTTCTTGAAACGTCCCTGTCCAATCATCTTGCTGGGAATATCTTGAATTAGATATCCGTCCACGATTGGAAGATACTTGCAAAGCGGCTGAGGTCGGTGATCTATCGCGAATAATCAGGGTTAGAGGTAGGCTAGCCCATAGGCCGCGACTGACACGCACTGACGGCGGCGATCAAGGTCCCGGTTGCCGTGCTACGGAGACATTTCATCACGTCGGCTTCTTGGTCGCACCCCGTGAAATGGGTGACATTGCCAAAACATTGCTGGCAGACACAAGAAGATCTGTCAATCAGCTGCTATCGACAAGAGTATGAAGAGAATGCGACTGACCTCGTAGATATCAGATACCGGGTAAGGGTCGTTACCAATACTTTGCATGATCTATCACCACGGAAAACGGATGTTAGCGGTAGCTCTGACACTGACCAAGCTCTATACTTACAGCAGCGTGGAAAGGCGCATCCGTGTTACCTCCTTGCCAAATAAGGTGGTTCACAACGGATCCCCCACCAGAACTCTCACCCTATCACATCGGAATTATCAGCGCTCGGTCGACGACCGGAAGGCACATACCCGACTTACAGAGATCGTGATCTTGTTAGGATCACCGCCGAAACTGGCTACATGTCTCTGCAACCACTCGAAGGAGGCGCGCTGGTCTTGTAATCCGGCATTGGCGGTTCCGTCTTTCATGAGAGCTTCGGAGGCCAGGAAGCCAAGGAGGCCCAACTGAATGGCGAAGTATGATACGGAAATCAGTCGCGTTCCGGTAAAGCAGACCGGTCTCAATGGAATGATTGCTTACTCGGTACTGAATTGATACAGCGACAATCTGACCATCTACAAACCGCCAGGAAGTGGTTAGCAACTAGTTTGGCAGCTGCTTGCGAGAGAGAGGACAGAAAAGGGGAGTAGAGACTTGGTGGACTTACCGGTCACGTTGACCCACTGGTCCATAGGGAATCCTTGTGCAGACTGAATATTTGAGAAGTTAGGGAGAAAGAACCGACGGAATCATACGTGATGTAGCAGGCGTACATTGTAGTAGTTACCTCCACCCTGTAGATTTAGTTATTGTACAATCAGTAACTGCTCTCTTTGTTAGCAACGCTGCGGATATACTCACATGAATATAGACCACGACGGGAAGCTTGCTGTCAGGAGTGGCATTGGCCGGTCTCCAGATGTTAAGCGTAACACAGTCTATATATTCGCAGCGTCAACGTATTATAGCAATGCCGGGAAAATCGCGATGTTACTCACCCTCAACTCCGACACCGACAACAGCAGGCTGCTGTATGCAGATCGGTCCAAAGTTTCTGGCGTCGATCAACGGTCTCTGAGGAGAAGGCTTCCATCCCTCATCCATCTGCTGGGGCTTCCGCCACCGTAAATCAGCGACAGGAGGCTGTATGTAGGGCAATCCGCCGAAGAAGTCGATACCGGTGAGAGAGCTGTTTCCAATGTAGGCCTACATAATATGCGCTTCAGTCTTTGCATTTGCTCGCACCATCGCTGAATACTCACAGCATATCCCAGGTCAACGACAGGTCCTAAGCGAGATTCGAGTGTCTTATCATTATTGGCCAGGACCAAACCTAGCGCAGTTGAGACTTGCAGTATTCGACGAAACATTGCTTGGTACACTAGAGAGGTGAAAAGCGTATGAAAGATGCTGTGAAAGCCATGGAAACCAGCATCACTCGAGTTGGCCGGATGGGTGCATTATATAGATTCATTTCGGTCGGTGCAGCGTTGACGCCGGACCGTTCTGATGTGAGGTAGTTACGGCAAACAGGTAGAGGAGAAGTGCATATCGATATACCCATCCAACGACGAACCTCCACATTTAGCCACAGAGCGGGGAACCCCGGGTGAGCTCCGCAATATCGGAAGCAGGACGGCCCGGGAAGCGGAAGCGGGAAGCCTTGGTGCGAGGTGAAGAAACAGCCTGGTGAAAGATGTCCGTACGAAGTCCCTTCTCTTGATGTAAACGAGACACGGCCACTCCTGCCTAAGGCAGTATCTTCGGGTTCATCGTTTGTCTTCATCGGGCTCCCGACTCAAGTTCCTGGCTACCCATGACACAGCTCCCCTCCACAGGACCATAACACCCATATGGTGTGAATCAAGCCTAATTGAAGCATAGCTCGGAGGCACTATGAAGAGCGACACACACTGAGTGCTCCGACCGAGATCCTCAGCTTTCACCGACATCTTCAATGATATCTTTAGAATTGATTTTGAAGCCAGGATTCATGAGCTGGAGTTAACGAAGATCTCGCTGAAAGGTGAACAGAGTACCAGAGACTGACAGCTTTCAGGTAATACATGATTCAATATGGGCTACACCATGGGGTCAATACGACGTAACGTCGGATGGAAGTACCAAGAAAAGCGTTAACATTCCAAGTTCTCGGAGAGATTCAACATTGAATTCGCTTGCTTGCTTTGAGCTGCATCCGTGACGCGGTCCGCTTCATCGGCCTCGTCCAGCTCTTGCACACGACCTTCCCCCACAGAAGACACAACTGTGGGCAACAATGGTTGACTCACGCCCGTGATCACCACCGGTTGATCACCATCTGTCGACCATCCACGGGTGATCATCAACTGGTGGTACTCACCCACACTGCCCAACACAGCACATCGCAACACATCACCGCACGCTACTGCATACCACCACACACCGCAGGATCCACTTTTCGCCCTGCGTTTCTATGAGACCCTAAAGCTACCTAATAGCTTGAATTACTATATAACGAGAGCGTTCAGACTCCTTTTACCCCTACATTAAATTGTATTTGCTCCTTAGAGCACAATCATACGTCAAGACTCAAACCTTATATTATCTAATCATTAATACAAGTCACGCGGCCGATCCCGCATTCTTTCTAGTTGTTAGCCTTGCCTTGTCTGGAGGTTGGTGTCTGCCATCACTCAGCCATCCCTGACAGCTCTTCTACACAGTTATGCGGATGGCACGCCAAAGTTGATTGGCAGACCCTCTCGTAACTTCCTGTCAACCAGATGCAACATCTCCCCGTCCGCGAGCATTACCACAGCCATCGGCTCGGAGTTCAACATAACCGAATTGGATTTTTCGTCCAGATCCACGTCCACCGCTTCGGGATCCTTGGTGTTTTGGTAGTAATTAACAGATTTGTCCGAAGAGATCTGAGCTCTCGGATCCAACAGAGAAAGCTTAGTGGGCTTCCCATCATCTAGCTGAAATGGTCCCTGTAGAGCTCGGAGTGAACCATCTTGTGAGCAGATAATGGCAGGTCGCTGAGGAACAAAGTAAGGTTCTTCATTGACATCAGATGTGTTGTCGGTTCCGTCATCGCAGTGCCACTCCTCTGCCCATTCATTTTCACCCGGGTCTGTCCATTGGCAAGAGGTTTTCTTCAAGTCAGACGGTAAAGCTTGACCAGGCGGTCGAGATCCTATGCCAAAACTAGTGCTCCGCATGACTAGAAAAGTCGAGATTCAAATCTAGATTTTAGTCCTAGTCGCGATTAATCGACTTTATTCGACTAGCCCGTCAACTGCAGAAAAATTGATGATTTGCCCCCCGTGATATTCATGACACATCCTGAATAATCTCGAAAGTCGCAATCAGTCAGGACTTAAGGGGGATTCATGATTAGTCAGGAAATTTGGCTTTTCCTCATAAGCTTCGCTAACGTTACGAGCTTCGCTAACGTTACGACTTGCTTGTGCATCAAAGCAAGCGGGAAATTCTCATTCGAGCGTTCCTGACCATGACCCTCAGATGTTTGAGCCTCGCCTGGGGACCAAAGATGTGACAACCAGACAAGCAGAGGTCCTGCATGTGTTGTCTCCGTGCCAGCCCCTGCGCCGCTAACCAAGTGAGAGAATACAGCGGCTGACTACTGAGCTTCGGATGTTAGCGGCATCCCCCTTTGAGCTTGGCACATTTATTCCTCAGTATATGACCTCTCTTCTCGTCGAAGGATGGAAGCCGTGCATGTAGCGCCTAATTAGCTGTCAGCCATCTGTGCACCTGTCTCCATCGTTCGGAATGTGCCCCAATCTCGTTATAGCGTGAATGTAATCTGAGCAGCGGAAAAAGACCTCACAGATGGCAGAAGCCTACAGACCAGCCATCTACTGATGTTTCTCAGTTGTTTGACTGATTTCAGGCGTGTTTGAGCCCCAGTGGCAGTAGCTGAGTCAGTCCAGCCTTGCAGCCATTTATCTGGTTCACTCCCTCGAGGCATCGATTGACATTTTCGAGCTGGAAAACTGGATGCAGTAGGCACGTGACCTGCATTTCGGCCACATATATGTACTGATTTCTGCATCAATTTCTTTCACCCTGTATCCCCTTCATATGGTTCACGCCTTGTTGACAGAAACTTATTCATAATTCAAAGCACCATACAATGCCGGAAAACAACAAGCCGATATACAAACTCAAAGCAAATGACGTGGATCCCGCCACCAGCCCCCCTATCGATCAGCTAATCTTATGGTCCTGCAGTGTACGGGCTAACCGGTTGGTGGAACTTTCGGACTGGGTGAAGGGCGGATCGGGGATGGGAGTCTACGATGGCCCAAAGCCGTCTTATAGACTTAGGTTTGATTGGCGAGAAGTAGAGTCAGTTGAGGAGCAGTTAGAGGCTGTCAACACCGCTCTCGAACGCTGCTTTGGTTGTCGAGGCATAGAGAACTGGACATTGTGGGTCTCCGGTTCTCAGCTAGCTCTTCTATGCCGAGACTTCCGGACAGAGTATCTCAAGTTACAAGAAGCCAAATGCAGCCAGTTAGCGATACTCGACCTATGGGTTGACAGTATTTTGGTCAAACTGAAAGATATGTAAGTATTCTCCAACTCACAGCATTGAAAGATTGTTGATATCCACTTGCTTCTTCATAGTGAGTCGTCTGCGGAAGCTGATTCTGCAGAGCTCGATTGTTCGCCTTCGCCTAGTCAGCCCGATCAGCCTGAAGCGGCCACTGACCTGCTTGCCATCCCAGCGTCCGTGTCAATGAGGGCGCGACGTGGTTCTAGTCCCGTTCGCTTCATGGGAGTCCCGGTTCCCAACACCATCGCCACGGAACACATAGGCAAACGCCCGAAGTTTCACGCCGATTCCGAGGAGCCCTCGCTTCCTGATTCCGCAGTGGATACAGAGAGAACCACGGTTTCAAAAAAGGTCCACAGTCGGCTTAACATTGTGCGTTTTCGTCTGTTCTCGTTGTCGTGTCTAGAGCTAATATTATCGATATGCTACAAGACTAAGGTGTCCACATCCGGTGACGCCACTCGCCTAGCTGTTGTCAATTCGGCTGACAAAAGGAAACGAATTGTGAGTACCAGCATATCTGCATGTTTATAGAACTGCCGAGATGGGGTATTTGCTTATATTGTATATATAGCAAGAACAGGACTCGAGCTCATCGTCGTCCGAGGCGGACGAGTCTCTGGATGCGACCTTCCAAATCGAAGAACACGCTGCGGCCCACGAGGACAAAAGCTCGGACTTTGAAGAGGAGGAGAAGGGATCGGACGAGGAGGTTGTGTTTGTTAACGAGACCAAGGTTCGCAAAGACAAGATAAATGCAGCGAAAGCTGCCGCGGCCGCCCTCCTGACCGGCAAGCGCGTGACCCCGAAGCCTGCGCGGAAGAGAAGTAAAGCGACTCCGAACAGCGCGGCTACCATAACACCGAGTAATCGTCAACGACCAGCAAAAGAAAAGTCGGTGTTTTTGTCTTCTGCCGCCTGTACACCCACACCGAATCATTCCAGCCTCGCTATTACCCCTTCGACATGTGGCTCCTCCTCGACTGTCGCCGAACTAGATGGTGGGGAAGACGCTGAAGAAGGAGACGAGGACATAGAGGTCGTGGATCGTAGGAAAAGAAAGCGGTCGAAGGTTTGGGACCATTTCACCTTGGTCTCCAAGTATGGGATCAATCAAGCGGTCTACAAGTGTCACGCCTGTACCCAGGACGACATCTCAGCAAGGGTGAACAGTACCAGTAACCTTATCGCTCACTCTCGGAAATGTGCCGGATCACACGCCCTCATCACTGGAACAACCCGCGAAACGGATCAGGCAACCTTGGATGGCCGCAATATCATTATTCCCCCTTTCACAAAAAATCGGTTCCACGACAAAGTTGTCGAATGGATCGCCGTAGCGGGCCTGCCATTTACCACGGTTGAGTCAGCAAAATTACGAGAGCTATGTAAATTCTTGCATCCAGATGCTGTTCTGCCTTCCGCCGACACAATCTCTCGAAAGTTGGAGATAGCGTACGAGACGACCGAAGCAGAAGTCGACATGTTTTTGAAGAGTGTGAGTGCTGTTATACACTACGCACACGACGCCTGGACCGATCCCGCCCACCGCAATTGCTTCTTTGGAGTCTACGCTTCCTACGTGGACGATCAATTCGTGTATCATGAAGTGCTATTGCGACTTATGCATTTGAAGGGCAGGCATACCGGCGCCCGTCTTGGAGAAGGTCTTTTCGATCTCTTTCGCCAGATTGGAATTGCAAAGAGGGTAGGTCCCGGGACCGTCGACAATGCCAGCAACAACCTTACGACCGCCGAACGCCTTCAAGAACGCATGTGTGGAGATTTGTTTCTGGATATGCCAGCATCTGATTTAATGCGTTGCCTATGTCATGTCGCAAATCTGGCAGCAAACGATTATCTGAATGCGGAAGGTGAGTTGTCTTGCATTTTTCATCTTCCCGCCCGATTTGAGCTGAATCAATCATGTTTGATTGCTTGTAGTGAAACTAGAATCGGCCGACTACAACTACAACAAGAAGAACATCCCCGACATCCGGGTAATCGGCCAAGACGAACCACACAGTAGGATTGAGGCGGATGATGAAGACGACGAGAGCTCGGAAGAAGGTGCAGAGAGAGGTTCGAGTAGTGTGGGTTTGGACAGCTTTGCGCAAACAGACGTATGTTACAGAATGCTCTCAAGTTGGTGACAAAGGAACCAAAAGCTGACCTGCTACTGTGATCAGGCGGAAGTTGAGAATGAAGAATATTGGGTGTCGCCCATCGGCCTTGTTCACACTCTGGGAGTCTTCGTGCACGCCTCGCCAGGTAGGATGGACACCTTCGAAACGATTAGAAAAGATCGGAACCCTTCAGTAAGCGCCAATGCCCTGCCGCTCAAGGACGTACCAACACGTTGGAATTCAAAAGAAGCAGCTATCCGTCGAGTCCTGAAACTACGAGCCACGATCAAGACATTCTGCATCAGGTATAGAAGCGGAAGCTGCCCACAACTAGACGACAACACGTTTCGTATTCTAGAGCTTATTCAGCCGGCTCTGGCAGTCTTCGCACATTTAACGGCGACTTATTCCGAAGCAAATGCGAACATTCACCACGCTATCAGCGACTTACACGATGCCATCACGGAATTGCGGGCGATGCATGATCATGTGTCGTTAACACCTGCGCGAAAGGACTCTTATCTGCAAGCCGTCGGCAAACTCGAAAAGTACCTTCGACTGTTGTTAATGAACAACTGGGCGTGTGCAGCTTTTGCCCTGGATCCAATCAATCGTGAAGATGGGTTGAAGTCCTTGCTCGAAACGTACGAGGCTGCTCTTGACGACAGTTCTTTAATAAATCGCTACGAGGAAGTTGTGAAATGGATTCGCGAACGACTAGCTCTTCAGAAGGAGAACGAACCAGCGCCACCCACCTGCCTCACTCCTACTCCTGCGACGAACACAAACAGTCGCCGAAAAAATGCATTCGCGTCTCGAGCTCCCACCCAGCCTGCGGTAGAAGGTGTCGACAACCTAGATGCCTGGGATATCTTCAACGACGACAGCCGACGCTTCGAAGCGGAAACGGACGAAGAAGCCCTCGACTACTGGAGGAGGCACTCCAGAAAGACGCTCATAGCACCGCTCGCTCAGGTCGTGAAAGATGTCTTCGGAATGGCCGCGTCCACAACTAGCGTCGAGCGTTTGTTTTCGCAATCCGGGTTTGTGTTCGGCAAAAGAAGGGGATCTTTGTCCCCCCGTATGCTAGTGAAGCAGACGTCCCTCAAGCTGTGGCGGCTTCAGGGTTTTGGAGGAGTCAAAAGGGACGTCAAAAGGGATTCAACATGAGTAGGTAGGGGACGCAATGGATCACTCGCAATAAAACTCGATCCTGGAGAGGGTGAGAGGGTAAGAGTACGCGCTCTGCCATGTACAAGGCTATAGACCTGATAGAAGTTGCCCTTTAGCTCCATCTTACGATTGCCGGGTCGAACGTATCATTAGCTTCAGTGGTTGTTTCAATACTTGGTGAACAGTGTCAGAGAAATACCTCTACGGAGGTCGAGGGGGTGGATTCCGTGGAAGGGTAAGACTCGGTGCGCGCCGTCGTACAAGGCTATAGACCTGATAGAAGTTGCTCTTTAGCTCCATCTTACTATTGGCGGGTCGAACCTATCATTAGCTTCAGTGGTTCTGTCAATACTTGGTGATCAGTCGCGTTAGAATACCCCTTGGGAGCTCGAGGAGGTGGAAGGGCTAAAGTGCGTGCGCTAAACGACACGACGCTATAAACCTAATAGAAGTTGCGCCTACTCTATATCTTACTGTAGCTGGCTCACTTGTATCATTCCGTTCGGTGGTTCTGTCAATACTTGGTGATCAGTCGCGTTAGAATACCCCTTGGGAGCTCGAGGAGGTGGAAGGGCTAAAGTGCGTGCGCTAAACGACACGATGCTATAAATCTAATAGAAGTTGCGGCTTGTACGTATCTTACCCCATCCATGTTCATTGTCGCAATGAGCTCAGTGGTAGTCCAAGTAACCTGCGAAGGAAGGGGTGGCGGTCAGCTCGACAGCAAGACAGTCGCGCGGTTGATTGTCGCCCTTGGAGATGAAATGTGGGATGCACGTTTGACGATCATGGTCGGCCGGTGTTTGGACCAGTTTCGCCAGCGTTCTTGTTGGTTTTTACTCATTCTTGCCTATATGGCACGTTTGACATAAAAACAATGCAGCAAAAGGGGTAGCCTAAGGGGAGTGTTTCGCCAACTCCAAGACAAAAAAGAGCAAAACGCGGCAGAAGGTCGGGTTCGCACCGAAGACCCCAAGCCATATCGCAGAATTCAGGCTAGCAGTAGAAGGGCTTACCGCCAGGCTAAAGAGAAGTGGAGTAAAAGTGCGAGGTTTTTTCGAATATGTCAGAGAATGAATTACAACGCTAAAACAGCTCTTCTATTCGTGATTAATCACAAATTCACTTCTAGTCTCGACTAGTTGTGTTTAGTCTTCTTCACAGTGACTACTCATGAATATTCGTCGTATTCTTGATTGGCTTATTCACGTTTGTTCATGAATCTTTGAATGACTAAGACTTTCCGTGGAAGACGAAAATAAATCTTGAATGCTCAGTCAAGAATAGTCGTGCGGAGCACTAGCCAAAACCAACGGGTAGATTCTCGCTGTACTTGCTGACATGAACGTCCGTGGCATTCGTTCTCAAACCTGTCAGAAGATCAATGGCGAGACGGACAAGTTATGTGACAGAGCGGGCATGGCCTAGCTAGAGGAGCGCTTCGAATTCAGCTAAGGGCTGAGTCCTCCTCAGGCAGAGTTCGCAGATTCGGCAAAGGTGGCAAGCGGGCTCGCGAAGTTAGCTGCAGAACGGCCTTTAAGATTCCGATTTGTGCGATAGGTGACGTGTATAGCATAGCTCCCAGCGGTAAGCCTTTGTAAGCACTGACGGGCTTTAGCACAGTGAGCTGTAGCTCAGCTGTGAAGGTAGGTGAATCAGTTCGGCCTCTGCATTAAGAACAACAAGTTCCGGTTCTAGACTTCAAGGCGATATGATTACAAGTTAATCCAGTTACTGCGCTATTAAGTTACAAGTCCAGACAGTTATTGTTTGTCTTTTCAGCTACTAGCACAATAGGAAGTTTTCAAAGAGTTCCAGACAAGTTCCAAGTTCTTATTCCTCTCCATTCTACTCGATGGCCTGTCAGACTCGGAAGAGAGGAGCGATAGCAGCGATTGGTGCGGAAGGCCATAGCCAGGAGGGCTGTGCGTATCACATCAGTCTCCTTACAGAAACCCGGACGGAACACTCACCGCGAAGAGACCACCAAACAATCTGAGGGAAAGCTCTTCTTCACTGTTAGACTTCATGTTTGATGAGCAAGTTGTAGCCCCAGATAGCCCAGATGATGCAGACTACATGTCTGAGGACGAGATACAGGAGGTGAAAAGAGACGGGGACACCGAAAGGCCGCCCGCGGAAGGTTTAAATGAAATGAGCAGGATTGTTAGCCTGTACACACCAGTCAGTGGATGTTATGCCATGATTCGTGCATCGATACCCATTAGAGCTTTCTTGTACAGATAGGAAAGGCAAAAGATAGGAAAGGCAAGACATACGCTTCCAAAGCTGGAAAACAATCTACCCGAACTGAACGCCGCAAGTCCAAGCAGGCAAATGACTGATTCCATTTTGAACGCACCAACAGCATACCCTGCATCCAATCTACTCTAAGCTTCAGACCGGAGTCCAATATCCCTGCTTCGCTCCCGAGAACCCTTCCCTCAACCTCTCAAACTCCTGAGATACATGAGATCGACGATTCCGAGGACGATATCATATGCTTTTCACCTGAGAAGCCCAGTCCACAGCCTGTATCGATCCGTGAGGAGTCCGAAACCGAGGCGGAGAATGAATACGAGATCATTTCAGCATGGCTTGTGGAAAGGGATGGGGAAGTGGCGAGTGAGGAACTTCTTATGGTCCTGGATGAGCACGAAGAGGAAGACGAAAATGATACAGCTGAGGATGACGCGGATAAGGACGGGGATGACAATGAGGAGGGCGAAGATGAGGATACAGGATTGGAGTCTGCTGATCGAATAAATCAAGAAGGTACTTCATCTATCGCTCAAAGATTTCGCTTCCAATTCTTAATGCCCATACATTTTATAGACCGCGCCGACAATATAGAAGTAGAAGCAGCTCTCCCACCTCTCATGTTACACAACCCCGCCGAAGACGCTCTCATCGAACTCGATGACCATGAATCCGAAAACACACCTACCGACCACCCAGCCATCTCAGTCGCACAAGCTCTCGAGATCCTGCACCCTCTCTTGGAATCAGGAAAGAAGCATTCCCACCTGGATTCAGCCCACGTACCCCCCTTGCTGATGCTGAGAAACTTCTTTATCCAACCTCAAAAGGGATGAGGAATGATGGGAGCGTCTTCTAGAGTCGCAGACATGTGGAGACAGGGAAATGGTGCGGGTTTGCCGAGACAAATTCGGTACTTGTCTCGCCACTGCCTGAAGCACCAACGGCTTCCAGAAGAGATTAGGGGAGGTATACAACGGTGTACTAGCCTCTTATGTATTACCGAGGTTGACCAGCGGATAAACTAATGGCTTCATCGCCAATCCCTGGGTACAATCACACCTGAGAAGTTCCGCCAGGTCAACATGGAAAACATCTTGCCTGGGTGGTGCGGTCATCTCGGTCAATATACAATCTGTGAGCGTAACGCTTGCAGATGGCTTAAGAGGTGCGGGTTCGAACCCAAACCTACCAAGAAAGGTGTATATGAAGATGGTCATGAGCGAGTGGACGTGCTTGAATACCGGGATCAGGTCTTCCTGCCGTCGAAGGCTGCATCGTAGAGGCGTTCAGTCAGATTCCAATCCATTGAAGTCTAAGAAGGGACATGGTGGAACGTCATTCAACCGTCATTGCTTCCAAATGAGAGGCGAGTCGTGTTTTACGAGTCTTACTTTCACCAGAAAGATTTGGCTCTAATGTTGAGGCAATGTTCGTCTTTGACCAGTCGTCAGGGTACAACTCAGGAGCCCTTGATGCATCGGACATGAACAAGGGCTCTGGAGCTAACAGAAAGAAGCCTGTTTTCTACAAGTCATCAGTTGTCCTTGACAATGTTCCTAATGTCCCTATGAGAGGAATGGTGCAAGAGATGATGTTCATGGAAGGGGATATTCGTCGGCCCAAGAGCACCAAGAGGATCCTTGCCGAGCGGGGGATCGTTCCTGCTAAGGGACTCGGGCAAAGTGCAGTCCTCGCTGCTATAAGACTGCTCCAGATTATTGCTATGCAAGGATCTTGCATAACCAGAAAGAATTTTTGACTCAGAAATGTATCTTGGAGACTTTGTATCTTGGAGACTTTGCTGAATGCAAAATAATTAGGTCACCTGTGATGGTATACCCAAACGAGTGGTGCGCACTTGATATCTCGTAAACTGCACATGTTAGTCCAGGCGATAGGCCTCGTTCTCAGATGAACCATGGTGGTAGTCTCACCTCTCTGTCATGCATAGTAAGTCGAGGAAAAACAACGACTTCGCCATCTCGATAGCTCGCGCCGCCATCAGGTGAAACGGGCGTTGTCGACCAGTTGCGTCGACCGGAGAGCCCTGTCAGATTGCTGTTCGACCTCAGCTGTTCGATAGCTGTTGAACGCCGATGTTGCAAAGCGTGCAAGCCGAGTTGGGCGCCGGCAATCGGAAGCAGCTTCCAACTTTTCCCCGGAAGCAAACGCTTGCTTACGTGTGTTTAGCGCGCTCAGCCTACGCGTCCATCGAGACCTTCCCCGTCGGAATTATTGTTTTGTTTTGTTTTGGGCAAAAGGGGGCCGTTTCAAGGGTGCTTGCTCCCTTCTCTTTGGTGCTTTGGCTATATAACGAGCAGCTCGGAGTTCTCTTCCCTTTGTCGATCCTTTCCCTATAAGGTCTTTTTCCATCGTTCGCCACTTGTTTTGAATCCCTCCACCAAACCGTCGTCGCTCTTTTTTATCGTTCTTGCCTCTGCCCGTCAATACCATGTTCGCCAAATCATTCACCGCGGCCGTAGTCGTTGCCAGCTTGTCCGCCTTTGCGCAGAACACGGCGTCAGAGATGCAGCTTGCAGGCGTCAAAGCCAACTTTCAACGTGAGCCGTCTTTCTTTATGCACGAGAATGCCACAGTACTAAATCTTTCTTGCGCGTTACAGAGGCACAGCTCGTCCCGCAGTTCCTGCCAACCTTCAACCCTTCCGCTCTCCTCAACGTCACTTTCGGCAGTGACAACGTTGAACCCGGAACACCGCTCGCAGCCACCGCTGTCGCCAGTGCACCAACACTCACCGTCATCCCGGCATCAAACTTCACCTCTGCCTACCCCGAGGCAACAACAATGTTCACCGTCGCCATGGTGGACGCTGACATTGTCGGCACTAATGAGTCCGGCAACCAGACCAGGCATTGGTTGGCCAACAATGTTGCGTTGACGACTGGAGAGGGTGGAGCGTTTGGGTTGAACTACACCACCGATCCGATTACGAACTATGCTGGTCCTGGGCCCGCTGAAGGATCCGGCGCACACAGTACGTTCCTCTCCTCTTGCAATCCTCCCTACATCAACTAATCCCTCTTCTCCCTGCAGGATACGTCCTCCTCTTCATCGATCAACCATCAACATTCACCGCACCCGCCTACCTCTCGGAACCCAACACCCCGCTAGGAACATTCAACTTCCAAAACTACCTCTCCTCGACCGGCCTCGGACCGATCGTCGCCGCAAACTACATCACGGTCGAAAACGGTCAAGCTACCGTAACCGTCGCCTCCACCTCTGCTGTTCAGAGCAGTACGCTTGTCGCTGCGGCTGCTCCTACGACGAGTGGCGCATCATCCGCCATGTCCATGTCCAGCTCGATGGGCTCGGCGTCGCATTCCGGATCAAGCAGTGCAACCAAGGCTGCTTCGTCGGGTGCCTCAGCAGCTTCTTCCGCTGTAGCATCAGCATCTGCTACCGCCGCCAAGTCAAGTGCTAGCAACTTGCTTCCCGCAGGTCTTGCTGGACTCGTGGGCGGCTGTGCGTTGGCCGTTGGGTTGGTCTTCTAAGTGACTGCGCGTTGGAGGATAGTGTTTAGACGAGTTCAAAATGGACATTTTGCTGTTCCGCGTTATACCCATGTGACATTTTGTGTTACAATAATAGACATTTCTTGTTATGTAGCCTTACACAGCGCATTGCAGATTGCAGGTACCTACGTTCTCGAGACCCATCAGAAAGTGGTGTGCCAGGAACTTGGAATGCTTAATATTGCATACTACGTGAATAAACTGGCTATTGCGTTCATGGTACCTCCTTTCTGGCTACCCTCCAAACAGGCAACATACCGCGCCTTGGCCTCCGAGCCTTTGCACCCTTATTGGCAATCGTTTGATTTATCTTTCCGGTAAATTCCCGCTGGATGACCACATTTGGTCTTGACAGCGTTCGATAGATTGAATATCTCTCGCCCGCATTCTTCATGTCGGCGTCGTAAAGGCCCCTGCGCACAGTTGCCACATTCAAATCTTGCTTCCTAGCCGCGTCGGCTGCGTTGGCACACGATTCCCACTTTCCATCATCCGGAACTTTAACGATGAAACATTTCCGGTTCTGTCCATTCCGCCCGGGTACAGAACCATATCCACGTTTGCCCACTTTTGCGATGAACCCGTTCTGTGCACGAGTAGGTGAGACCCAAGATATCTTGAACAGCATCGAAGATAGAGCGGCCAGAACTTACCGTGCTTCTCGCTCGTGGTATTGTTTTGCTTGGAATATCGGTTCTATCGTCTAGGCCTTCTGCATCGGTTGCCAAGGCTTCAGTGAGCTCCACCGCCGGCTGCAGGCTGATGTCGAATGCACGTATCTTTTCGAGCGTAAATTCGGGCGAGCCAATGTCTCTCGGCTTCAGTGGCGAATCCACGATGACTCCCGGTAATGTGCCCTCCATTTGCTCAAGAAAGCTATTAAAGGTCGCCGTCCGATGCGCATTCTCCTGCCATTCCACCGGAGAAAAGTAAGGGAAAGATGAGCCAGGAGTAGTTCCAGCATCAAACCCTCCAAACGGCGCCGTTGACAGACCTGTTTGAATTGGAAAGAATTCGCGACAACTGGCGTGATCACCTTGACCCAATTCCGGGGTGACTGCGTACGATCCCATCCAAGACTGAAACGGTGCTTGATAGCCCACTGATCTCGTCGTTGACTGCAAATGAGGATTCCACGGATCGTGGTTCATCGAAGCGGCATGCGATCCAGCGGGAAGTATTTGCGTACCGGGTAGGTTGAAAGACAAGGCAGCGGCGTGAGTAAGATCCCGGAAATCCAGAAGGAGATCCTGCACATGGTGCTGCGCGGGGGCTGCGAAATGATCACTATGCCATCCAATAGTTGAAGTGCTTGTGGGTTGAGGAGATCCATATAAAGTACAACATGGGAGTGTGTTCGACATGATTTGCGGCGGTGGAAAATGGTCGACCGAAATATCTGGAACAAACATCTCTGTGTGTGGCCAGTCGCCCTGCTCAGGTAAACGAACATCAGTCATGCCAACTACGGCACCGCTTTGGACGCTTTGCCTGCGACTCACATAGGCGCTGAAGTCATCACCATAGCCCGTTGATCCCGACCCAGGGTGTGCGCAAAAGGCTATCCCTCCAGAGCAGTGGGTTGTCATTGGCTAGTATCGTAATCTGAAATTCAAAGTCGATGTAGTCGACCATTTCCATTCCACCCTTCGATTCTTATATCCGCTTTGCGTTGGACCAGGTCTGCATCCTCCCACTGACCATTCCAGTAACGTCAAAGGATGCTTCTTTCCGATTCCTTTCAGAAACCTATTCGAATATGGGATGCTTACTTTGAAAAGAATGACAAAGAACGATGTCGGACCAGATATCCTACTGCTAGGTGGGCTGCCTCAACACACTCCCTTCCGCTCCACCTTCATCCTCTACGCTACTGAATGAACTGAACGCTGGTCACTTCGGGAGACTGAACGGTGTAGGCCTCGATGTGTACCGGAGGGACTTCGCTGAGCGCTGGGTGTCGACCGCGAGCCTGCACATTTTCCGTTATGAGGTTTCACTGGACCCCTGATAGCTCACTCTGCAAGGAGTCCTTGCTGAGAACGAATAAAGCGGCTGTATCACCGATTTGGCGTGTCCGGCTCGCGAAGCGGTTGAGATGGTTGTGCGGAAGTGGATAAGTGTTGTAGCATCCAATGAGAGACCGAACCACAGTTCGGCCTGAGTAGTAGCAGTCTTCAAAAATGCAGACAGACATTCGCTCATCACACCACCCTTCTTCCAAATCAGAATTAACGGAAAATCCTTACCTATTTACTTCTTCCGCTTCACGTAAATGCACAACCGTCCCGCCCTTTATCGCGCATACAGCAGAACTCCGTGACCGTATGATGTATGGAGATGAGAGCTGGCGTCAGACAAAAACTTTGCTCGATTGAAGAGGCTCGAATGCTACAATAGAGGGAAAGGCGCACTCGGGTCAGGCCATCGTAGCTTTCCGGAACAAGAGAATAGGACGACTTACAGACATTTCCCCTTACAGTCATTCCTAATATCCATACCGCGAGTGCTACCTCTACCTTACATGCCCTTCATCGATCCTTCTTGATCAGCTCTTCTGCCGGACCTTGCTGGCCTCTTGTTGCAATAATCCGATTCACATGGATCCGATACCAATGATCATGTCGTTCAAATTCAGCACTGCGCCGGTGAAATGTCGTGTGAGCCGTTCCGTCTGGCGATAAGTACTGACCCCGAGGCGAATGTATCCGGGGAATGCGATGCGACAACGACCTTGTGAACATAGGCTACTACTTGTGCATTGAAATTAGAGAATGATGTTTCGTTGAGATGGTTGAGCGCGCCCTATTACGACTTTATTTGGCTCGATCACTTTCTATGCTATCGGGTCTGAAACTCTGAATGAATAGATCCCTATCTAATTGCAACTAGGCTTCTGCTCCTACCTCTGAGTCGCTAGCCGTTCCGTCATGTTGCATACATCGCATGGTCGAAGGTCGCCTTCTCATCTGCTTTCTCTTCACGGACTTTCTGCGTCGCACGAGGTCGAAACCGTCATGGTGAATCGCATCAGCGCAACGCGCATACGAAACTGCATCCAGGATCGCTCTCACACTCCTCAAGCAGCTCAAGGGTGTCGCAGGATCGGTGCGTGCCTTTAACTGGATCTCTGTCGGCACGTATGCAACAAGTACTTTTGGATAGTGAGCGCATCTGTGACGAGGCGTGGAAGGTCATGACTCATGATCAGGTGAGAGCGCGTCGGTCTTAGGGAGCTTCTTAGGGGACGCTCATGTCAACCTCGATACCCCTCCCGCGTCCACTCTCTCTCTCTCTCTTTCTCTCCTTGCAGACATGATAAATAAATCTACTAATCTCGAGACCAGGGGATATGACCGATTCATGAATGGAATACAAGGGTATTTCCGTGTTAGCGGCGTATCCGGGGCAGAAGTCTTCGCGGTTGGCCAGGTGAGTTGTGCCGGCGAGTATGGAAGGTACGCGGCTTACATCGCATCTCTTTCTCTTGCGTACAGCAGCACGTACTCTTCTTCTCGTTGAACGCTTGCAGTGGTTCCTCGTGGGGACGCGCTGACGTCGAAGGGTCGTTTCGGCATTGAAGGTGGGTTCCTCGAAAGGCATCGACACATCGGTTCAAGGAATTTCTTTCATCATTGGAGACACCGTTTCGGCCGGCCTCTTTTTCCGTTGGCGGTTTAACATTGGACGTCTAGTGAGTCAACGTATTACATAACCCCTAGCTCGGTCTTTTGCTAGCTGCCTACTAGATACTACACTTATATGCCTTGGTATGAACCAGATTTATAGGCGGATTCGCCAACGTACGCTCGTGCGATTCCGGGTTGTCGAACCTGCCGACGCCGTGAGTCGTACGAAGAGTTTCCAGCCAATTCATTACAGCTTCCCCGGAGCAGAGCACCTACGGATGGTTTTGGATCTCGAACCGGTCGACGACACTGCTACCTCAAAGGCGGAATTGATGAAGTGGTATTACCCGATGTTTTATTATGATGCCCAATGTCGCAGCACCAACCGACCAACCGATACGAGGTAACACGTGCTGATGACTATCAACTCGACGCCGCTTGAAACGTTCTCGAACTTGCTCTCTCTCAATTTTCATGGACTCTGTTCCTCATTCGGGATCAAGACCTGGTCAGCTTTGATAGGCGCCTGTATATCACCTTTCGCCGTCGCGGCGCCATGCCTTGAATCGCTGGACAATATCTTTGTATGTCGTGACATTACGGGTGGACCTACCGTACAAAGCAGGTCCTGGCCGCTACGCATGGCACTGCACGCTAGCGGCTTTCCCGAATGCGCTGACTGTTTTCGTGTCCAGCAGCCAGCTCGCGCCAGGAAAGACTGTAAAAGAATGCAGACCGTAGAAGATATGTGCTCTGCGACGAGGAACAGCTACAAAGGCTCCTGTCCAAGCATTGATCTTCCATGGCTACGGACGTCGAAGAGAGTAACCAGTAGGATTCCCTCTGTAAAATACCCTTGGGGCAGCTCTTTACTAGCTTCATCAAAGATGTGAGCTCCGGCGCGTCTCAAAGTGTTCTCGGCGATAGCTTTGAACAGCCATGGATTAAGAGTTTCCATTTTGTGGCTTGCACGATTCTATGGAGAGAGGTTAACGTTCTACTATGGTCTGTTATCTTCCTCGGCTGATCTACCCATGTACAGTGATCTGACGTTTTTCAGTCAACATCTCCATCCACTCCTCTACCGCGTTTGACCTGCTACACCTCGATTCAGCGCGGATGCACGGTGTTGCTGAAAATGTATTATGATACGACAGAAATTGAAGCTGCTCATCAAGGGACTGAGCGCGGGATTACATAGCAAGTATGGGATATACTGGTTACAGTGAGTGCTGCCTTCATGTCTCATAGCCCACTTCCACCCCTACGATGCTTGGTCATGAGGACAGACAGCTGGACAGACCCCTTGTTAGTTGGCTCAGCACGCGGGTCGGAATTGTCATAGCGTAGCGTCGTTTCAATGGTGAACATCCAACAACGAGGAAAGGAGGTAAATGCGAAAAGAAACCCCATCTATTTACAAAAGTAAGTCCATTTTGATACCTGTTTACGAATCCATCGACCTAGAGACTATGCATACGCCAACCGCTGTCCTACGTCATACGAAACACAATCAGTCCGCCGCTGCAGTAGACAGAAGTCAGACCGAGGAAGCGATTATTACTTGCGATTATACTTGTTCTCCATCTGCCAAGATATCTGCCGCCTTAATCATTTGTGCCCAGTCTTGCTCTGCTTTTGCCAACTCCGTCGCGAGTACAAGTTGATGTTCTGGCGTAATGACGATTGTTCCGTCTGGACCGAATGTGACTTTGATTGTGCCCAGGTTCACCAGTTTGGCCATTGTTGTATGAAACATTTCTGCCCGTGCGACGTTCTCTTTCGCCGCTTGTGCAGCCTCGGTAACAGCTTGAGAGACGATGCCCTCTGTGTCCAGGTCAAGAAGACTCATCGACAATTGCGCGGACATGTCATCCAACCTATCTTGCATTTGCTGCTCGAACTCTGGACCTCGCTGACCTGGGGGCGCGCTTCGTACAGCCTAGACAAATCAGGCGTCAGCTTTTCCCGCAGTATAGCGGCTATTGCAGCACGAAGGTCTCCCTTGCACTTGGCAACAGCGGCGATGGACCCATTGTCTAGCGGTACAGACGACACAAAAGAAGAAACGTCACCGGGCATAGTCCCTTGGGGTATACCTCTGGCGTACGATCCCGTGGGCGAGTCCGTCTGCTTCGGAATATCACTGAAATCTTGGGGAAATTCTGGATAGCTGGATGGCCCCCCACCTTCCATGCCGGAATTCAGAAGGTCGTTTCGAGAAGCACCAGTATACCCCGCGACCGTCTAGCAACATGCAACAACGTCCGTAAGTGTGATCGTCATGCTTTCGGGGACATCGCATAGAACTTACGGCAAGCGCGTCCAAGTTTGTGTCCGTGCCCGGACGAAATTCGCCTGCACCCTGAGGATCGTAGTAATAAAGTGATTGATCTTGGGAAGCCATGTTATGGGCCGGAACGACTAGTTCAACAAGTAGAGGGGACTAATCGATGGTGAAAACCTAAGGCTCTGCATGCAGGCACAAACAAATGTCTATATACACCTGTACATCGTGGTGCGTCAGTCGTGCTTTGACCTGCTTCCGTGTGAGACACAACTTAGTGGAAGTCGGCGTTGTAAATTCCTGGCAAAGTGAACCACCCGTACTCTTTTGCCGTCCAAGAAGCAACAGCGACTACTGTAAAGCGACTATTGTAAGGCATGTAGCACAGCCAACAATGGCCGAACCGGTTTCAAAATTCGTTTTAAACACTTTCAAGGGCTTTAAGCCCCCTTCTCTGTTCTAAAGTGAAGCCAGCATGCCTCCGCATCGCTGTTTCGTTTCCTATTCTGAATCTCACGCAGAAGCTAATGCCCCCTCCTTTCAACACATCCACCTCCAAAGTGGATTTACCAGAACCCCCCTTCTGCATTCCTCGGCAGAACCAGTATGCCTCGGCACAATTCTGATTTTGGCCTAGTCGCTGATACCTTCTCCTTTCAACACCTCCGCCTTCAAAGCGACTTTGTCTGCAAACATCGCCTGCACCGCCTTTTCCTCTGCCGAATCACGCATCACCAGACTGACCAACGCATACCTCTCGCCCTTCCCCTCCCTCTCTTCGCCATCCTGCGCGCCCAGCCTGCCCATCCTTCCAGCGAAATGCGTGTACTCCCTCTTTCGCTCTTCCACGCCCCCGGCTGCTCGAGCTGACTTGGATAGGCTGGTGACGTTCAGTCCGTTCAGAAGGTATACAGCGGAGATATTTGGTATGTCCAGTCCCCTCACGTGGGAACGTGCGACTAAGAGCAGGTTGGGAACGTCCGGGTCCTGTGTGCCATCGAGGGTGGATGATGAGACACCGAGGGATTGTAACGATGCTTGTAGTTTCGGTACAGAACCGCCTTCGGGTACGATCACTAGCGAGACGCCATTATTCTCCGGAGCGGTGGCAGAACGACTTGCATGTAGTAGAGCGAGATTTTCGATCATGAGAGGATGTATCTTCTCTTTTGCTGCAGGATCGTCGGGTGCTGTCTCAAAGATGTCGGAATAACTAGGTTGAGTCGGCGCGCTGCCAATATTGCGGAGCGTACCGGTAAGCGGGTCGACTGTAAGACAGTAATGTGCTGTCTCCTTGATTCCGTTATTCGCGGTGGTGCTGGTATCCGTATTCGCGGCCACGGTATCGCTACTCTCCTGAGCGGTATCAATGATGACCTGCTCGTCTCTCCTTATCCACCCAGATCTATGTACGAACCCCCTAATCACCGAATTCAAAGTCGCAGAACACCACACCGTCTGCACCTGCTTCTTTCCCCCATTCATATCCCCATCACGCCCAAACAGATCATCCAGCAGCCGTACAATCGAAGGCGGATGGCGGAAGAATGGGTGTCGTTGTCTTTCTCGTTCTGATGTGAAAGACTTGAACCGACCTGGTAGTGGGCGTAGCATGGCATCGGCTTCGTCGATCATGACAAGACGGAGCGACCGGGATAGCGAGGCAGATGTGAGAACCGGAGCACGCTGTCCATCGGCGGGGTGTTGTCGGGAAGCCGATGCTTGCAGATACGTCAACAATGCATCCGGTGACGAGATGATAATTTCCGGTGTCGCTCCTGAACCCGGGCCTTGTTCATCTCCAGGCAGCACCATCCGAAACATCCGTTCCTTCTCCCCCTCTGCAGACTGGGAACCCGACATTGCGAACTCTAGCCGCTCCATCCAGCTTCCTACTTGCCGGACTAGCGTCGCATGCGGCAGGAGGAGAAGTATTGACGTAGCTGGCGAGACCGAGCTGCGTGATGCCGAGCGAGGCGGATTCTTGGCGGCCTTGGAGCGTTTCGAGCGGATCTTGAGTGCGCGCGAGAGAGCGATCAACGTCAATGCGAAAGTTCTACAGGCATATGTAAGCGTACGACACAGGCAACTGACGCATATGTACTTACTTGCCCTGCCCTGTCTTGTCTTTCAGAAACACGTCCTTTCCATCTTTTAACACGCTTTCTACAAGTTCCTTTTGCGCCGATGTAGGGTTGAGGATATGAGGGAACTCTTGCTGCAATGCTGTACGAAGAGGTCGAGGTATGCCGAGGTCCTATATGCAGCATACGGTAAGCATATCATGCTGCTGGTCGGTCGAACAAACAACACACTCTACTTACCTTGAATGGCTCCGGAGCTGCAGGTTCTGGTAGCCGCATAGCAAACGGATCATCCGTCACAGCGCCGAATATCTCCTCTTGGTTGATCTTTAATGCTGGAGACAAAGGTGTTGCGACGTTTGGATTCAGCAAAAGTCCTCCATCCCGAGGGACGGATAGCGTCGCTGTGGAAATGCCGGATCGGTGTTGTGAAGGCCGTACATGCACTGCCGAAAGCCGAGGATAAAGGTTCCGTGAGCGAAGGCATCCACGAGCGACGAGGGATGGTAACGAAGACATCTTCAATATCTGGTTCAATCTAGAATGCCTGATTGCGATGAAGTATGCGGAAAGCAATGCAGCGTAGTGCAAAGTACTAAATAAACTCGTGTCTTCTCATGTCTCGTTTTTGTATTTTGCATTTTTGCTTCCGGGCTTGCGAGTTTGTTGCCATCGATATCAATTCAACAATAACAATCTACCAACAATTTAGTTAGCTAATAATGACTACTAAACTAATATGACATGCCTGGTTGCCTTCAGCACATGTAAGCGTGGCTGTTACAGTTCTTCTGCAATACATCTCATTTCCCTCTCTTTGGCAGGTCCGCTTGGCGAGTATTGCGTAGACGCTTGTGGTGCGTATGTGCTGAGAACGGGTATGGATTGCGCATGAGCTTAGTCGCAGCAGGGAACGACGGTATAGTAGACAACAACATGTTCATTTCGTCTTGACCCGCCGCTCTCTATCGCCACCAGGCAATAATCAGAAGGAGACTGCTTGTTTCAATGCAATCCGGGACTTCACCAGTGACTACATCGTCGATAATCCTGATTTCTGTCTGTTGTTACTACTATACAACTCGATCGCAGTTTCTCTCGACTTCACATCACTGTCAAACGCCTTCATCGAGCTGTGCATTCTAGTATTTCCAGCTGATTGGCGTGTATTGACTCCCCTTAGATGCAGAATAGCGACAAGTCCCGAGAGGCACAAGCACGATCGGGATGTTATTCTTCGTTCGCTCCGCAAAAGCTGAACACGACGCCACTCCTAGTTGTCATCGTTTGTAGATGATGTTTCGGGCGTGCGAAAACTTCGTTTGCCTTTGCAGCCCTATGATAATTTCTGTAACGTATTCCCCGGCCCGTCCATGAATTTCTGGCTATGACACGACGCTCCGATGGGCTGCGGGACGATATGACCGGCTATGGGTAAAATGTGTCAGAAGAAGCAGCAGACTCGTATGTAAGCGTTGACGTGATTCGCGTGATTATAACTAATGATAGGTTTCCTCACCTCGATATCTTCCTCTTCCATCGTGTACGACTTATTCGAGAACGGTGTCCAAAGGCTAACGATTGGATGATGATGCCTTGACGGCTTAGGGCAAAGCGGCATGAGCCGCTGATCAATATACGGAATGCCATCCTTTCTCCGCCATAGCGCATTGAAAAGACTGCATGTGCGACTTTTACTACTGGCATCCATCGCCTTGAAGAGTAGACTCTCGCTGAATTTGGCCAAAATTCTATCACCAGTCACTCCTTCATCGAGGAGCTTTTCGGCAGGGGTAGCTTTGTCTTTGAGTGATTCCTTAGAAGGAACCCTCCTTAGAGCGAGTCCCCAGAGCGACTTGGTCGACACGCATGAGGAACGGAACATCAGCCACAAGTCGATGAGGCTCACGGAGACACAGCCACTGTGGGACCAGAGAATCGTTTCCAAGATCCACGACGCAGTCAAACTCGGAAATGGGACGTTTTCGCTCTGCGAGGAAGGCACATTGCTTTGTGCGTTGCGCAGGCTGAAGCTCAAAGACTGTTGAGTCTCCGTCGGCGCCCACGTTTTCGCCAGCTTAGTATCTAATGATAGGGTAGAACCCCCTGTCACGTGCGTAGGCCTCAGGGAAGCCAACGACTGAATAGGTTGGTGCGCGTTCTCTGAACTTCGACTGGGGTGTACAGTTGTGGGCGTAGACATCGAGGAAAGGTGAAGTTGAAAGGCGGTCGCAGACTGGACGTTGCGCGTTGGTCGACGAGAGAAATCGCAATTGAAAGAGGGGCTTGCTGTGACGGCCCATACCTTATACGCAGAGTAGCGATGCCCTGGTTGAACAATGCTTTTGACGACTAGGCGCTTCTGAACAGCATCAAAGGTATGCTCAATGTTGCTTCCCCAAGATGCGCCGGTCGACTGATGCGACAAGAGCACCCGAATGCGAGAAGGAGGCAGCAGATTGTGAGTGCATCATCGTCGTTCATCTACCCTGGTAACCGTGTTATCGAATGAATAGGATACAGCCTACCAGCGGCCTTGTACAACGTTCGCGAGAGAAGCGAGAAATCTATACAACAGAGCAAGAAAGAGAGGGTAAAAGATAGCGTATGGGGTGCCTTTGCCAGGAGGACTTGGGGTGCGTGGGCTCGAGCGTGAGGATGCCACCCAGAAGTCGAGGATGATTATGCGACGGATTGCTTGTAGCCTGATTCGAAATGGAAAGTAAATGAAAGCTCAAGCTCGGAGACAGCAGAGGAAGATGCATACGTGAGGTATCCAGGATCATGGTTCCGCAGATTGCGCATAGACCTAGCACCCAAAGGAATATCGTCAGCCACGAGTCACTGATGTGAAAAGAATGCCCACGCATAAAAGTCCCGGACCTGGCATGGGAGAAGACACGGGCTACTGCGTAACTGCCCTCTGACCCTCCGCAGTCATCGAGGATCTCATTCGCACACGGTATCCGCAGACATCAATCCCAAACTGCCGATTTGCGTATGTCGAGACTTTTGCCACCCTCGACCTGACCTGGCCTTTTTCGCTTGGTCGACCGCCGCGTTGGCACCGTGGTGGTCTTGATTTACGTTCCATATGGCTCTACTTCTAGTTGTGATTGGTAACCGAAAGAGATACGCGCTTAACCCAAAGTAAACCTCCTAGACCACCCAAAACCGCCTTCCACCGCTGGACGTCAAGTTCATTGCGAACGGCATACGCCGGCGATATTGGCTACAGCCGATACCCTCCAAACACACCGGCGACCCATTTCCTCCTGTTCGTGAACCGTCCTGCGCCATCCTCGGCGAACTTTAGTTCTGACGCTCGCCTGGAGACATTGACAGCTCCAGCGGCACCCTCCGGTGGCGCGAAAGAGACCAACGACTGCTTCACATGCGGTATCGTACGTCCACGGACGGAGATTTAAGAGCCATCGCTCTTGACTACCCTACGACCGTCTCGGAAGAGCGAAGAACGGGGTTTGGCCTTCCAACTGGAAAGATTGCTCTGGAACCCGTAGCCTGTTGCCATAAGTCTCGAGCGCCGTCTCCACTTTCTGCAGCTCGCCTCTTCCATGCCTTAGCCCATCTCTTCCTCTTCAACCTCCTCCTCTCTTCCTCCTGTCTCGCTTGAACCTCGCTCGTTTCGGACGTTGAACTCACCTTTCTTATAAGCGCACTTCTGACACCTCGTCCCCCCGACCTGCTGTACCGTCACCGGACAATCCACACATTTCCTTCCACCCTTGACATACGGACTCGCTCTTGCAGCGCGCTTGGACGCTAGTAGTTTGTTCTCGCCTAGTACTCGGGTCTTTGATGTGCTTGCTTGGAAGGGGTCGGTAGTCGCTAGTTTTGTCGTTTTCTGTGCAGAGGGGATGGGTTAGCGACGGAGGGGAGAGAGAGGAGGGGAGAGACGTACCTTTTCACACTTCTTGCAGACCATTTTGTCGTGTCAGGGAATATCAAATCGTGAGCGAATAATCTGTCAGTGGCGGTATTGGATTTGCGTTTCACTCACTCTTCTTGTTGCATCTTGTTTGAATCATCTACTATCTATATCTACTATCTATAACGAAGAAGTGACTTTGCGTCCACGGCCGCCGAAGGCGTCGCGCGCTTGCGCGCCCTTGCAACCCCCCTCCTTCACGTCTTTCCATCCAGGGTGTCCGGAGGGGCTGTCCAGCCGAAGCCGAAGGCGAGCTGCTGGTAGCCTGCGACGCAAATTCCCCGCTTCACTTCACTACTGCTCAGCTCCGATCAAGCTAGCATTTGCTTTGACAATTAACAAGTCACAGAGCTAGAGCCTCGATGTGGTGGGGTAGGTTTACGAAAAGAGGTTTTTTGATCACGGGACAGCTTTAAGTGGCGTGATCCAGAGCCACCAGCGCCAGCGGGATTGGGGTGTGCCTCCCGGATAATGAGAATGGCCAACTGAGAATGGCCAACAGAGAAAGGTCTTCAACAAAGTATACCCGCAGATTCGACACCAGTAGATTGCTCCCCTTTCCGGCTTTATGTATTCCTTGCCCTCAAGTCGTACGTGCCTCCTCCTGCTTCGGTGTAACACCGATACGATGCGCTGCCACCAGGTCACTGTCTCGCCATCGATCTCTGCGGATCCAGCATCACCGCCAGCAATTTCAGACTGCTATACCCCGCTCGGATATGCCCGCTTTGCACCAAACTTGGCTTAACAATCAAAATTGGCTGTCTTCTATTCTCACTCACACATCCCAACTCTGGCCTTCTGCGCATGATCCCAAAACTGCCCTTGCTCAGGGTTCCGTTTTTGAAACGGGTGGATATGCTCGTCCGGGATTACTCACTTCTTCTTCCTTCCTGTCCTCCTTTCCTGTCAGCTGCCCGGCGGCCGTTGATTGTTTTCATGATTACCTAATACTCTTCGGCAGATCTTGTGTCTCAATAAATCTCGGAGGAACGATCGCGATGACGCGCTTTGACCTCCACTCTTCTCCACCTTTGTTTTTTTGACGTCGTCACCGAGAATAGCAGAGGCCGAGGCATGAGTTCCAGGAGATTTCGTTTTTCATCCAGGTCGTCGTCGTCCCTGTCGTCGTGGCTGGTCTCGCTTGGCAGGTCATATACCAGCTCTTGTAAATCCCTTTTTCCGTGGCGACTTTCCCAGGTCAGGTCAACCACTTTCGTTCACTTGACCACCTTCAACATGTTCGGCTCCAAGGAAAAAACGACGACCACCACCCCCACAGACACCGTACCACGCAAGCCGATCCACCTCAATCAGCGTACTCCGATAGCACATTTGTTCTTTGGTCCCTATGTCTTTTTCCCAGTAATCGCCATGGGCACATGGTGCGGCGGGTTGCTGGCGCTGTTGGGTTTGTGGGTCAAGAGTGGAAAGCCGAGGTACGAGAGCGATGAGGCGAGTGTGGTGTTTATCAGTGATGTTGGAGGTGAGTAAATTAGTGCGAACTTTTTCCCCAGGCTACAAGTACGAAGAGCAGTTCCGAACAGCGAGAGACTAGGTGATCACGATCAAGACTAGTCGGCTGTATCGAGGGCACGAGCCTTACAGAGAGACTAGGTGATCACGATCAAGCTCTTGCTCTTTTGAGAGAGGCGAACTGCTACCTGAATAGCAAGATCTTTGTCAAAAAGTCAAGCATAAGGCGACCGAAAAGCGCCAACTCGACTCGAGAGCATTTGCGCAATTTCGAGCAGGAGGGAGGTTGATGATTGCTGCGACTTCTTTCGACTATTACATTCAAGATAATGTTCTTCAGCATCACAGGTAGCTCAGTACTAACGCCCGGGCCCTCCTCTAGCACGCTACAAGACTCTCTTTATCATCATCTGCTGCACTACTTCGGCGTTTTATATCATGTCTCTCCTCGCTGAACGGTGGCTCCGACACGTCGATCGTCTCCCTTCCGACGTCCGACGTCGCGAACAGATTTTGGACTGGTTAGCTATTCTCTTCACCTGTATAGGTAGCGCCGGGCTTTGCCTTCTTAGCATCGTGAGTCGTCAGAGACCCCTCGGAGTTTAGTTCACGTTTCTGATACTTTTCCCGGCAGTTCGACGCGTTCAACCATTCCACAATCCATTGGTGCATGACTGTTGTCTTTATCGTCGGTGTAGCATTCAGCGCCATCTTCCAATCTGGAGAAATCGTACGTTCGGTCACCTTTCTACTTAAACTTTGTGTTTTGATCGCCTCTTTGCCTTTATAGTGGAGTCTGCACAAGGACCATCCCGATCGTCAACACTTGAGGCGAAACTCGATATACAAGCTTATCATTGTCACATTCGCTGTTTGTGAAGGTTCGTCTCGTCGTTACCTGCTACTCCCACTCCCTATCTAATTCTCTACCTTCTCCTTCAGCAATTGCATTCGGAGTTCTCTATGGCATCTGCTCAGGCAAAGCAGACAGCGCGCGATGCAACCGTATCACTTCAGGTGCCGCGGCGATGGAGTGGGCCGTCTCATTCACCTTGATCTTCTACTGGCTCAGTCTGGTCATGGATCGTAAGTCCTTCTCCTCCCATCCGTTGCCAACGCCTCACTGACCTTTCTTTCCTTGAATAGTATGGCCATCCGGCAAAACCTCCCCGCGATACCTCCGCCGTCTCGCAAGATGGCAAGAAAAGCACGATCCCGCCGCCTTGGCACACGATTTCACCGGACGTGAAGCATTCGCCGCCGACCCAGCCGCATGGAAAGACCCGAAAACGGGTAACGCGTTGCCCGTCAATGTGCGTGATGTTCCTGCCGGAGGAGAGGGAGGTAACCCGTACCCTGATGCTCCTGGGTACCCTGGGGGGTATGAGGGTGGGTACGAGCAGCGTGTGATGGCTGATGGTGGAAGGAGTGGGCGGCCGAGTACGCAGTATGGAAGTGAGGCGGGGTTGACGAGGCAGGTTTAAAGCCTTGTTGCGCATGCAATAGGTGGAGACCCACCCATACCTCGACATCGACTTGTCCAGATACCCGCCGCCCTTTTTGCGACTGAATATACCTGTATCGTTATCGAACTTCGACCGTCATGGACCGCAATAGACGGCATCGAATAGAG
This sequence comes from Naganishia friedmannii, assembly GCA_030039255.1. Lineage (NCBI taxonomy): Eukaryota > Fungi > Basidiomycota > Tremellomycetes > Filobasidiales > Filobasidiaceae > Naganishia > Naganishia friedmannii. The sequence goes on along the minus strand of JASBWT010000010.1, from coordinate 709,549 downwards.
GATCAGGATGGAGATGTCATAGACACCTGTAGCGATTAGTTTCTTCTCTAGAGTGTTTATTCGTTTGTTTGTGCCGCCCTTCATCGACGGTTTATAATTTTGACTAGAGCAGTTTGTCTTGTATCGATAGAACATGTGCGTTACTATAATATCTTCTACACATCCATGTTTCTTTATACCATCATAGCTGCGGCCGCACGGCTCCCGCCTCATACGCTGAACACTGCAGCTGAATCTGGAAGAGTAAGATCCCACGGGCGCAACCACGCGTACGAGGAAGAATGTCGGCGTGGACGGTCCATTTCGAGGAGGAAGAGTCAATCGCTACAAGCGCTTGCGGCGCAAGAGCGGTCCCGTGCGCCGTGTCGCCAGACGTCTCTTGCTGCGCACTGCTATGTCCACTCACTCACGCTCTGGCAGCAGTGACAGCTGCTCTAGTGGGAGACATTCGTGCGGAGCAAGTACATCATGCAGCTTGTCATAGCTCTTGCCACGCTCCGTAGTCGGGTACTCGGTCTCTTCAGATTTTTCCGTCGCTGATCGGAGTTGAACGACGCTCGTGTAGCGTGTGGCGCTTAGGCTCTTAGCAGCTTGTCACCGATGACTTGCATTCCGGCACATGGGCGGTTCCGTAAATGTGAGATGTGGCATCGTGCGATGGCGGAAAAGGTCTATCGTTTTCGAGGTGGGCATATATGTGTGATAGACGATGGATTGGTATGCCTGCGTGGCGTGAACCCAATTTCCATCGATAGGAGAGAACTAGTCAGGTTGATCGAGCCGCCGTCGCCATTTTGTTGGAAATTTTGCAAGCTTTTCCTGTCTGGATCGCTTGTGACTCCTATAATATTCCGGTGAGGCAGGGGTTTCATCACTGTTTTTGGCTTGTCACTGAGCTCCCTTCATATCCAGTTCGTCCCACCATGGATGTCTCCACACCATCAAGCACATCCACAACGTCGCCTGCGCACCCCATTACAGCGCCTTCTTCTCCGTCAAAAAGCAAGGCCGTTGTAACGGCCTCCTCTTCCGGTGTTCAACCTCGACTTCTGGCGTCAGACGACATTAACAATGCCTCCCTTCGAGCACACAAGTCAAATTTACCGTTATCACTCTACCTCTTATCCTTTGCTCCACCGCTCCGTCAGAAACGACAGGCAGGTGCTCCGCCGTCGTCATGGAAGGAGACCATGGCACATCCCTACGTTCTCTACACACTCGGAACACTCGCCGCCATTCCGGCAGGATTGGCGTTCCCGGCTTTGGACATGCTGTATGGGTACTGGACAACGGGAGTGACTGCCAGCACGGCAAATGGGGATGTGATCACGGGCAGAGGTGATCAGGTTGGATGGATAGTAACAGTTATTGGTTTTCTGATCTTGTTCTTTACCTGGTCGTTTCTTGCCCTTTGTAAGCCTTCACCTCCGCACTTCCCCATTGCGATCCCGCTCATATCTCAACCAAATGTGCGTATATAGTCTCCTCTGCATCTTACCACCTGACCGAAAGACTACGTCACACGTACGTGGCTTCCGTGATGGTCCAGGACGCCGCGTTCTTTGAAAAAGTCGGTCCTGGCGAGATCAGTACGCGAGCCAGCAAGGATATTACGGCTATCAGGACGGCATTTGGAGAAAAATTGGGCTATTTAATCTGGTCTACTGCGACGATCATCGCGGTACGTAATGTCCCGTTCTTTTTTAAGACTGAAACATGACTGAGAGAAACTGAAACTCGACCTGAAACTGATATTATGGCTGTGATGCGCATAGGCGATTTCCTCTTCTTTCGCAAACTCTCCGCGCCTCGCCGGCGTGTTATTCTGCATGATCCCATTCGTCGTCATCATCTTCGTCTTCCTAGGCTGGGCCAACGAAGTTGTCAGCGCGCCTGCCAACAGTCTTGAAGGTCAGACCTCGTCCCTTGCCGAACAGATTCTGTCCTCTGTTAGGATCGTACAGTCCTTCAATATGGGTGAGGGATTGATCAAGCGGTTCGATGGGGATCTGTTGAAGCGGCTGCAGAAACTAGGGGCCAAACGGTCGGTGATCCGGTCGTTGGAACAGTCATCTGTTTACTTTGCGCTGTTTTTGCTCTACTCGTTGGCGTTCTGGTTCGGAGGGATCGAGGTGCGAGGAGGATTGGCTACGGGGCATGTTCTGACTTCCTTCTTCAATTATGTTAGTCCTTTACAATCAAACAATATCCTCCCACTTCAATCGCTAACTAGTCCGGCACATATCAGGTCAACCTTCTTTTCACATTCGCAAACGTCGTACCTCACCTTACAAGCATTGCCGACGCCCTGGTTCAACTCAAAGAACTTCGCCGCCAAATCGAGCGTCAACCATTCATCGACGTCCGTGATGAGTCTGGAATCAAGTTGCCAGAGACAGGATGGGAACCATCGTTCGCTTTGGAGAATGTAACGTTTGCGTATCCTTCTCGCCCGACTATTCCGGCTCTTAACAATGTTTCGGTGCGAATCGAGACGGGTACGGTTACCGCGTTCGTAGGCCCTTCTGGATCAGGCAAGTCGACAACCGCATCGCTCTTGTTGCGTGAGTACGATCCAGAGACGGCGAACGTCCCGAACAAGAACGATTCTATACCAGAGAAGACGGATGAGGAGAGCGATAGTGAGGAGGACAAGGGCGGCAAGAGCAAGAGAAAAGAAGCGAAAGGTTCAACGGACGTCGAAAAGGCCATGTCGTCCGACGATCAAGAACCACCGGTCAAAGGTGCCGGCAAGGTCTACTTTGCCGGTCGAGATATACGAGAATACAACCTCCGTTGGCTCCGCTCACAAGTTGCTGTTGTCTCCCAAAACCCACAACTATTCAGCGCCACAGTATTCGAAAACGTCGCAGCTGGTTTGACGGGAACGCACCTCGAGTACCGTCCCGATATCGATGGACGTGTCGATGCGCCACCAGAAACGCTCCAACGAACGGCGGCGATTAGAGAGTTGTGCGCAGAGGCCATGCGGAAGGCGGAGGCATGGCAGTTTGTGTCCAAGTTGCCGGAAGGGATGGATACGATGATCGCTGGCGGTCGGACAGGCGTTTTATCAGGCGGTCAGCGACAACGACTCGCAATTGCGCGCGCCTTGGTGCGGAAGCCGGCGTGCATGTTGCTTGATGAAGCGACTTCGGCGCTGGATGCGGATACAGAGGAGAAGATTCGAGTCATGCTTGAACGAGAATTAGAGGAGCGGGGAATGACAACTATCTTGATCGCGCATCGGTTGAGTACGGTCGCAAAAGCCGGACGCATCATCGTGATGAAGGAGGGACGGGTAGTGGATCAAGGCACCTACGCCGAACTGATGGACAAGCACCGACCGGATCAGACTTTCAGGCATCTGGCTATTACACAACGTGCCGACCCTGATATTGCCGACGATGAGGTTCCCGAGGATTCCATGGACATGGAACCGCCAGCGCTGGATTTCGAAACTGTCGGACCAATCCCTACCGCTCCATCTGGACGCGCGCAAACCACCTTTTCCACGTTCAGCACATCCGGAACCACAGCGGTGGACTCGGACCCAGTTCACCACTCGGGACATGTGCGTCCGGAGAGATTGAGAAAGCAGTCTTCTCAGAGCCGCTTGAAGCGCCCTGACAACACATGGACGGTATCTGGGAGGGGTTCGACGATGTTCCAGCATGAACACCCAACCGACGATAATGGCACTATGATACACCCTACCACCAGCCGTACTACCGCTCAGACCGGTGACGAGGACCTTGAACAACCCATTTCACCGGAACTCGAAAAGGAAGAACGCCGACGCTCTGTCAGAAACTTCTTTAAACTGCTCAAGTCCCAACGTTGGTTCTTTATCATCGGTACAGTTGCAGGCTTGATAGCAGGTGGCTCATTCCCGATAGCTGGATGGATGACGGGTGAGGCAGTCAATAGCCTGAGCGATCGGTTTTCTCGTCCCGGTATCAACACCTGGTCAATGTGGTTTTTGATTCTCGCCATTATCGATTTGTTTATCTATTTGTGAGTGGCGGATCGCTCCGTCTGTACGCATATACTGACTTGTCCTTCGCCGTAGCGTCAACGCATTCTACCTCGAAGTCGCCAGTGAGAACATTATGCGAAAGCTAAAGAGGGATTGCCTGGAGACGTTGATAAAGCAGGAGATTGGATTTTTCGATCAAGAAGACTCCTCTGCCGGTGGATTGACATCAGCTGTCGCCACACACCCAGCGAATATAGGTGCAGCCACCGGTCTTGTCAGTGCACAGGTCCTTATATCCGTCGCAAATCTGCTCGGCAGTCTTCTCATGGGCTTGGTCATCGACTGGAGACTCGCCCTTGTCTGTTCACCACCGATCGTGATCTTGTTCTTCTCGGTACGTTATCAATATTGACAAGTGAAGGCGCTACCCTAATATCGTTCGTTCACTACAGGGTTGGCTCAACGTCGCTATGCTGGAAAAATACGAGAGCGTGACTTCGGTCCCATCCACAAAGGCTGCTGGTTATGTCAACGAGGTCACGGATTCCATCAAGACCGTTGCTGCCCTTGGCAGGGAAAGAGAAACAATGCGAGTCTTTGACGTCCAAGCCAAATCCGCACCGAAGCGGACCAAGTACTTGATCCTGGGTGCAGCCGGCTTTGCCAACGGGCAAGCCATGATTCTATTGATGGCAGCGTTGATCTTCTACTACGCGAGTCAAAGGCTCGCCAGTGGTGCTGTAAGTCAATTGATGAACGGGGAGCAAGAACAGCCAGCTAATGATATACCTCGCAGCCCGTCGCCAAGATTTTCGCCGTGTTCGAAGCTGTCATCATTGCGGCATTTTCCGGGAGTAGATTGTTTACTTTCGTTGGTGATTACGGACGTGCCGTGCATTCGTTCAAAGCTATTCAGGTAAGCGATGCGCAAGGGCTTCAAAGGCGCGGATGTCGACTGACTTTTTTGCTCAACAGGTCTGGCTTCGACGGAAACCCAAGTACTCGCTTTACAATGCACCAATAGACGAGAAGATTCCCGACAATTGGTCCTCAGGTGCTATCGTTCTGTAAGTGTTGCGCCGCCAGTTGACACTCACAATGCTGACCATCTGCATCACAGAAACCACGTCGAGATGCGATACCCCCAACGTCCCAACCACCCAGCTCTGAAAGATATAAGTTTGCGCATTCGTGCTGGGCAGACTCACGCTTTCTGCGGTACTTCTGGATCAGGGAAAAGCAGTATTCTCGCCCTGTTGCAGCGCTTTTACGATCCGAGCCGAGGTACTATTACGTTTGGCGGTGTCGATCATCGGCATCTATCTTTAGACGACTTGCGGGCTAGCATGGCGTATGTTTCTCAAGATCCGGTATTGTTCGAAGGCACAATCAGGTGGAACATGTCGCTTGGAGCATTGGATGCCTCCTCTGTGACTGATGAGCAGATCAAATTCGCATGCGAGCAGGCTTAGTGAGTTGGCTTTCTACTCGTCTCCTAGATCTATGCTGAGGCAACTTGATCGGACAGCATCTGGGACTTTGTGTGCGGTCTTGAGAAAGGCCTTGATACGGAAATTGGCATGAAAGGAGCCAGTCTCAGTGGTGGACAAAGGCAACGTTTATGCATTGCTCGAGCGTTAATCCGGAACCCGAAGATCTTGTTGCTGGATGGTACGTCCTATGTGTCTTGTCGCAATTAACTGTGTGCTGACCATTACACTTTCCTTCGACGTGGACAGAAGCGACCAGTGCACTGGACGCTCAGTCGGAAAAGTCGGTACAGATGGCGTTAGATAACGCCAGTAAAGGCCGGTAAGTTGCTCTAGCTAATTCGCCGTGGTTCTCGCATTCTGACATCATTGAACTTTGTCCTTACAGCACGACCGTGACGATCGCACATCGTCTCAGTACGATTAGACGGGCCGACGTCATCCATGTCATAGAGGATGGTTATGTCAGGGAGACGGGTAGTCACAAAGAGCTTCTGAGGAAGCGTGGAAGGTACTTTGAGCTTGTCCAAGCGCAGCTGTAGGGTGTTGGAATGTAGAGTTCCGGAACATTGCTCACAGGGTGTAATAGGTCTCATACTATTGTGATAATAATCATCATTTTGATAATACTAACAGATTGCCGCAAGAACAGTGAGCCCAGGAAGTTACTGCCTTTGCGAGTGTGTATGAAATGTTGCGAATACAATCTGTCTCGATAACGACGTCTACGACACGCAATCATCCTTTATATCTCCGAATGTCCGTGTTCTCTCCAAGGGATGGACCGGATTTGATATCGCAGATCAGCTATAGAGGCTCCAACATTCGGGGACTATCTTGATCTTCAGCTAATGTAGCCTCCGAGACCACACAGGCGCACGCGCTTCATCCCAGCAAACGGTCCGGGCTTGAAAGTTTCGGCACAACATCCCATGTTTATGCATCAGCTCGCTTCTATCGTTCAATTCGTGTCATCTGGCCGCAGAGTTTTCCCCTCACAGGGCCTAATCAAAGGTCCCAAGAAGGCAAGAGAAGGGCATTATCGACAGCGGGTTCGACATCACCGTTCCAGCATAATCCCACAGCAGACGACAATGACAACAATGCACCTCTTCTTCGATGCAGTCATACAATAGGGTAGTGCAGTCAAAAGCTCGAACGGTCCCACACTCACCAGAAACGAAGCAAGGCGAGCCGGGAGCCTCCTCATTGGTACAGGGTGGGCTTCTTTGGCAGGAAGGCTTTTGCCGATAGCAAGGTGTTTGATGCGTGAACCCGCCGAAAGTGAGAGCGACTGGACTGCGTGCTAGAGCATATGACTTCAGGTCAATGTGTTTTCTGATGTTCGCCATGATTAGTACCTTGGTTATCTGTGAGTAGTCGGGAATATCGACGTATCGGTGCTAAAACCGACTTGTTTCGGCCACGAAGGCAACGCCTCATATGCAAATGCTGCAGTGCGAAGCTTATGCGCAAGATGATGAAGTCCGCGCGGAATGCCCAAACAAGCAAGCAAGAGGTGGTGGTTTCGATCCAGGAGATTCGGTTGCCAGAGTTCAATACCGAACGGTCCGACGTGTCCATCCAGCTTCCGCCGCTTATTTCAGCGGTCTCTTCAACACCCCTGGTGTTCATCTCCTCCACTGCGAGTCTGAAGACCCAGAAGGGTCTGATTCACGACTGGGGAACGCGCCGTCGTCTGTCTCTCAACTGTCCTCATTCACGTTTTCAACGGTGTTCTTCGATGTTATGCAGTTACGATGTGTGGGCCAGGTTAATTCCAGAGGCTGTGTAATTGCTACTCCAGCTTTTTGTCAAGCTTACACAGCTCCAACACAAGCCTACTACGCCTTTAGCTTATCCCGCCTTTGAAATCCCGCCTATGACGTCTGCCGCTCTCATTTCACCCTTATGACGAAAAATACGCACAAAGGAGTGATATTTAACCCGCACAGCTCGACTGGTCAACGCATGACCGTTTCGAGGATATATACAGGGAGGTGCACGTCAATTCAGGGAGGGAGGGAGAGAGAGAGAGAGACGGCAACGCTCGTCTTTCTCAGCCCTTGCCTCGACTCCCCCGTTATCTCTTTCTTCTTCTGACTATCACCCAACATCACCTCCCAATAGAATGCCAACCATTCCACCCTCGAATTTAGACGTCGACTCTGATTCCGGCAACGAGTCGGATGGCTCCATGTATGCCTCGTCGACGATGGGAAGAACAATGCTTACGTTCGGAGCACAGACGAGTCTTGTCAACAAGTTCACAGGGCAAGAACCAGGTAATCATTTCGAGATCACTTTGGCGCTCTTCCGTACATATGATTCAGTCGCATCATCTACGCGAGGCTCTACGGGCCCCTCTTCTGAGCCGCCTGAGCTATCGGATGCACAGGCACGGCTGCCTCTCGAAACCGCTTTAGGGTACGGAAATCGCGTCACAACGAAGTTACCTGGTTACATCGCAACGCTAGGTAAGCTTTTCCCTAGTCTGTGGAGAATCATGTACAGAGCAACGTTGATATATGTTACCGCTTGTAGACGGGATCAACTGGACCATTGAAGCCACACTCAAGCTGAACCCAGCGGACAATCCGGCACTAGATTCGGTCGAGTACAGGTTCTCGATCCTCCTCGATGAAAATGAGCGGCGCGAATCCCTGGCTAGCTTTTCGATTCCTCTTATGGCAGATGTTTTCCAGGAGGTGAAGCCTGAAGTCAGTAACTGCCATTGTATGACATGTGATCTTCGCCGACTGCCAGACTGGATCGAATTGGCAGAGAGGACGTTGGACGCCGAGGTGAAAACCGGAGAATGGATGGCGAGATTGATGTGGGCGTCCACGACAATCGCCCGCTGCTCGACTTGCTCGAGCCGGCCTCCTGGCTAGGGAGAAGACGAAATGTTGTGGGGGGAAAGAGAGTGTAGGCCGAGATCCGACAAAGCACTTCGAGCGAAGAAGAAGGCGCTCATGTATATTTTAGGTGGAGCAAGAGGACATGTATGTTATGATGTTTGCTTATTACAACATAATTATGTCAAGGAATATGAGGGTAGTGGGCGGGGTATAACCACAGTTACAGCAGTTATTCAACGTATCTATCTCCGTAACCGAGCCAACTCTCCAATCTCATCCGTGCCCCCATTTAATATGCCAGATCCGAAGGTTAATTCTTCTGAGATTCTTGCACGCATTCAACCATGGCAGCTTTTTCTTTCAAAGCTTCTTTCAGAATTGGGGGAGTCTTCTTTCTTTCAGCGACTGACTCGAATAAGAACCGAATCAAAGCGCACGCGCTTCATCTCACCATCGCCGTTTGATCCGAAGTCAGACAGTTGCGGAGGGTTGTGCTTCGCGTTTCATGTTGAGTCTTCCATCAGCTCCTGAATTTTATATATCCAGCACACACTATAGAAACTTCGATCCCCGATCTCCTGGAGAATGTGCCCCCTCTGGATGGCCTAGAAATTCGGTGTGGGGAAGATAGGATTCATTTGCGGGATGATCAGCGGTGCTTTCGCGGGGAAAATGCATTGTTTGTCAATCTGGAGACCGTAGTGAGTCTTTTTGCTGGCTTTTCGGATAGGGGTAGTTATGCGCTTTGGCTTTGGCGGGTTGTACTTCGTTACCCATGCAAGCATATTGATCTTATTAATAGTAACCTTCGAGAATGTCTGCCTGAACGAGGTTGAACGTTGCCCCTTGAAACTCGTATTGAAGGAAGAGGCACGTCTATGCTCGTCTATGAATGGAAGTTCTACGCTCGTGAGTCAAGGAACACGCATGGGCCCTCGTGACTTCTGTGCGGTTCCCCAGGCGGCAACGAAATGACCCCTGCTCAAATCCGTTGCCCCGATATCCTTGGATTGATATCCGCTCGAAGGTTGAAGAAGGGCTCTGCCACTACCGCTCACACCCCTTATTACTTACCGCTTCGCTTTCTACTCCCTGTCCAATCCCGCATTTGCCGCAATAAACAGGTCGCTTGCGGCAATGTCAGTGTTCTCTGCAGATCTGCAGATGCTCTACTACCGCTCTTCGCAGGCGTCTGGACAATCAGGAGAGCGGCAACAGCGAAAAGGACAGCGAGGGATATACGCTGGACGGACAGAGTATTGCGGGGATTGCGGCGAGTGATATGAATTAAGAAGCTGTCAAGGTCAGTGATTTTCTCTCCGATCGAACGCTTGAGCTCTACCCCTTTCCGAAAATTTAATTTCTTTTTCTTTCTTTGTGGGTTCCCTATCACTTTATCAAGTGGCTTTCGCTTTCGTGGCTTCTCGTCTTCGACCACGCTGATCGCTCGCCCCGATCTCGAACCTCGCGGCGCTTATCCAAGTCAAGGCAAGGAAGTATAAAGCATCGCGCTCTCAGCGGTTCTTGTTTCTTATCTTCGCCTTCGTATGTTTGCTTTCCCCTTTTCTTGCGTTTACCTTCTCGACTCATCCGTCATCCCTCTCGTATTGCAAGTAGTGCACCATCTAGTCTCGTTGTGATAGCCATCACATCGACATACCTCATCGGCTTCGCTCTTCGCCTTGCACACTTCGTCACCATCGAAAGCAAGATCTCATCCGTATCAGCATGTTTATGAGAGCTCATCCGTAAGTTGTGTCCTTTACCGAATCTTCTCACTCGGCCGCTAAACCGACGTTACCTCCTTCCTCTTTTGCCTTCTCTGCCTCGCCGACTTTCCATCTGAACCATCATCGACCACAGCAACCACCTCTTCCCCGAGCCGTCCGAATCCCGATGTCAGCAATGTGCGAAATACTTCCCTGGTATCGACTTTATCTTGATGCATGATTGGTGGGTCTACGTTGAGGAAGGTGGAAGTATTGCTGCTGGTAAGTGCAGTTCACCACAACAACAGTGATGGATCGATCATTGATCGTGTTCATACGTTTGTGGTATCGTAGAGGACGTTGCGTATGCTATTCAATATGCGGTGATCTATCAGTAAGTCTCATCATCCATCGTCTCCCTCTTCCAAAAACATCCCTCCTTTAAAGCATGTCTCCACTATGTTACCTTTCGTATCGCTGACTTTTGTTTGTGCTGCGCATCAGGTTCTTGAAATACGCTAGTCATCTCGAGACCAGAGACGCTGCTCGTGCATACGTCGAGTATGGTGTCAAGCTCGAAGCAGAGTACATCAATGCTCATAAAGGTCAGTCTGACGTCCTTCTCGTGTGATACTACATCACGTTGATGCTGGCGTACTTCGGTCACGAACGTAGGAACTTACCCTCAGACTGAGAAAGAGGTGAGCCATTATCTATCCTCCTTCGTATCTCATCACAAAGCCCTGCTTGAACAGTAGCTTACCTTCTTCTCCTTTGCACTTGTAATAGAGCTACGAACTTGCACTATCCACCCTCCTCGACGCCTTTGACAAGTCCCATGCGTACGCATCATACTCGTACGACTCGATGAGCTCGTCTTTCAGCTCGTACTACAGCGCTTCTTGAGCGTGTCGCCGGCCAGCAAAGCTACAGCGCGATATCCTTGCACGATCGGTTCCCAAGAACGTTAGCTGTGCAACGTAGTTTTCTCGCACGAATGGACTCAGACTGAAGAACCAAAGACACGGACACTACGATCGATTTAATATACAACAACAATGACCTACTTTCGCGATGCCTTTCGGCGTGTATGTACCACCACGGACACCTTTTACTTCTCGCTGTTGCCATGATGTGAGTTGTAAACAGTATCTCTTTACTGCGTTCGTACAGAAGCTGTTTACGTACGAACAATATGGTTGCGACATTCATCTTATATGCAGCACTTTAGCAAGTGCATGTACCACGTGTCATCTTCATGGCGGTCTCGTTGCGCGGTCTTGACGGCGACTTGAGTTTCCGACCGGGATTCGATCTAAATCCAGTCATTCAAGTGCGATCTCTCCGCCGATGAACCCCTACCCAACGCTCGAATCCGTGGCAGTCTACCAGCATTCCGTCGCACAGAGGTGCTTGATGGTTCGGTGACGTCGCGTCCTCATGCTCTTTAGACATATTGGGCGAAGCTTGTTCAGTGAATATTGTCGCTACACGCACACCCGCTTTCGTGGCAATCTTAACGCGACCCATTGCACTCTGTTTCCCAAATAGGCCATGCCCTGTGACATGAAACATACTTTGTTGAGAGTATTGTTCAAAATCACTTGTGAGCCTGGGTTTAGGCACTTTATAGCTGTCCCAGAGCTCGCCCAGCATTCAACATGCTGCGTATGGCGCGCACGCACGAGGTTCAGAGTCTCCCCAGTGTTCCGAGGTGTAGGGAGGGGGAGAATCATTCCTTTTCCTTTGGCTTCTTCAAGAACCCCGTATGATGGTCTTGCGTAGGCGCCTTGGTTAGGCGTGCAAGCGCCAGTATCAGCGTTTTTCAAAGCCTTCTCCTTGCAGATGGCATCTTGCGGGGGGAAGCCACTGTAAGCACTTCTTTGATGGGGTTTCAGAAGCGTGCAGTGGAGCAGGCTCTTCTCTTACCAGGGCTGAGCGGTTCATCCATGTTCATATACTCCGTGGCAGTATTGATCAGTGCAATAACCCTTCGGCTCCCTCTTAGTCGCAACTTTGTCGTGAGCTCAAACTTCTTTCTTGGCTCCGCGGTCACTCCAGAAACTTACCATGCCTCCCCCTCGGTCTTCAGTGCCAACATCTTTAGTCAGCAACCAAGCTTTCACGATATTTTCCAACTCAGGCTTTGGATCAAACCTCGGCGATGGCAGCGCGGGCACGTTATTGGAGCAAGGAGGACAATGGCAGTGGGATACATCGAACGTATCGCAAATATGGACTAATAAGGACGGGAGTGCCATAGAATGGACACAATCCCAGGTCCCGAGATTCACATATGAAGAATCTTCCATGTCCATCGTGGCTTCCACACCAAATGATGCGTTGCCTGCTCACAGTATCAACGGCCCATCTATGGCAAGCTATGCATTGTGGGAATTGGAGAAGATTTTATGGTGCTACAACAACGAAAGCGCAAACATCATCGACCTCTGGTTCTGTTTCTCTTGCCCAGGTATCTTAAGCAGGTCAGGGACACATCGTCTGATTGTGCTGTCAGGCTTGCAATGCCAGATGCCGTTACCAAGGGGGATGCATTTAGGCCTTCTCCAAACGGCCCAAATACAAAACATCTGGATGGATCTGAGCCAAAGCTCACTTCTTAGCGGAATAGACAACACTCAAAAAATCTACTTATACGCTGCTATGTGTCGGATCTTCGAAGAGAGCAACATCCTGTACGTTCCTCGGCAGCTAATGCCCGTGCGGACTCACTCTTGCAACGAGTATGACTTTCCGACCGGCATGCGGACCGGACTCATCGACAGGGGATTCTCATCCCTCACGCCTTCTCTCTTAGTAAGGAGAACAAGTAAGAAATATATCAAGTTGAGTTCCTGCTGACGAGCCTTCTTTTCTGTGTCATCCCCCACCAGCCGACGAACTTATCTGCGCGGAATGGAACGGGATGCAGAATCAGAGCCGAAAACCCACTGACAGGGCGAACCATGATCTTTGAAAGCTACGCTGACGCCGGGAGGCAGACAGGAGAGTCAGCCTACACAATACGATACGCAACTGAGGACGGGGAAAGTTTCACATCTAAAGTTGGACTAACCTTTCAACGAGTCTGAAGCGAGATGTCAAGAATTGCGCCACCGCCTTGATGCGTGTGGAATGCCTGAGCCATGTATCATATGAATCTTAAGGTCAACAAAGTCTGATCACTTACAAATGTAATCATGTATTAAGCCTCATTCAGAATCGCCCAAGCGACGCTTCTTTCCGCGTCACTCGCTCTCACAGTCTTGACGGCGAAGAGAGAAAGTGGTGTCGCAATCGATGTGAACATAGGCGAAATGTTGACTGCCCTCCTCAACCAGACCGAACGTTCGGCTTGAAACTATTGAACAGCATGGGTAAATTCGAGTGGTTCGAGAGTTCAGCTTTTGTGTAGCTTTGATGGTCTCTCCCACAGTCAGTGGGCGCATTGAACGTCGCCTGCATCATCGCTGCCCCATGTTCACGAGCTAGTTCACAGCAACGGCATATCGTTAACGTCCATTATCACGTTCGGTAGCGGAATTGTCTGGGGTGAGTACTCACCTCTAGGCTTTCCCTCCGATTCCGACGTCATGCTCTAGCCACCGAGTCTCCACAAGAGGTATGTCGTGAATGACGACGTCGAAGACAAGATAGCCATCTCAAGTATGAACAGGTAGCCGTCTACTGGTGGTCACGTAGATTGCCAATATGGGATCGACGCTGTCATCACCTCTTTTTTGTTCTCCAAACCAACTCGTTCAGCTGAAATCCGATTGCGGGCATCGATTGTGCATGCCCGCAGCATCCGCCCGATGGTGGACGCAATCGCTATTCATGGTTCAGAGAGGTTCAAGGCTCGGTCTCTGAAAACTAATAAGCCAAACCATCGCCCTACTGTAGCCACTACTCGCACAGGTACACCTGTTCATCGCGGGATGCAATTTGATAGCTAATTTGATTCTTGTTGTATGTGGTGACAGCCCAGGTGACTCACTCGGGGATTTACGTACACGTTTATCAGCACGTCGGCGACTTATGCCCGTGCTTTGTTCAGCATTGCAAATGTATCACGATGGGCTTCAGTTCAAGTGAGTATTGTATCCACTTAGACCGCAATCGCTGGTTCAGCCATTATCAATCTTCAATCAGCTTTGGACTCTCCGGCCCTGGCGACCATCGACCATCGGTTGCAAAGAACGCTTGCGCCAATTCCGGACGAGCAGCCAGCATGTATAAGAATAACACAAATCCGAGCCCTCTCTCCAAGTCAACATGATGGGCGACAATACTAAACCACCCTAAGGCCTCACACAGCCAAGATGGAAGATTCGCTCCAATCAATTACCGCCGTTTCGCAAACACACTTCGAGAAAGCAAATCCCGGACTCGAAGATGCCGCCAAAGTTGATGCGAAGAAGGAGCTGTCATCTGGCTCCGGTGCTGATAACCAGCTCCAGACTTTGAAGGATGAAGTAAGTATCGCGACATAAATTGTGATATCTTCCGTTGTAAACTCACCACCGGCTCCCTTGCACGCAGGTCACCGAAATAAAACGAGACTTCGACGCCGCTGGCTACCCAGAGAAGCGCCTTGGAGTCACTTGGGACGGCTTGACGGTCAAAGGAAAGGCTTCCGCTACTGTCCTGCATGACACCGTTCTCTCCTTGTTCAACATACCCGACAAAATCAAACGGTCAAAGAACAAGGTCCCCGACAAGGTGATTCTTGACGATTCCTTTGGCTGTGTCCGACCTGGGCAGATGTTAATGGTCTTGGCTCGACCCGGCGGCGGTGCGACTACGCTGCTGCGACTTCTCAGCAACAAACGAGAAGGATTCACCGAGATCTCTGGTGATGTACACTATGGCACCATGAACCACGAAGAAGCACGGGAGTTCAGGGGTGAGATCGTGATGAACGAAGAAGACGTAAGTAGACCTTCCTCGTTGCTCTTGCAGTTCTTGTTATTGATGTCGGACTATCGCTACTGCAGGAGGTATTCTATCCCCATATGACTGTCGGTCAGACCGTCGAATTCGCAACTGCTCTCAAAACTCCAGCTGCCGCTCAGAGCGACTCAGCCAAACGAGCGCAACATCAAGAACGGATGATCAGCTTCCTACTTCGATCCATGTCCATCGAGCACACCAAATCAACTCGGGTCGGAGACGAATATGTAAGAGGTGTCAGTGGAGGTGAACGAAAGAGGTTGTCAATCATCGAGACCCTTGCTACTCGTGGAACCATCGTTTGTTGGGATAACAGTACCACAGGTGAGTAAAGCGATTTGTTTTTGGTGAGTTTCACCACTGACCACCTGTTTTGTCCTTTTGGAACCAGGTTTGGATGCGTCTACTGCCTTGGCTTGGGCGCAAGCAGTCAGGACCATCACCGATGTGCTCGGCCTGAGCTCCATTCTGACACTGTACCAAGCCGGTAATGGCATCTACGACGTCGTCGATGACGTTCTCGTGCTCGACCACGGTATGACCATCTACTACGGACCGCGACAAACAGCGAAACCCTTCTTTGAATCGCTCGGTTTCGAATACACGGCTGGAGCAAATGTCGCCGACATGCTCACTGGCGTTACAGTACCAACTGAACGCAAGATCGCTCCTGGATTTGAAGACAGTTTCCCCCGCACCGCCAAGGCTATTCGAGCTGCCTACCTGGACTCGGACATTTGTTACAAGATGAAAGCTCTTCAAGACTACCCTTCGACCGAAGAGGCCAAGAACAACACCTCGGATTTCGTTGAATTCGTCAAGCTCAATCGACACCGTTCATTACCAGCCCATTCTCCGCTAATGGTATCGATCTGGCAACAAATCGCTGTTCTCGTGAAACGGCAAATCCAGCAGATCTGGGGTGATCGGGTTTTGCTCTATGTTAGGCAAGGCAACACCATCGTGCAAGCTCTGATCATGGGCTCGTTGTTCTATCAAATTCCGGAAAACAGTCAGGGATTGTTCCTTATCGGAGGAACTGCATTTTTCTCAACTGTCTATCACACGTAAGCGGACCGCTCTGTACCACGGAGACATTTACGCTGACTGATACTGTCATCGTCGAAATAGTCTTGTTGCCATGAACGAAGTCGAAGCCTCTTTCAAAGGGAGACCCGTCTTGGCGAAACAAAAATCATTTGCGTTCTTTCATCCTCTCACCTTCGTTCTGGCCCAAATTGTTGGGGACATACCAGTCCTGTTTCTCCAAGTCACGCTGTTTTCGGTAATCCTCTACTTTATGACGGGTTTGCAGGCCACGGCGGGCCTGTTCTTTACCTACTTTGCTATCGTGTTCTCGACAACGATGTGCGTGAATGCCTTGTGAGTACCCGCTATCGCGTGCAATATTTACATAACAAGGTCACTAAAGTCGCTTTCCGGCCCTAGCTTCCGAATGATCGGTACAGGCTTCTCCACGTTCAATGATGCTTCCAAGGTTTCTGGGTTGGCTGTGGTCATACTGTTCACCTACAGCGGATGTAAGTCAATGAGGAACTCGGGTGATCTGGTTCCCAGAATCTGAGGAAATTTGCCGCATAGATGTCATCCGCAAACCCCAGATGCATCCTTGGTTTTCATGGATCTTCTGGATCGACCCGCTGGCTTATGCAGTAGAGGCGTTGATGGGATCACAGCTGGAACAACGCGATTTCGATTGTGTGGGCCCCAACCTGATTCCGAGCGGACCACAGTACCAAGGTCAACCATCCAGCTGTTCAGGAGTGCAAGGCTCTGTGGGAAGTACTGTTAAGGGCGCCAACTATTTGTCGAGTCTCAGCTTTTCCTCATCCCATGTGTGGAGAAATTTTGGCATTATCTGGGCGTTTTGGGCAGCCTTCGTGGTAGGCAGTGAGTACAACGGTCAGACCAACTCTATTATTATATCTTTACTTACGAGCGTGTGCACCCCTGCAGCTGGCCTTTTGATGATGTACGGCGCGACTTCTGTTGCTAACGCCTCGACACTAGAGTTCGCACGAAACAAGGAGACCCTCGCTGACAAAGCCCTAGTCGGCCACGGAAGCGACGAAGAAAAGCAACAAGGCGTTGGCTCCGACATAGACACTGCTTACAGTACCCCTCGAACTGCTTCAAGCAATGCCGAGAAAGCACTCATCGAAAACAAGAGTATTTTTACTTGGAGAAACCTCACGTACACCGTCAAGACGCCTGAGGGTGATCGTGTATTACTCGATTCAGTAAACGGATACATCAAGCCTGGTACGCTGGGCGCGCTCATGGGGTCATCCGGAGCTGGAAAGGTGGGTCGTCCAGCGGTGTAAACATGCGCTTTGGCTGATCCCTTCCCTTTTGCAGACTACGCTTCTGGATGTACTCGCACAGAGAAAGACAGAGGGAGAAATTAGCGGCACGATCCACGTGGATGGCAGAGTCTTGCCTCTCGCCTTTCAACGCTCAGCAGGTTACTGTGAACAAGCAGATGTGCACGAACCACTCGCTACCGTGCGAGAGGCTCTGGCGTTCTCCGCTGTCCTTCGACAACCCAAAGAGACACCGCACGCGGAAAAGATTGCTTACGTGGACACAATTATCAACCTGCTTGGAATGTCCGATATCGAACATGCGCTTGTCGGCACCCCAGGACATGGACTCAATGTTGAGCAACGCAAAAGGCTCACGATCGGTGTTGAACTCGTCGCAAAGCCTTCTATCCTGCTCTTCCTCGATGAGCCGACTTCGGGTCTCGATTCCCAATCCGCTTTTTCCATCGTCAAGTTCCTCAGAAAGCTGGCAGATGCTGGACAGGCAGGTAAGTTTGTGTGAATTAGGTTCAGCTCCACAATGTCTGATCCACCTCCTCGTGCAGTTTTGGTAACGATTCATCAACCCAGTGCTTCTCTCTTCTACGAGTTTGACAACCTTCTCCTCTTGGCCAAGGGCGGTAAAACAGTCTACAACGGACCCATCGGACACCAAGCCGCACAAGTCGAATCCTACTTTGCTAGCCGAGGTGCGCCGTGCCCAGAAGCAGCAAACCCGGCAGAACACATGATCGAGGTCGTTTCAGGTCATCTGTCCAAGACGCAAGATTGGAACCGCACTTGGCTCGATTCGGACGAGAACCACGACCTGGAGAGGGAACTGGAGGAACTCGAACATGATGCGAAATCTCGACCTGCAGCGTACGACGAGCAAGGCGAAGAGTTCGCTGCGAGCTTGTGGGAACAATGCAAAGTCGTTTGCCATCGAAACTCTGTCTCTCTTCTCAGAAATACCGAATACATCACAAACAAGTTTGCCCTGCACATTTTCGCCGCATTGTTCAATGGTTTCACGTACTGGATGCTTGGCGATGGTCTGACCGATTTGCAAAACAAGGTGTTTACCATTTTCGGCTTTATCTTTGTGTAAGTCGGGCGGCCTTTCGCCTCTCCATTCATGTACTGATAATACTCCTCTAAAGCGCGCCTGGTGTCATCGCGCAAGTCCAGCCCCTGTTCATCGGTCGTCGTGATATCTTTGAAGCACGAGAAAAAAAGGCAAAGATCTACAACTGGAAATCATTCACCTTTGGCCTGATTGTCTCTGAATTCCCCTACCTGGTCATCTGTGCCGTTCTCTAGTAAGTCCTACGCAGAACTGGCTCGCATCGATTCTAGCCTGACCATGGATGGTTGGTGTAGCTACGTATGTTGGTACTTTACGGCAGGGTTGCCTGCTCGGGCGTCAAGAGCTGGTCCGATCTTCCTTGAAATCCTATTATACGAGTTCATCTACACAGGGATTGGTCAATTCATTGCCAGTAAGTGCATGATACCTCCAAGGGATCCGACCAGGCTCCTGACCTCCTGATGCTTTCTTATCCAGGCTATGCGCCTACGTCGGGCGCAGCGGCACTCGTGAACCCCTTGATCCTCGGCACACTACTATCTTTCTGTGGCGTATTCGTGCCCTACTCCGCTATCCCCAACTTCTGGAAATACTGGCTCTACTACCTCGACGTATTCACCTACATCATGGGATCAATGCTCTGGTTTGTTATATGGGACGAACCCGTCAACTGCCGACCCGAAGAACTGGCACGCTTTGACCCGCCACAAGGAATGACCTGTGCTGCCTACCTGGAGCCGTATATGACTACTGTCAACCCTGGCGCCAACCTGTTGAACCCAGCGGCGACAGCGGGATGCCAGGTCTGCACATATACCACCGGAACCGACTACCTGCGAACGATCAACATCAAGGAGGCCCACACCGGCTGGGAGTTTATTGGAGTGACTGGTATATTCGTGTTCAGCAGCTATCTCCTCGTCTTTGTGATGATGAAATTGCGAACAAAGGCGACAAAGAAGGCGGATTAGGTTGATTCGGTGCGCTCGTATGCAGGCTTTTCGAGTAAATAGACATAGAAATGCCCATTATGATATGAATTTAAGGCTCGATGGTTCTCTATGGCGATTCTTCTCTACTCGAGACCGTTGCGATGGAGTGAAGGAGGAATCCAGGGTTTGTCCAGTTTGCCAGTTTGTCCGATAGATCTCCGGCTTGAACGCGACCAAGCCACGTGTCCAATAATAACTGTCCACAACATTTGCCTCCGCGCCACGTCTCTTCCTCGATCAACCATTTGATTGTTCTTCGTCGTTTAGATATCACTTCAATTCTTCATTTCACACTGTATATATATATAAGGAAGAGGATACACGCAGTCTCTCCCTGCAACAACAAGCGTCCTAAATCGACCTTGACCGAAAATGACGTTTCACCCGCTGCTCCAGCTTTCACCCGGTATTCAGTCGTATGATTGGGGAAAGATAGGTTCAGATTCGCTCGCGGCGCAGTTAGGGACGACATCTGTAAAGGGGTTCAAAGTCGATGAGGAGAAGCCGTATGCCGAGGTACGTCGTGCTCGTCCTGTTGTGAAGGTTCGTTATGCTGACAGTTTGCAAGTAGTTATGGATGGGAACGCACGACAATCTACCAACGTACATTGCGTCCTCGGAAAACGAAGAACAAGGCGACAAACTCGCCTCGACCCTAGCAGCGGACCCCGAACGCTACGTCTCGAAAAAAGTAGTCGAAAAGTTCCCGGATGCGAAAGGAGGGCATTTGCCGTTCTTGTTGAAGGTGTTGAGTATTGGAAAGGCACTGAGTATCCAGGCGCATCCGGATAAGGAGTTGGCAAAGAAGTTGAACAGTGAGAGAGGGGATGTTTATAAAGGTGAGCCTTGAGCGAATTTGACGAAAAGCGATGAAGCGATGAGCTGGGGGATGGCAGAGAAGCAGTGGGGTTGAAGCTCTGTCAAGGTTGCCGTATGGCAGCGGAACATAATCACAGCGGCTTGGCGGGATTACGAGCTCTGGAAAGGCGTATCTTCAGTGGCAGTTTGTAATTGCATAACAGTCATCATGAACGCTAACGCTGCTATTCAACGACTTCCACAGATCCGAACCACAAGGTATGTTCATCACTTCACATCGTAAACGACTGCCCGCTAATTATAACCAACACAGCCGGAAATGGCAATCGCACTCACCCACTTCCGTGGCTTCTGCGGCTTCCTGCCACACCCAACCCTTCTTCTCCTACTCACTACCGTCCCCGAAATGCGTTCTTTGATCGGCGAAGACGCGCTCCGCTCTCTCGCACAAGCATCGGATCCTGCTTTGCCGTTCCCTGACGTCGACGGAAAGGACTACGATCAACAAGTACAGCAAC
Source organism: Naganishia friedmannii (assembly GCA_030039255.1). Lineage (NCBI taxonomy): Eukaryota > Fungi > Basidiomycota > Tremellomycetes > Filobasidiales > Filobasidiaceae > Naganishia > Naganishia friedmannii. Next base: position 688,814 of record JASBWT010000010.1, on the reverse strand, counting down.
TCGAGTCGCTCGCCAAGGAAGCTAGTTCGAGCGAGCGAACGGGAGATTTCAAGACGACTGAAAAGGAGAAAAAGGCGTTGAAGCAAGTCTTCGAGGTGTTGATGGACTCCCCTGAAGAACAGTACACCGCTGCTCTCCGTTCGTTGATCGAGCGGTACGAATCAAACGAGGATTCCTGCAAGACACAGTTTGAACGGGCGTTGGTGCCTCTTGTGAAGGAACTCCATGATCAGTTCCCGGAGGATATCGGCGTGCTGTGCTGTTTTATTCTTAATGTCGTCGAAATGGACAAAGGCGCTGCCATGTTTTTGAAAGCGAATGAACCTCATGCGTACATTTCGGGTGGTAAGTGCCTTTTCCCTTTAAAATAAGAGTTTCGCTAATCGTTCGCTCGACAGATATCATCGAATGCATGGCTACTTCCGGTATGTTTTCATCTTACCTCTGCTTACGTTCTTTAGCTCACCCTTGGTCTACAGACAATGTCGTTCGAGCGGGTCTCACGCCAAAACTGCGAGACGTCCCGACCCTAATCTCTATGCTCACGTATACCTCGGCACCAGCGCACGCCCAACTGCTCGAGCCCACAGAATTTGCGCCGAAAACACTGCGTTACAACCCTCCGATCGAGGAGTTTTCCGTATTGCGCCTCAAGTTGACAGCGGCGGAGCAGACGGAAGTGCACAGGCCGATCGAAGGACCGAGCATGGTTGTAGTAACCGACGGAAGTGGAAAGGTGGTCGTCAAGGGTGGGGAACACGATGGCGCTCAATTTGAGCTCAAGCGCGGACAGGTCATCTTTATCGCAGCTGAAGTTGAGGTGGAATACACTGCGAACCGCGAAGAGGGTTTGGAGCTGTTCCGGGCTTACGTGGAAGCATAGATTTTCGGAATTAGTTGTGTAGAACAGATGTGTTTTGAATCAGGTGCGCAGACGAGGTGATAGAGTATGGACATTGATGCGCTTTATGGCTTTTGCGTTGCGTTGCAATATGCCTGTGGATCTTAGGATGAACTTTCGGTTGGCTCTTGCCAGTCAGGTGAGCTTAGACTCTGACGTCTCGCGCTCGAGATTGGTCGTTCGCGATGCATTTGATACCATGTGCGTGCAATGACGCCAAGCTACCACTTCAACTTGGAAGAGTTCTGCAGATATCCTTTCTGGATGACGGAAGGCATTCAAACACCTTTTAGCGGCTTTCAAGAATACCTTTGCGTGCGCGTCCCTCGTAGTCGTTCCCTTTGCTTAGGTCAAAGGATGACAAAGCACAGGCAAAGCTCGGGACCAGCGCAGCCCTTCACACGCAGCAGGACATCATCAGGGCGAGGAAGTTTAACGTCTCTAGTTACGGAGGACATCCACGATGAGCGATTTTTTTTGGTGGCATCTTCTTCTCTTATCATGTCACGTCTTCTTCGTCCCGACACTCAAGGTGCTCACTCGTTACAGCCGTCGTCTTTGGCACCGGAGACTAGTCCCTTGTCATCACCGCCAACAGCCTCCGGACCTGCGTATACGGTAACTGAGGAATCCGCGTCCGAGCCGCCGCTGTCTCCGTCCGCTCCTTCGCCCTCTGACGACTCACTCTCGTTCTCCGCTGCTGAGGATGAGCCTCTTTCCTATAATCGCCCCACGTATTGGCCAGGGCATACCTTCAACTGGAGCCAGACTAGCTTCGAGCGAGCCGGTTGGCTACTTGAATGGCCATTCGTCTTCGTGGCCAAGTCGAGCGGACATATGTATCTACCCTGGGGACAAGTGGCAACGCTTGACATCATATTGGTGTTTCCTTTGCTTGATACGAAAGCCCCCATGCGATTGATAAGACAGGAATACGACAGTCGGCGGGGCAACCACGCTCTTACTTCTCAGGCAACATGGCAAGAATATACGCGGGATGAACAAGGCGTGCGTAGAGCTTTCCTTGTAAAGTGCGTCCAGCTAATGCTTGCGCAGCTTGCTCCTGGCAGGATCGCTATCGATTTGGGCCAGGATACCAGAATAGAAATGTTTGCTTTGATGGAACGAAAAGTGGCGGAAGACGTCATCGAAGAGCTGGCAAAAATTTTACAGTTGTAACCAACTTCACGCATCGCGAGGACGTAGTTCTCTCAAGCGTACGTGAGAGCATGCACTGCACTCGGTGGCTGGATGTATTGAAGATCAGACCTCTTTAGTATCATATGCGCGCTTGAGTCTACGGGCGATCTATACTGCTTCGCTTTGTGATACCGCCATGGGTCCGTGGCGGCCGTCCGTACTGATGTCATTTTTGCACTTTGCGACGTAGAGGAGATGGGTTGCTAGCGATACATTTAGTGCTATGCGCGTACAAGAACGTCGAGCCAATGCTGCGTAGGGCGAAATTTCTGCCTTTCTAATCCCCTACCACAAAGGACAAACATAATAAGACAAATAAGTCCCCTTTGGTATCCTTTGAATGCGCTCTAGGTTTGCAGTGCCCCAGAGCCTTCCCTTTGTCTTGACAAAAGACGACAGAGGCGCTCCAGGCGACTCGGGGGGCAATACATAAACAGCCTTATATGTTGGGGAGGACAGCAGCAGGTCAAGTATGTGTCACCATCAAAGTTTCGCTCTCATCGTAGGTGTTACGTCGGCAGTAGATCTTAATGTCCAACATGTCGTGTTCTGAATACAGCGCTCCAGGCGGTTCACTGAAGCGACCGCCATCAACAGGGCGTTCGGAAGAAGCAGTCTCCTTCAAAAAGCTCAGAAGCAGCCCGGGACACTCCTCTAGACCCGCCTTTACCATATCAATCGCAGCGGTGGTCAGCTCGCCATCTGCAGATGGCAACCTCGGAGCAGGTACTGTTTCTCGTGCATCGACGGATCAGGCAACATACATACCACCTATCCAGGCGATCCAATCGGCTATCTCATCGGCCATCAGCAGGTGGGAAGAATTTGCCGGGAAAGCTGAAGCGACTCCAGCTGCCTCCTCCGTCTTCTCTTCTTCGACTGCACCCATGATAATCGAAGATGGGATTACAGTCCCCGTCGTTGACGAACCACCTGCTGATCCTACTCCAATATATTTTCCGGGACAGACTTGCCACTGGGATCCTATTTATTACGAGCAATTGGGCTGGGTCTTTGACTCGCCAACGGTGATGATGGCCAAGTCGAGTGGGACGGTGATCCCTATCCAGGGGCACCGGGCGGATCTGGAAATTATTCTCGTCCTCGATTTCGCCAGTTACTCAGATTCTACCACTGTTGTGCGATTGTTTAGAGTAGAATACGACACCCGCTCGTCGGCCCAGTCTCTTCGCTTGCAGGACACATGGCGAAAAGTTAAGCCTGACAAACTCGATCTCATGCAACTGAAAGAATGTGTCCGTTTGATGCTTGGATTGCTTGCTTTCGAACGAAGATTTCCGAGGTTGGGCTACGAGGACGACGGTACCGCGGGTTTACTGTCAGCATCTTTCCTCATGGAAATCAAAGTTGCGGAAGATGTTGTTGCAGGAATGGAAAGGAAAATGCGTTGGTGGTGGAACCGATAGACTGACCGCTTCGGGCACGCGTAAGACAAAATGCTATGCAGAGGTGCCATTGTGTTGTGTTTAGGGCTGGGAAAGCTGTTGCCGTCGGCTGTCTGTAAATGGGAGTATGCGAATAGTTTAGGTACTGTATAACGTAGTGGCGATGTGATATCTCTATCGCACATCCGCGGCACAGACATCGTAAACAAACTATCAACAGTGAAGCTAAATTGGGTATTGCAGCTGCGGCCTGTGGCTGGCCTGTGCTGGAAACGGAACTCATTGGGTAGTTGCTTCCGCGGGCTATGACGCGGCCGAGGAGAATGATGGCTGGGTACAGCATATAATAAGCATTCCATTAGCTTTCCTCTTTTCATGTCTCCTTCGTGCCAGTCCTGCCTTATCGCTTTGCACCTTTCTTGACCGCATCCGTACCAACACTTCCCTGTCAAATTTCAACACAATGGTTCTCCTCGGATCCGTATCAGCAAACGACCCTGCTTCGGTCGCAAAGGCCGACAAGGCAGCCAAGAAGGACATTCACTTCGAGAATTCGTTGGTCTATGGAAGTCAGTTTGCAGCAGAGGAGTTGCCGCGAGTGAGTACTTGTTTAAATCGTTGTTGGTATTGAACCGCAGCGGAAGGATGGCTGGACGAGGCCGGAAGTACGCATGACGTGATGATAATGACCGACCGTCTTTCCTACAGCTCGAAATGGCCGAGGAATCGATGCCTTCCGAAACCGCGTACCAGCTTGTACACGATGAGCTCGAGGTATGTAATCTCCCGGCATTAGCTTATGCTCTGTGAGACATGTATGAAACGTAACGCTCAGTTGACCTGCTCTCTCGTCTCGCACGACGCAGACTGACGGTCTAACGAGTCTCAACCTCGCATCGTTCGTCACTACTTACATGGAACCGAACGCCGAAAAGCTCATGATGGAAAGCATGGCCAAGAACATCATCGATGCTGTACGCCCGTGCTTGTTCTTCAGTAAACAGCGAAATTTGAATGCTGATTTCCATTGATTGCTAAATGACGATTTGTAGGAAGAATACCCCGCATCGCAGGACATCTCCAACCGATGCGTCAACATGATCGCTCGATTGTTCCATGCACCCGTAAACAACCCAAACGACGAATCATTGGGTGTATCCACCATCGGATCATCTGAAGGTACGCTGGCCTCTGCTATACGTTTGTTCCGAAACGAGACTAACCTGTCCTCTTGCATCCTATGAAAGCGATCATTCTCGCCACTCTCGCTATGAAGCGAAAATGGCAAGCGGCGAGGAAGGCCGCAGGAAAGCCTTATCACCAGCCGAACATTGTGATGAACTCTGCCGTGCAAGTTTGTACGTTTTTTCGCCCCTCTTGTCGCATTTCGGAGCTTTTTCGGTTCCTCGAGTGAATGGTGTGCTGATAAGATGCTCCTCGAATTGTGTAGGTTGGGAAAAGGCCGCTCGATACCTCGATATCGAGGAAAAGTACGTGTACTGCACGATGGACCGATACGTCATCGATCCGAAACAGGTAAGTCCTGCGTGGTTTAGACCACTGAGAGGACAGGAAAATGGAGCTGATGTGTGCATATGTCTGGATGGGTAGGCGATGGAGCTGTGTGATGAGAACACGATTGGTGTTGTCGGCATTCTCGGTAAGTCATCACAGGCGACATTGTTCCTGCTGTTTCCCAAAGAGCTGATCCTCTACGATTTTGATGCGATATAGGTACCACATACGTAAGTCCCACAACAAGGGAGAATGGCCGCGATGACCACCACCGCACTCGGCGAGTACTGATTCGAAATATGTATTCTCATCTTCGACGAATCGATAGACTGGAGAATACGGTAAGTACCGCCTTTACGGAATAATAAGCTCGTTCGTGGTAGGACACTGAAACATCCACCCTCTTACATTTTTCTTGTCTCATGCTGCCACGAGAGTAGAGGACATCCAGGCTCTCAGCGACGGTCTTGATGCTTTGGAGAAGGAAAAGGGACTTGACATCAAGATCCACGTGGATGCTGGTGAGTCAAATCGAGCGGAGAAACCTAAAGCGCATAAGAGCAACGGCTCGAGTCTGATACCTCATTCCCTTTCTGATAGCTTCCGGAGGATTCGTTGCGCCGTTTGTCAAGCCTGAGCTGGTGTGGGACTTTAGGCTGCCACGAGTTGTTTCCATCAACACTTCGGGTCACAAGTGAGTTCCATCCTATGACGGAAATAATACCTGTTATATGAGCTGACTGCGAAATTCCCTTGCCTTTCTGTTCGATAGGTACGGTATGACTTACGCTGGGTAAGTGTGACTATCGCTCTGGAGCGCTACCAGAAAGCCCGAGCGCCATGTCAGGGAAGTGTGCTAACAAGTTTACCAATCTGCTCTGCCACAGTGTCGGTTGGGCTTTGTGGCGATCCAAGGACTACCTGCCCGAAGAGTTGATCTTCCACGTGTGAGTCTCTACGCCCTGGACGGCTGGACGTGTGGCCGCCTGGCACTTTCACGTTGTCTGATTCTCCGAGCTTCTGCGGTTGATACAGTGCCTACCTCGGTGCCGATCAAGTACGTTGGCCATCATTAGCAAAACCTGGCATACACACAGGAACTGATTAGTGCTTTGGTCTACAGGCTTCTTTCACGCTCAACTTCTCGAAATCGGCTACCCAAGTCATCGGTCAATACTATGTGCTCATCCGAAACGGAAAGTCCGGGTTCCGAGCCATCATGCAGAGCATCACTGAAACTTCGGACTGGCTCGCTGCTGAGCTCGAAAGTACCGGTCGGTTTGTTAGGATGAACCCAGGTGGCGGTGAGAGCTTGCCGTTGGTCGCTTTCAGGTACGTTAAGAGGCGAATCACGATGCTTCGTGGAAACTACCGTTCCTGACCTGGATCTTACCGCAACGTAGACTCAAGGAGAAGCACCATTACGATGAAGTGAGTAGAGCTCAGTCGCTACAGGACTTAGTGGTCTCATTGCTATTATTCTTCCCAATCAGTTTGCTATTGCTGCCCGTCTGCGATCTCGAAACTGGATCATCCCGGCGTACAAGTAAGTGTCAGCCATCGAAATCGACCGCGCTCGGGTTACAGTAGCTTACAGCGATCCTCTCCACAGGATGGCTCCCAACGCGGGTGAGCTAACGCTGCTCCGAATAGTTTGCCGAATGGATTTCTCTAGGTCCAGGGCCGCTGCTCGTAAGTCGGAATCTACCGCTGCGCGATAGAGTTGTTCTGTTTTTTTAGCTTCTAACCACGTCGTTTGCCCATATCAACGCAGTTGTCCGAGATATCGAACAGGTCTGCCAGTTCCTCGATAGCCAGGACAAAGAAACGATCGACGCTCTTATGGCTGATCACAAAAAGGGAAAGCAGACCCATGCCAAGGCTAGGAAGGGCGTCCACATGAAGGACAACCACTCTCTGCAGGGCAAGCACGGAAAAACTCACGCTGTCTGTTAAGCTGACCGACACGAGGAGTCGCTACGAAATAAAACAGGTTGCTTCAAGAACAACCCGATGGTGGCAAAATGTGGTAATGTGTGGTCGAATATGATAGAGCCCGTAAGAGTCAGTCCAACCGGACTAACATTGTACATGTGTAAGAAAAGCTGTTGTGTGGTCAAATATACGAGACGTGAATCGTAGGTGGGAGCTGTCAGTATGGTGCCAGTTGCGTGGTAAAGTAGTGGATCTGCCATATAGTCGCATAACTCCCAAATCATGCGCATTTTTTCTCAGAGCAGTGTACCCGTTTAAGTATAGCTACCTATTCTGCTGGTAAGCCGAGGAACCAAGACAGTACTGAGCTAGATAATAGCTAGACCGTGAACGCAAGCGAGGAACCGTCGGATCAAGAGTAGGAGCGATCATATCCACCTCATCAATGCGCTCATTATCAGCTGGTGGAAGCAGATTTAAATAGATGTGAGACATAAGCGAACGTGCGTTGATAGCAGCGTTCGGACACGATATACCTGCACTCTTTCCGTCCAGTTTGCAGAATGCAAACGTTCGATAAACAGTTCCAGAGACGTTGGAATCAATGAGAGCTACATCCTCCACTATTTGCCTACACAATCAAGGCGGCAGATGTAACAACAGGACCTTGCACGGAACCTCGATCCGGGCGAAAGGGCGCTACTACTCTCATCTTCGCAACTGTTGTTACAGGTCCATGGATTCATCGCCATTCTGCTTTATATATCTCGGAAGGCAAGAGTGTCTAAAGAGCTCAAACAATGCTGCTGTCTTCCTTCATACGCAGAATAGTTACCTGGACCTTGCGATTTCAACAGTTTACTAAAACAAAACCTTCCCTCTTCTGCTATTATCCACGCCCACCGAACCCATTTGAATGTCACCAACCCCACAAACGACTATGCCACTCCTTTTGGACAATGACGCCTTGGAATCCTTCACCCTGGGTGCTCCTCTGGTGGAAACAAACGGGTCGCGATCCAAACTTCCACACGAAACGGCACTTGAAAACGCTACCTCGCCTTCCAATGATGCTGCAATCTGGAAATCGGATATGTCGCTGGACGAGAGACGAGCTCGAAGACAGTGGTTAAGCGGAGGACGAGGGAGGAAAGGGCTCAGGGTAATGATTGTGACAGAAAACTTTTTGCCGAAAGTCGACGGTGTGACGAGAACCTTGGCGAGGCTATTGACGCATCTTGAAGCGCAGGGGCACGAGTGCATGGTGTTGGGACCACAGACCGGAATGGTAAGTGTGCAATCACAGGCATAGGCTCCTCAAAATACTCATCCCACGATACATCTATTAGTCGCACTACGCTTCTCATCCTCTTGTGGGCACATTGGGCCTTCCTCTGATAGTGTATCCCGGCCTGAAGGTATCTTCTTACGATCCTTACGAATAATATAACAGGGGTCTTGATCTTAACTATTTGAACAGTTGAATTTCCTTCGGCCGAGGTTCTTGAGTAGACTGCAGGATTGGGTAGGCTGGAACCACCACGCGGATTACGCCAGAGAAAGCTGACATCGATTTGCCAATACCACAGGAACCAGACGTTGTACATTTCGTTGATCCGATATGGCTTGGAGGGCAAACGATGGTAGCGATGGAAAAAGGCTGGGCGGGAAGGTAAGCAAGTTTCAACTTGCAGCACCATGATCGTGCAAGACTGTGACTGAGACCACTCGATCTCCAACAGTGTCTGGGATAAAACGAACATGCGAGTACGTCGCGAGGAGCAGTTCCATGGCGCGGTAGTCGCGAGCTATCACACGTACGTCCCTCTGGGGCATAGCGTGAGGTGAATCTGACAGCTTGCTCTCGATGTAGCAATATCGCAACGTATGCAACACTGTTTGGTCTGCCGTGGTTGGAGCCGATCATCTGGAAATGGCAGAGTTATCTCTTGTCCAAGTAAGCGTCCCACTACGCCACATCACGACGAGAAACTGAATAGACCCTGCGTGTTCCTACTGAAATAGGTGCTCGCTGACTATGTGCCCGTCGCCTTCCACGGCCGCCATGCTACACACTAAACGCATCGCAAAAGTCCGAACTTGGCCTCGAGGAGTGGATTTACCACAGCTATACCCTGTCGGTCGTTGTGAAGATCTGCGACGTATATGGGGGATTCGTTCAGTTCCTATGAACGGGGTGCCTACTGTGGTGGAACCATCCAAGGAACCACATGCAATGTCGATGGAGATGCCACTCACCCCTCCTGCGACTCCGGTAACCAGCCCGGCGGACGCAAATATCTCTATTCCGAACGCAAGATCAGAAAGGCTGGTGGCACTGTTTGTCAGTCGCATGTAAGTGCAGAAGATCGCTTTAAATATCCGGACACTGACCTTCTTTCGATAATCGCAGGTCGTGGGAGAAGAACCTCCTCCTGCTCATCAAAGCACTGGAACTGCTTCCCGCACACCTGCCTCTGGACACGGAGATGCCAAAGATGGTATTTGTCGGCCATGGACCCGCCAAAGCAGAAATTGAACGGGTTTGTCAGGAGAAGGGCATTGACGCCGTATTTATGGGATATCAAGAAAAGGAAGAGCTCGCCAGATCGTATGCGAGTGCGGATTTTTTCTGCTTCCCATCGTTCACTGAGGTACGGCCAAGGCAATCTATGCGCAGAGGCTGGGACTGAAGTTGAACGCATGATATACAGACTTTCGGCCAGGTCGTTCTCGAGGCGTTGGCTTTCGGTCTAGTGAGTCAGTCATCTAGAGTTCTCGGGCCGTGGAAGCTGATCCAATGTCTATCCCTCATTCTGTAGCCGGTGATCGGCCTCGATGCAGATGGCACTCGAGATCTAGTCAAGGCAAAGTCTACCGGCCTCCTTCTGTCTCTTCCTGGAAGAAGCGATTCTTCCACTACGAAAGGCTGGTCGACCATGAGAGACTGGCACGAGGTGTGCAAAGACTCCTCAAGCCCGATCTTTCTGCAATGTGCAGATGGATATGCCCGAATGATCGCCAAAGTCATGGTCGACCACGAGTTACGCCGCAATATGAGCGCAACAGCATGTACCGAGGGCATCGAGGGCTACACATGGGGTGATGCAATGGAAGTGAGTATCAAACCACCATCTCGCGATATAACGATACTAAGTGCTCTGGTTTGAACTGCAGCGTTGCGTAGATGGCTACAGAGAGGCGCTCAAGATACGAATCCTCGAGGAGGACGAAACACTTCAGAGCAAGCTTCAGTGGAATGGCGAAAGACGCAGTTTGAGCGAGATGTCGCCTTTCGAGCGTAATCAGCTAATCATGAGACGTAAGTCGGCATAAGTAATTCTGCGCGTTGAATAATCGCTGAATCGTACCGCGTCTTGTGTTGACAGGCTTCACGAAATTATTCATCGTTGTGATGGCCGTATTTTTGTTGGCTCGACGAATGGGGCTCTAATGGAGCGAGTGACTTTGCTTGTAAACTATAGGCTTGAAGTCTGTAAGGGATGCTTTAATATAAGTTTTGAATCACACGGGTTAGGTGCCAGTAATGCTTTAGCATATATGAGCGATATGGACGAGAACAAACTGTGTTTACAATGTGATTGCTCTACCTCGCCATAATAAGGACGTAGGATTTGACTTGGGCGCAACGCCGTGTACTGAAAGTAATGCCGCCTGGCAGAATTGCGATGCGTACAGTCCGTTTACCGAGGTTCGATATGCAGCTCCTCCACCAAACGCTGGATTACTTCGCCCTGCAATGCGTTGACTTCCTCGTTCAAGAGCGAGCTAACAAAGCGAGATGCTCCGGGTTTAGCATGAATATTTAACTAGCTATGTGCGAAGAGTACTTACCGATCCATAGATCTGTAGTTTAGCCTATAACATTTACTCTGTCTTCCTGTCTTTTTATTTGTGAAATCGTCGATCTACTCGAAGCGAAAACCCAGGATCAATTCATTACCCACGCACTCGAAACAGAGTACAAGTGTACCTACCAAAGTAACGCTCTCGATCAGGTCTCCAGCGACATCCCGAACGATCTCACAGAAATCATTCTCGTGAAACGCCAGAGTACCTGTCATACCACCACCAGCCGCTTTCGCTCCTCTTGCCTCTTTCGGATTTTTCTCCTGCGGCAGCCAAAAGCTGAGATCTTTGTAACATGTCGGATACTTGGAGTACGGCTTGAACGTTGTGATTCGACCTTCCTGGAATTGGCGGAGGAATCGTGCATCTTCCGACCAGAACAAACGGATATCGGGGATTGAGAATAAGATCATGGCGATTCGTTCGAGACCGAGGCCGAATGCCCATCCCTGCTTTTCTGGAACGCCTATGGTAACATATCGATTTAGGAACATCCTTTTTCTGACGAAATAGTTTCAGGAACTTACTGGCATTGTTCAAAGTCTTTTGCATGACAACACCACAACCCAAGATCTCCAGCCATTCACCATTCCAGAACACCTCTACCTCGTAACTCGGTGTCGTAAAAGGGAAAAACGCCTCTATCCAACGCACGCGGAGCGGCTCCTCCTCGGTACTCTTCGCCTTCAACTGCCCAAACAATCGGAAAATCATCGAGTTCAACGAATGTTTCAGATTTTGCGCAATTTCTTTAGCCAATTCCGGATCGTGTTCAGGTTGATACGGATTCGATTCGGATGATATCGAAATGTCTTCGATAACAAGCGGACAAGCCGCGAGCTCTTCCGCCATCTTTGCATTCAAGCTCTTGAGGTCTTGCAGCTGATCCTGTGTCCACACTCGTGCGCCTTCCATCTGGTGGAAAACAGGGTAATGTGAGGAATCAATTTCATCCCGTCGGTATACGTCGGCGGAAAGCAACCACTTGTCATGACCTGCACGGAAAGTCTCGACTTCATGTGCCGAGGTATGCGTGCGCAACATGTGCGTCTGGTTGAGGTAGTAGGAATCCGTTAATGATCGTCCTGGATGATCAGCTGGGAAACCTAGTTCGTCGAAGTTCATATGGGTGGTGACGATGGCGGATGCTGGTGAGATTGCTTGAAAGTCTTTGAAGTGGTTCTCGATCAGGTTACGTAGAATAGATATCGGATGGTTTTCTTGTTGGTGCAACCTCCGTGGAAGCTTTGCGAGAATAGAGGGAGGTGTGTTCGTCCATGCATCCTTCTGGTAGACGTTGCCTTCAATAGCTTGCTCTAATGTGGTTGCAAACTCTGCTACGTGTACAGGAAGCCAATCAGCTATCATCTGTAACGGCGCGTCGGAAATGCATCTTGTCCTGTCTGCCGGCTTACATTGGTTGGTGAGTCTCCGACTGTGTATTTGACACACCGCGCGACTCGGTCTGTGCCTGATAGCTGGTGTTGTACCGGTACATATTGACCTTGAATTCACCAGCGATTGACCCGGCAACTCTTGTCGAGTAGAGAGCAGCGGGCGACGCGGCAAGCGACGCAAGCATAACTCGGAGACAGCGCTAATGACTCTACGAGATGCCATAATGGATTGTCGAATCCTTTCACGGCTTTCATTGACGGACGAGCATAGATACAGGAAGAAGCTTACTTCAGTATAGAGGAACCCTATCGATCGACCACCAAAACAAGGCGCGCCCAACTTTTTGAAGCGCAACCTCGGGTTGTCTCATTACAAGTTAGAAGACCGATCCGAACAAAAGTGTCATCTTGATATAGGTTCTCGCAGACTGCCTGGGAGAGTTATATTCAACAATCACACCGCACACAGGACCCACCAACATGCCGCTGTACGAACTTGTCTGCATCGCAGCTCACAACCCGGCGACCAACGTACGTTCTGAAACCTTTCCGCCCAAGTGCGAGACTGACCGTCTGCACATTCACAGAAAGATCTTTATTCACTGGTGCACAATGTTGCATCAACAGTGCTCAGGACAGGAGGAGTAGTGAGGGATATCAAGAACTTGGGAGTGAAGCAGCTGCCGCAGAGGATGAGACGGCATCAGCAGTATTACACGGTCGGAGAGTGAGTTTTACGATATTTCATCCCTCGAATGTCGTTTTTCTGGGTGTCTGGCGCGTCATTTGTCGCAGAAACGGGTGTATTGGAGCTCGACGAACGTTGGGTCACCACAAGAACGAAGAACGAAGAGTAGCGATGCCTCTCGGAGATAAGAGCCGCAGCAATTTCAGCGACGGAACGAAAACTCAAAGAGGAGCCGCCACGACTGATAGAAGCCGTATCTCGGCACTGTCTCGAACCTCTCAGAGAAGACTCCCTCGATCGCCCTTTCCCTCCTTTTGCCTACGAGGCCATTACTCACACCCCTCTCCTCCGTCTGCTATAGCCACTTTACGATGACATTCGACACCTCCCCTCCCGTCCTTGCACGCCTGAACGAAACCCTGCGCTCGGACCCGGGTATCATCCGATGGACAATGCTCAAGAAGGGATCTACGATGTAAGCAGGAGTCTGTCAAGAAGCCATCAGAGTCATTCTTTGCTGACTTGGAACGTTAACTGTCTTTGTAGCAAGGATATCGTGCCAAAGGGTGCATTCACATCGAAAACCCAATACACGCCGCACGACTCGCGATACTAGCCGACTTTATAGATAGTCATCGCTATCCTTCACATCATTTTCGGGAACCCAAGTCCAAAAAGCATCACGTTGTACTCGTAATTTATCTGCAATGTACCAACCTACTACCACAGTCTTTTCAATTTCGTCTCTATTTTGCGAGGAGTGTAGAGATCGATATCTTACGTTTCTGAAACAGGTTCGCTGCCTCGGCGCACGCTATCCCTGCAAAGGAACTCGGGCACTTTCAAGCTCAACACGTATGTAGTGATTCTTTCGCTCTTCAAAATTGGTGGTGACGGCGCGTGCGGCTGGCTCATTGGAAGTCAAGAAGAAGCCTTGAAAGTTCGTTACTCGGAATCCGTTTGCGAAGAGCGGTTCTTCCAGCGTCTAAACCCCCTCCGACCCTGCGCACGACCAAACTGGAAGCCGTTGGTGCAGCTGAGGTACGACCACGCGGCACACGTCGCAAACCCAATGCCCTTGAGCTACGATTTCTGGCACTATGTGCATCACCAGACAGGATTTGCGATAGCAGAGCTTCCACAAGTCGACAAGACGAAACCACAAAGGATGTGTGGAGCAGGTTCAACAATTCGGCAAGACGACAAATGTGCATAACTTCTATTCGAGACATTCCCTATTTTGGTTCTCCTTCCTTCCTCAATCATGTGCCTTCCATATACTTGAACCTGCTCGCTATCCTCATACGTCGTTCATGAGGTTCAAGGCAATCAATTGCTCTACGATGACTATGATAACACGCAAAAATCTTAGTTCGAGCGTTTCCTCGGGAGAAGGAAAGAAAAAGTGGACTTACAGGTTCAGCAGCAGAAGCATCCTCCTCGTCATCATCATCTCCGTCTCCGAAGTCGGGCATGGATCCTTCTTTCTGACCCATCTGAAAAGACACGAACGGCAAGTGAATTCCGATGCATAAGTGTTCACGTCTTAGGAGTCGTGAAAAGAAGCGGACGTACCTGCTTCATCAAAGCTTCAAAGTCAATGTTTCCTCCAGCTCCTTCACCACCAGCTCCGGCACCACCAGCACCAGCGCCGCCTATTCACGTAGAGCATGTTGAAAGAACCATTAGCTTTGCTCGAGGTCACTGCAAGGTCGTATACTTACCACCTTGACCCATCTGTGCCATCAAGGAAGCCATGTCGAAGCCACCGGGAGCACCTCCAGCGCCGCCACCGCCGCCTATGTATCGAAGAGTGACAGCAAAGCTCGTTCAATAACCTTCCAGCCTAGCAAAACCAGTAATGCACAAGAGATAGAACAGGACTCACCCATCATCGAAGCCATATCCATGCCTAAACGAAACGAGAGAACATCTTAGTCGCCGCTCCGCCGTACGGAAGACAAGATTTCCAAACTTACCTCCCATACCTCCAGCACCACCGCCTGTATTTCGGAGAGACAAAGGGAACGCGTTCAGCTACCCCCTCGACTCCGCGATTGTACCATGGGTGTAAAAATCAACCGATCCAAAGACTCACCCATCATCGAAGCCATGTCCATACCTCCCATTCCTCCCATTCCGGGCATACCTCCCATACCTCCCATACCCGGGGGTCCTCCAGCGCCACCCATGCCCTGGAACTGAGATCTAAGCGAGTACGAAGCAGGAGAAAATCCGTCAAAATAAGACCTTCAAAGTGCAAGCTAGTGGAGCGAGCTCGGACGTACTGGTCTACTTCCTCGGCTTCTTCCTGCTCGTCCTCATCGACCCACTATGAAGAACACAAACCGAAGTGTCAGTAACCGCACACCTCAAAACCGTTCAAACGAAGCAAACGCTCTGCCCCCGCTTCTCACCTTGCTGAAATCCGTCTTGATCCAGTTATTCTTGACCTTTTCCTTTGTCAAACGTGGCCAAAACTCTGCCTGCATCTGTTTCTTGCGCAAGATGAGGACGATCGCACGCGAGGAGACGCTCTTCTTGGTTTCCTCTGGGATGATTTCGTCGTACAAGTCGAGTGCGAATTCGAATTCTCGTTCGGGGACACCTTTTGATGCGCTGGCAGAGACGAGAAACAGAGAGAGGAGGTAAGTTGGTAATCAGTGAGTGAATGCGTGTGTGAAAGAGGGAAAGGTGGTAATCGGGGGATACTTACTTTCCGGTTTTAGCGTGGAACGTGATCTTGGTGGGTTCAATCTTCAATTCGGGTTCACCTTGAACATCAGGAGCTTGGATCGTGACGTAGATGATGTTCTATTGCGCGGATGAGCATGAGATCGTGAGACCGCTGAAATGCAGGCGAAGATCTCTTCACGAGCAGAGTCATCACGCTACTCACCTTTTCAGCATCAGTCTCGGAGCTTCGTTGAGCGTAAAGGATTTCAGGGTGCAGAGGAGCCATTTTGTGTGGATGTGATGTAGTGTTGTAGATAGAGAGCTACTGCACAGGGAGTAGTGTTCAAGTCGGTCAAGATGAAAGTATACTTGCAGTGGCCGCTTGGTGAGCTTACAGGGAAGGGGAGAGTGAAACCCCATTCGGACGCACCTTTGTTCACGCCACGTCATATAGAGATTGCTAGAAGCCTAGAAAATAAGCGCAGAAGAGGGTAGCTAGAGGCGTATGGTGTTGAATCTTGGTCTAATTATTTCTCTCTCGCCGTTACCACACAGCTTCTGGCAGAATCATATCACACGCAGACGCATGGTGGGATGGTTGTGCACTGATGAACGTGTGTTGCGGTGCTAATCTTGCGACAAGACAAGTCACAGGGTAGATAGAAACGGGAAATATAGAGCACTGTACGGCTGAGGAAGAAACAGCTTCGATCGCTGCTTCCATTCGTCATCGATTGATCAATAGATGATGATGAGAAGTTCTAAATAATGATATGCAGTGTATCGTCGCTTCAGTCATGCCTCGACACCTCTTCCCAGGGTCAACGGCGCCAAGCCATGCCGTCCCACGACTACCTATTCGAGGACCCGGCAGAATCGTCCACCTCGTCTTCACGCCACGCTCACCGCGCACCAAAACTGAAAATGAAGCTCAAGGAAACCGACACAGAGCGCACGGAAAGGGAATGGCGGAAGGAACAGAAACGGTTGAGGAAGGAGACAAAAAGAGTGTATCGCGCGAATGGTATCTCACCGTTGGCTGGTCTTGCGACGACACCGCCTCGAGATGCGGACCGAGATCAGAGTATCACTCCGCCGAGGAAACGTAGGCGGTCTAACGAAGATGTAGGTGACGAGAACGACCGCCCGCGCCACACGTATGGATACGACCCGAATGTGAATGGCAAGCTTAGCGAATGGGATGAAGAAGTATGGCAGCCACAGCCTACGGGATTTGAAAAGCTTAAAGCGACCGCTGCGACCGCTGCGGAAGAGGAAGCATGGCGGCAGAAAATGTTTGACTTGATGGAGGACGAAGAAGGTCCGAACCCGTTTGTCTCTGGTCGATACTATTCACCACCGCGTCCACCATCCCCCTCCCTCGCCGAATCACCACCACAACAACGAATCCCTCGTCGATTCAAGCCACCAGAAGGGGATGTTCCACCGAATTTCAGCATGATGGATGAGGAAGAATACGCGGAAGCGATCCGATACGGGATGTGGCGTCGTCAGAACAAGGATGAAGTCGAGCGGCTGGAACGTCTGAAGAAAGTCGAGGAGGAGGAAGAGCGCAAAAGGGCAAAGGGCAAGGAAGCGCAGGAACGGGAGGAGAAGAAGAGGATCGAGGTGCTGAAGCGGGAAAAGGGAGTACAGGAGACCAAGAGGATCCAGCGGGAGTTGGCAGAATACAAGGACAAGTGGGAAGCGTTACGGGCCAGCGTGACAACGAACGGCGGAGAGTCGGATGGAGGAAAAACATTACGGATGGTAGATTTGCCGTGGCCAATCTTCCACGGATCGTCTTTCCACGTGTTCGCGCCGAGCCTACTATCCGCCGAAAAGATCCGAGCATTCTACACCGCCATGATACCCCCCTCTTCGGATACGACAACAAATCTGGCAACATCATCAATCGACGAAGATCGAGCGGCTTTGAAGAAGATCTTGAGAGAGGCGATCTTGGCGTACCACCCTGATCGGTTCGTTGGTCGATACCTAGCAAAGGTGGACGAGGCGGAAAGGGAGATGGTCAAGGACGCTGTGATACGGACGAGTCAGATCATCAATGAGATTGCGGCTGATAACAAGTAGCCTGGTCCTTTTTGGATAGTTCGCGATGAATATGGATTATATTATTCGTACGGGAGCCATCGGTAGCCGTCCGAATCTCGCGATCTGTGACTGTCGAAGCATATGTTCACTGCGTCGACCACGGAGACTCTTTCGAGTGGTCTCACACAGACTTGGAATGTGAATTAAACGTAATATCGAGATTTACAGCACATCTTTCAGACTAGTCTTGCCACTTCCCCTTGGCAGAGGTTTAGGCTGAGACGGCGCAGGCTTCCATCCGATCTGTGAAAGGTGACTACGTTAGTAGCTGCGACACAAACAAGAAAAAACAGGATTTGATGCTCACGAGGAATATGACTGAGAAAGTCGCTGGAACGGTTCCGTCCTCCAGTCCGTTCATTTCTAGAATCAATGCCCAAACATCAGTTTACGTATTTTTGTACGAGAATGCATCTGCACTTTACCCTTGTATATGGCATCTGCTGCCAGCAGCAGATCCCTCTTGATGTATGGTCGTCTACCAAGATGAGAAGAGGGTCAGCGTAATGTCGAAAGAGAGCGTCTCGGACAATCAAGCATACCTTCCGAGAACAGCATTGCTCTCGCCCATATCCCGTAGATCCTCCATAAGTTCCCAAATACTGGGATAGCTAATCTTCACATCTTCCACGTCAACGGTGAGCAAGCTGAACCCTGCTCGGCCCATCAGATTGGATGCGTCGGATGGATCTAGAATGGAATCGTCAAGGTAAGGATAGAATTGCTTGATACGGCGGAATGAAAGTTGACCTACCTGCCATGGGCGAAATTCGAGGGCTGATGCCACCCGAACGCTCCTGTTCAGCCAGCTGCAGGGCCGTGCTGAAGTTCAAATGTTTGTTTAGCATCAGTTTTTCAGGTTCTTTGTTGGACAGAAGGTACAAACCGAAGTTCGAACAAGGAATCGCCTCCGATCATAGATCCCATAAACACGCCATCAGGCTTAAGAGCTCTTTGAATCTGCTTCAAGACCCCTATGAAAAAATCGAAAGTCAATTCTTCCGTATGAAAGCATTGCGAGCTTTCCGTACGAACCTGGGAGATCGTTGACCCAGTGCAGACCCATGTTGCTAACAATACAATCCTGGCTGTTCTCGTCGATTGCTTCTAAAAGGTGCTCTTCGTCGACTACAGTACGCCGCGGCGCCACTTTAAACAGCGAGGGATTGATGTTAGGAATAGGAGAACGCCAGACGGTTATAGATGCTGAAACATACCATCGAACTGGTCGTCCGTATCCCTCCATAGCGATTTCTCTTCAACAAGACCCGCAAGTCAGTCGGAATATAGTATAAGCTATTATACCTGCCACTAACCACTCATATCCAGCATACGGATGTTTTTTGTCGATTCCAATGTAGTCAAGAGTTTCGTTAGATGGCCAGAACTTGAAGAGAGATCGAGAATTTGTGATGGCGGATTGCGCAAATCCTAGTATCAACGACACGCACCCATGAGTAAGTCATAATTCCAACGACTGTGCGTCGCAGTTCGCACGATCAACCCACCTCGAACCGTTCAAACATGCGTTCCGCCACTTCAGACCGCAGATAATCCGTCACCCTGCTCTTCTCGCCGCCATCTCTCGTCGCCGCTCGGTCCCTCTGTCGCCTCTTCGTCTGTCGATCAAACACCTCATAGGGAGTCGTTGCTTGGGGCGGAGGAGCGCCGGGAGCTACAGCTGCAAATGACCTGGTGAAACGAACGGTACTGGATAGGCGACTTGCGCAAGGGAAAGCATTCCGAGCGAGTATTCGTGCTGGTAGAAACATAGCAAGCGAAGGGGAAGGTGTACGGGCGTAGAGTCTGAGATTTGTCAACGAAACGACAGAAGGCGTCGTAGCAGGTAGCTATCTGGTAAGACTGACTCTGCAGGTCAAATTAAGTAGAGCTGATGGTGAATGTTGAAGCTCGAAGGCGGCAACTGTTCCAGTTTCCAGGACTGGAAGAACGAACGAAGAAGAAGATTGCGATCGCCCGCTGGATGACGATTTTGGCGGTCTGAACGTCTGAAGTGGAGGCCAGGCTTGCTCATACTGGGTAATACAGTAGTAGTCGTCAGCATCTACAATCGTAGCCCTATAACCCTACCCTATTATATATACGAGTCGTGAAAGCCAACCCTTATCAAGCACACTGTCTTTGCGGTTCCCAGAGAGATCTCAGAATTCGAACAACTCAGACACTCAATTGCGAAAAATGCCAGGCAAATATATAGTCATCGGAGGAGGTGGAAAAGTGAGAGTTATGACGATGCATGCCGCTCCTCGACGACGAGCTTTACAACGCATATCTGACCATTTGGTTACACCCTGTTCCTTCTAGGTAGCACTCAAGTTCGCTTCTTCCGCTGTCAAGCAAGGATCAAAGGTCATATCCGTGGTACGAAATGATTCACAGTAAGTTCAATCGTTTGGCCGTCCTTCATCGCTCGACCCCTTGCTAATCGCTGTTTTCTTCGAAACTCAGCAACGACGAAATCACCGCTGTTGGTGCCAAACCCTACATCCTATCCCTCGAGGACGCATCTGTCAAAGATCTCGTCGAGCTGTTTGACAAGGAGAAGCCAGATGGAGTAGTTCTCTCTGCGGGAGCCGGTGGGAAGGGTGGGGAAGAGAGGACGAAGGCTGTCGACTACGAAGGTATGAAGTCGATCTTGGCTTTGCTGTCTCCATTTCCCAAGTACATGCTAATTTTTGACGTGAATAGGTGCACTGAAAGTATTTGATGCTTTGGAAAGCTCGAACACGCACCGAATCGTCATGGTTTCTGCAGCAGATCTTCGAGGTATGTTTAGGTTGGGACATCGGGACTCTGTCACGACACGCAGCGTCCCCATAGTAATCCTTTCCGGTACTAGACACGAGCAAGGGGTACCCTTCCTACTACAACGACGCATCTAGTAAGCTGGAGCCTTTTACTCACCCAATTTGAGCAAAAATGAACAACCTTCCTGCGTGATAGAACAACTGTCTGATCGAATGTACAAGGCAATTCCTGGATGTAAGCAGGATTGAAGCGAAATCCTCTCGCGACATCTCTTGCTAAAGCGAGTATCATCCGCGCAACAGATTTGAAATGGAAACGTGAAGCCGACCTCGATTTGCACCGCCGAAAGGCCCTTCAGTACACCATCATCCGACCAGGTGGTCTCGTCGACGAACCTACCAACGGCAAATGTGAACTGGGAACGCCTCAACTCGGTCGAGTCGTAAGTCCCTTTGAGCGCCGGCTCAGATTTATCCCACTGACCTTGCAAGAGCCCTTCGGTAGCCTCGAGAGACTGTCGGCGAGGTCCTGCTTGCCGTGATGGAGAACAAAAACACTTACGGAATGGTGTTGGACCTTATGGAGGGAGACATGGAGATCACGAAGGCCGTGGAGAATGCAGTTGAGAAGGAACTGAGCTCGTGGCACGATTGAGCAGGGAGACACGGTTTCGAAGCAAGGAATGCGACAAGAGCGTATCGAGTGTATTTAAATATAGTACTGTTCAGACTGTCAAACGAAGCAGTGCATATATGCTTCTCCGCCATCTCCACCTATTGGTTGGATGGACGTGAATCGACCTATGATTTCGACAGCTCGTCCGCTTCGAGCGGATTTCGACGCATGATTTCCCTTGGATTGGGATGCTCCGGTACTGGGTTTTATAATACGCCCCACGTCGTGCATCAGCCACCTACAGCATACATTAATACTCAGCCTACCTAAGGAACAAGAGGTTTTGATTTCATCTCGGACAGCTTCTCGGACCGATATGAATTGAAAAGGTGGAGGTTCTCGGGAGAACATCGGTCATCAGCTACTTCCTCTATCTCAGTCAGTCCATTCCCATTCCCCGATATATAGCGCAGGAGTCTGGGAAATGCTGGAGCAAGTCCCTTTGCCATCAACCTTGAAAGCGACGACACCTCAAGCCGTGCTAAGCTACCTACAGACAGTATCGATCCGTCATAATGTCTGAACCAAACCAGTCGACAGTCATTCCATTCGCGGAAAAGCATTGGTGGAAGGAAGGTTTGTCCACACCGCTGCAGATACCACCGAGCAAAGAAGCTCATTTTACTCCTTCACCCGCTTGTGAAAAGCTATTGTATACCAGGTACGTCGATCCGTGGACACTTGAGCTCCTGTGATTCGAGAGACAGCTCATCTCGACTCTGCACCTATTCTATGTGCGAAACAGATCTACCCTGTAAGTCGACTCTGATATGGAGGTCGAGGAGATTCCCGAAGGCTGATATCCGGTGATTGATAGGCGTCGTTCTGTGACGCCAACGGAGATGGATTAGGTGAGCCACTGCAGTCTTGAAGAGCTTGAAACGTTGTGCGGTACTGATTGTTTTACTATGTCTAGGTGATTTGAAGGGTATTACTTCCAAGATTCCGTACCTTGCGCAGTTGGGCGTGAACGCCATCTGGCTATGCCCCATTTACAAGTCTCCTCAGCATGACATGGGCTATGATATCAGGTATGTGCTGACAGTCGAAGATACCCGTGGAACCGCAGCTAACACTCCTCCTTCACTGACAGCGACTACCGGTAAGTACGGGATAGCTGATGTTTTACTTGAAGTGTCCATGCTGAAATGCTATTGCGCCACTCAGTGAAGTTTATGAACCTTACGGAACAATGGCCGATTTTGACGAGCTTCTCGCGACCATGAAGAAACACGGTCTTAAGCTCATCATGGACTTGGTGGTCAATCATTGTTCAAGTGAAGTAAGAGTGACTAGCGGGCTCGGAACGCCACAACCTGACTCTGACATTGTCGAACGATTTGTCTAGCACGAATGGTTCATCGAATCCAAATCCTCGAAGCAGAACCCAAAGCGAGATTGGTTCATCTGGCGAAAAGGAAAGCAGGATGAAAACGGCCAGCCTATTCCTCCCAACAACTGGAGATCGGTCTTCGGAGCCGGCCCAGCTTGGACATATGATGAAGGTACCGACGAGTGGTATCTGCGACTTTTCGTCAGTCAAGTGAGTGAATTTTTCTCCTGGGTCGACGCCTTCTTCCTGCATGTTTGCTTATACAAATATGGCGGCAGCAACCTGATCTGAATTGGGAGAACCCTGAAGTCCGAGAGGCTGTGTATGACCTCATGAAGTTCTGGCTGGACAAGGGTGTCGACGGTTTCCGGATGGACGTTATCAACCTTATTTCCAAAGCACCAGGACTTCCCGATGCGGAAGTTGTGGATCCAAGCAGCAAATACCAGCCAAGTTTCAAGTATACTGCCAACGGGTACGTCGTACACGGAATTGGCAGCTGTAACGTCGAGCTCATTAAGCAAATTCTAGACCGGAGATGCATGACTATTTGAGGGAAATGAACGCCAAGGTGCTTTCCGTAAGTGCTACTTATTTGCAAACTTTGCCGTTAACATTACTCACCCCTAACCCTGTGTACAGAAATACGACGTTCTCACGTAGGCATAAAGGCGTACACCCTCCCCTAGCAATCCATGCTAATCCTCTTCCTGGTCCACAGTGTGGGGGAGACTCCTTTCACCCACGATCCAAAGATCCTGATTCAGTATATCAGGAAAGACGAATTGCAGATGGTCTTCCAGTTCGAGATGTAAGACCCCCATCATTTTCGCCATGCGCGGTGTGCAACCGATTACTGATAGAGACACGAGTATAGGCACGACCTGGACGGTGGTGATGCCGCAAACCCGATGAAACCCAGCCCATTCAAGCTTACTCAACTCAAAAAGATCATCGGTCGGTGGCAACAGGCCATGTTCGAAGGAAACGGTTGGAACTCGATATACTTTGGCAACCACGACGTAAGCTGGCACTTCGCCCGTCTATATCTATCGCACGTCCGCTCATCGCTTCACACTCTTATAGCAAGCGCGACTGGTCAGTCGTTTTGCTAGCGATGCACCTGAATACAGAACCAGGAGCGCGAAACTTTTGGCTTTGAACCAATTGACGTTGGCAAGTATATTTCTTAACACCCTTTCCCTTCTCACGGGAAGCTAACGTTGAGTATGCAACTCAGAGCGGGACGCCCTACGTGTATCAAGGAGAAGACATCGGTATGTGTAATATGCCGAAAGACTGGGGCTTCGAAGAGTACAAGGATGTCGCCACACTTCAGTGGATTGATGGGTATTCATGAACTCCTTTCTCCAGTGATGATTTGCCACTTGTTGATCTTGCCTTTTCTATCCAGCGTACGAGAGAAACGTCAAAAAGAGCCGGGAGAGGAAAACCCGGACCTCAGCGATCTTTTACCTTATATGCGAGCGAAAGCAAGGGATAACGCAAGGTGGGTATGAGTCCAACAGCGTCAGAAAAATACTGATCAGTCCCACAATGTATAGAACGCCCATGCAATGGGACACCACTCAAAACGCCGGCTTTTCAACCGGTGGCAAGCCCTGGATGCGAGTGCACGACGACTACGAGCAATGGAATGTCGAAGTTCAATCCAAGGACCCGAACAGTGTCAATTCATTCTACAAGGAACTCTTCCGGCTCCGTAACGAACATCTGGTCCTTGTATACGGCGATTTCAACTATTTGGACTTTGACAACGAGGATGTCTTCGCTTACGTCAAAGAGCACGAGGGAGAAAAGGTGTTGGTCGTTTTAAACTACACGGGGAAGACTGTTACCTATACTATCCCGTCTTCGTTGGAGACGGGTAATGCGAAGTTACTTCTTGGAACCCTGGGCAAGGGTGCGATCGAGACAGGCAAGATTGTACTGGAGCCTTGGGAAGGGCTTTTGTTCAAGTTGTAAAATGATAGAAGGCAAGCATAAAGAAAAGGACTTGTTAAACAGTGAATGGAAGCAAACGGAATCGGGCCTGAGCCATGCAGACAGACGGGGTCTTTAGTATATGGATGCCCAAGCCAGCCATGGCGAAATGGCCCGCCTGACAGTCGGGATCATGGAACTAGATAATGTTATACCCCATCGTCGATCCATCGATAAACAACGTTGCAACATTGCAACATTGCAATTCCATTATTGAAAAGGTAATTGCTGGTATCGATTACAGGCGCGTGCTCTAGCCTTTTTGGGTTGGCTCTGTTTGATCGAGACGGCGGGTCCGAGAAGGGTCATATTCCTTTCAGTATGTAGGCTCGGCGCTGACATGCTATGCTATCTGGATCAGTTATACAGCCCATTCTCCGACAACGTTGCAAGCTCAGCGAGTCCAGGTCCCACATGCCTCAACATCGAAAGTCGTCTACTCTTACTCTATAGCCCAGGCAGGACTCGCACGATCGCACTATCGCCGGAAGGAAGGTCTCAAGGCCTGCTCAGCTCCTGATCATCATTACCAGTCCTCCGGTTGGCTGGCCTGACACTCTACCAACACTTCCTGTTCGCTTCTATGTGTCAAGAGTCTCCTTAGGATCCGACTATATACCTGAACTACCCACGCACCATTCGAGGCCATGATCTTGCCAGAAGACGCGGACAAGGAAGCGATAGAGCGCGCTTGGCAGGAAGAAGACCGCCTTCGGCAACAGCAAATATCTCCTCGGCCAGAGTCCATTATATCGTATCACAGTACGACGACACCGCATCGTAATGGAGGACTACCTCTTCCACCACCGCCATACTACAATCCGAACCCCTTTCACGCGACTGTGGGCGCGTTTTCAACGGAGGATGTAGCGGACAGTGCGAATGTCGGCTTCGCAAGGAGACGCAATAGGACCGTCAGTCGGCCAAGTTCAGCAACAGGCTCGTTCAGCTCATCGCTTGATGAAGCTGAAGGGCAATCGCGGGATCCATTCTCGGACGCACATCTACAGCCGCGTCCAAGGAGCAGAGGAGGAAGTCGAGGGGTGTATGACGGAGGAAACGATATGATGATGGTCCAGGTCGGAGGTGCTTTACATCAAGATGGCATGAGACCGAGTCTTTCATCGACGGGATTCAGCACGGGCGCAGTGTTATCGTCTGATGAACATCCCGTGTTCTTCGACCGGAGAGGAAGCAATAGGGAGGACGCGACATTATCGCCTTCAACCGAGACTCGACTACCGAACGGTGCTCGAGGAGCGAGAAAGGGAAAACAGAGGAACAGGGCATGGATCGCGGAACCCGACATCGATGTCCATAAAACAGTAATAGCGTGGAACGGTACTGTATCGGATCTCGGACGTTGGCTCTCAGACCACGCAGTAGCTTCAACGGTATCGCTCAAACGTCGCAAGTGGAAGCGTTGGAATAAGAAGAGATGGGCAGTATTCTGGATTATCGTCATACTTCTAGTGGGGAGTCTGGTTGGCGGTATTTTCGGTGGATTGGATATCGCAAATAATTCCAAGCCGCCGAAAATAAGGATGCCTGGTCCGGACGGGTCAAGGGTGATTGTGCCGTGGGAGTCGTCGGCATCATTGGCTTTTGACCCAATGAAAGTAAGTGTTCACCAAACGATACGATCGCCGTGACCAATGTGACTCATCCTTTCCTCACAATTAGGATGGCGCACCAGCAGAAGATGGTGTTTCCTCACACTGCAATGCATTCGTCGAACTTCCCGGAAATGACATTCTCCGTGGTGTGTCATTCTCGCCATCAGGACTCAACCAGTCTATCGTCTCGTATAGCCTCAACCAAAACGCCACTTCCATTTTCATACATACCCAGGGGGACGCATCGACTGGGATGATCCAGATTGTCGGGTCGGACGATAAG
This sequence comes from Naganishia friedmannii, assembly GCA_030039255.1. NCBI lineage: Eukaryota > Fungi > Basidiomycota > Tremellomycetes > Filobasidiales > Filobasidiaceae > Naganishia > Naganishia friedmannii. Next base: position 662,431 of record JASBWT010000010.1, on the reverse strand, counting down.
CGATTGATGGATGCGGGTGCAGTCTTGCCAGGGAAAATACGCGTGGATGTCATTATGCGAACTACCTACAATGGAACGAAGGCGCTCGTGTGCAAGATGGACAAGGCAGACGGAGGACAGGGAGTCGGTGTTTACGTGAGTCCATAGCCGGACCTTTGCAGTTCAGTGCCCGCTGACAGTGTATGCGCGCATAGACCCCGGCAAAAACTAAAAGTTCGCTCGACGTGACTATCGCTCCCGACCCCAACCTCTCGTTTGTCATTATAGTCCGCCTGCCATACATCGCTTCTTCCCAGAATCTCGAAACCATTCGGGAATTCGCAGTCGTCACGGACCAAATGAGCGTCCGCTTCGGCGAGATGACGAATATCGCTACGTTCAAAAACGTCACGGTCGATCTCGGTCGAGGACTCATCAGCGCGAGTTATCTCGCCGCCGAGGATATTTCGCTCAAGACACGTACCAGTTCGATTATGGGTACATTCAACGTCTCGCGCAGCTTGAATCTCAACACTACGAGCGGCGGACTGAGCAGTAGAGTGATTCTGCATAATCCTCTGCTGAAGGCGGACCCGTACGTGAACGACACGGCAACCTATCTCCCGTCTACCGGAGATCAGTCGCACCTTGACTTGTTCAGGCGAGACATCAAGGCCGCAATACATCGAAGGCACGAATTCCATCCGCCACCTGAAGAGGGAGGTTGGAGTACCACCAGCCCTAACCCATCAGCTGAAACAGGCAGTACTGCAACCGTCTATTCATCTGATGCGCTGTCCAGGTTTCTTGACCCCGACACTGCACCACTGACCCAAATCAAGGTCCGAGCGATGACAACAAACGGTCCCTTATCCATCCGATATCTTTACCAGGCACCCGGCGTAGTCCTCGACAGCTCCGTCCAAACGAGAAACGGAGAAGCACGAACGCAAATGCATCCTGCATTCCAGGGTAGTTTCCTCGTCCGCTCCGTCAATGGCGATTTGAGGATGGAACAGAATTACAATGGAACCGTCGACATGGATGATCCGTGGAATCTCTCGCGGACCAAGCTAGTGCTGTTCAGTCAGGGGAGCAACGGCGAGATTGGTGGATGGAATGATACAAATTTGGAACTTGATGATGATGCGAAATCTGTTTATGGAAGTATGCGAGGTGGTATGGCTTATAATACGGCCGAAGGTTCTTGGGTAAGCCTGGTAGACAGATCAAAACCTTCCGTTGATGCTGATTTTGCTCGTTCGCTTACATAGGACGTAAGCGGATCTACGCTCTGGCTCAACCCGCTAGAGTTGTCGAAAAGCGACAATATCACCGACACTGTGCTCGAACTCGCCTCGGCCTGTCCTTCCAACATTACAAGCATTGTCGACTCTTCGTGCTCGGGTGCGAGTGCCGTGAGACGAAGTCGAAGTGTTACCCAGACCAGCTGGGGCGGCGCGGAACTCAGTTTTGAGACCTAAACCTGGGATGTATGATTGTGCACCCAGACAGCAAGAGTACGTGTTGCAGATACGCGGTGCACGACAGTCTTTTTACGACGAATTTTACGACAACTTGAGTTAACGAACAGACTCGCTCCTCGGGTCACCACCGAAATCTTTCCGTCATCAAGCGATTCCGGGACGGGTGGATCTTTCTTTGGGTGACATGTAATAGCTGTGCCCTTACCTGGCATAGCCTTCTGAATAATGAGTGGAATACTGTATAATGCGAGAGGAGACTTCTGTATGAACTATGTGTGATATGAAGACAATAAAGTATATTACTCGTAGAGCGCTCGTGTGCGGATACAAATCTTTCAACGATATGACGATTTCCTTTGCGGGTTCGTCATCACGCTCAGGTTCCAGTCAAGCTCGGTTCGGTAGATCGATTGTGCACCTCCCGATACCCTATACCCTCCATACCATCTTCAGAGAGGTAATGAGGTAATCACAAAGTGCATTTATCATTGACCGGTATTCCACCCCTCACTGGCTCCGGTGGAAAAGTAGCTGTGCACAATGCATCTGGTGACCGTGGCAACGTGAGTACGCGCTTCAGGCAGAACAAAACTTGCTTATCTGATCCGGTTTGCACCTCCTTGCACGAATTGTGATTGTTGTCGATCTGTTTCTATATGGTAGATGGTAAGCTCAATCAAACATACGTTCGTGCTTATGACTTACTAATCCGTCGACGCAACTACAGCTCCCTGGGGCAGCATTCCCTAGATTTCGAGGTTTGTTTTTTGGCCGGAAACTCGAACGTGTTTCCAAGTCTTATCGGTCCATCATTTACCTAGGGAAACTATGATCGAATCGTGCGATCCATCGTGATCGCTAAAGAACGAGGCGCGACGTTGCGAGTTGGACCGGAACTGGAGATTCCAGGGTATGGCTGTCTCGACCATTTCCTTGAAGGTGAGTCTTCTGTCTCGATTCTCGGAGCGATTCAAAAGAAACTAAGTAATCGGAATAGGCGATACGATCCTTCATTCGTGGGAGATTCTTGCAAAGATCTTGTCCAACCCGGATTGTCGAGACATTGTCTGCGATGTCGGAATGTAAGCCTTCCTCCATTCTTCGTGATACCTCTGTTGTGGCTCATTATGATTGGAATTGTGATCGCTTTTGCATAGGCCCATGACACACAAGAACAACAACTTCAACTGTCGAGTGATCATCTACAATGGCAAGATCCTACTCATCAGGCCGAAGATGTGGATGGCCAACGATGGAAACTATGTATGTCTACTCCTTGATTCCCGGAAACGACAGATCGACTGAACCCGTTGCCGAATCTCCTTGTAGCGAGAACTCCGACATTTCGCTCCGTGGCACAAGCATCGACAGGTGGAAGATCATTCTCTGCCCAAGATCATCAGGGATGTGACTGACCAAGTAAGTCTGGTTGTCTCTGAATTGGCGCTTGATATCGATTTGAGCTCATTGTGCTTCTCGTGTCATTAGAAAATGGTTCCATTCGGAGACGCGGTGATTGCTACAGAAGACACAGTGATCGGAGTCGAGGTGAGGTCTCGAGGTTGCATACTCCGTGAAAGTTAAGCTGATGCAGAACACGCTGTAGCTCTGCGAGGAATTGTTTACGCCTGCATCGTAAGTACTTCTGCTTTTGTGCGATAAGCCCTTGATCTGAAATCCGCGTTCCCGTAGTCCTCACACTTTAATGGGTCTGGACGGGGTCGAGATCTTCACCAATTCAAGTGCTAGTCACCATGAATTGCGGAAATTGCATACTCGAATCGACTTGATCCTTGAGGCCACTCAAAAGGTATGGCACCCGCCTTACTCCGAGCATATTTGAATGCTGAGAATGCTTTGTACTTCCGCAGCTCGGTGGCATCTACCTGTACGCCAATCAGCAAGGTTGCGACGGTGACAGGCTATACTACGATGGTGCAGCCCTCATCGCATTCAACGGCAAGATCGTCGCTCAAGGAAGTCAATTCTCACTCAACGACGTTGAAGTCGTCTCTGCTACGCTCGATCTTCAAGCAGTCCGTGCACATAGAACGTACAGCAGTCGACGAATGCAGAGTGTGCAGGCGGAGTCATATAGTCGGATCGTGGTGGAAGGTGTGAGACTTGATGCTGGTCTTGGAGATGATTCTGGTAGACACGAGAGTTATCATCAGACCGAGCCGTTCTACCATACACCCGAAGAGGAAATTGCGTAGGTCACCGTGCTCTCAAGGGTAACATATTGGCGAAGTGGACGCTGACATGTCTTTCTTTGTTAATAGACTCGGTCCTGCATGTTGGCTCTGGGATTACTTGCGACGGTCGAGAATGTCTGGCTACTTCTTGCCTCTCTCCGGTGGAATCGATAGTTGTGCAACAGCTTGCATTATCCATTCAATGTGTCGGTTAGTCGTCAAGACTGCTCAACAAGGCGGTATGTGCTTTTCCAATTTTTCAGGTTTCCCTCTTTCGGTCCTGACGCCTGTTTGTCTAGACCAACAAGTTATCGCGGATGCACGACGAATTGCTCAGGAGGAAGAGGGATCTTCGTACATTCCCTCTGATCCAAGAGAATTTGCAAACAGAATTTTCCACACATGTTACATGGGAACAGAGAATTCGAGCCCTGCTACCAGGAAACGTGCTAAGGATCTAGCTGAAGCACTTGGAAGGTGCGCTAACCTGACTGTCATGCCGGATGTCGCAACATGCTGATTCCTTCATGCTCCCTGACTCAGTTACCACGTTGATTTGAACATGGATGTGCTTGTCACCGCTGTGCGAGAGCTGTTCTCGATGGTCTTGGGCTTCAAGCCAAAGTACAAGGTACATGGCGGAAGCGCGGCTGAGAACTTGGCCTTGCAAAACATTCAGGTATGTCACTGATCACCGTGGGCACAGCAATATCGTGAGATTAAGGGTTTCTCGTTACACCAGGCTCGACTTCGAATGGTCTTGGCGTACATGTTTGCGCAACTTTTACCTTGGACTCGAGGAAAGTATGGCGGTCTATTGGTGCTCGGAAGCGCAAACGTGGATGAATCGCTTCGGGGATATTACACGAAATACGAGTAAGCGATAATTTTCCAAACATAGGCAAATTGGCGTCTGAGATAATTTTCCGCAATAGTTGTTCAGCTGCCGATGTTAATCCTATCGGAGGCGTCAGTAAAACGGATCTCAAAAAGTTTATCAAGTTTGCCCAAGTCAACTTTGAATTGCCGATTTTAGCAGAGTACGTGATCGCTTTATGCACACAACGTACATCGTGCTAAAGCAATGTCGCACCTCTTCCAACAGCTTCTTGGATGCCGTTCCCACCGCCGAACTGGAGCCCATTTCCGATACCTATGTTCAGTCTGACGAAGTAAGTCCGCCTGTATGTTTATGCTATCCATCAGCCTTCACTCACCATTCGGACTTTCATTTGAACAGGCTGATATGGGTATGACATACGACGAACTCTGTGTCTTTGGTCGACTGCGCAAGGTCGAGAAATGTGGACCGTACTCCATGTACACGAAACTTCTCCAAGAATGGGGTGACCACTACTCTCCTATACAAGTAAGCTCGCATTGGCATCTCAAGAAAGATGCATCACTCACACATCCGGTTTTAGATTGCCGACAAGCTGAAGCTATTCTACACCGAGTACGCTAGAAACAGGCACAAGATGTAAGTGCCGGGCGTCTTAGCGGAGACAACGTAATGCAAACTTACGCCACTTATACCTTGCCGTAGGACTACGTTGACCCCTTCCGTGCACATGGTTAGTCTTTTGCTTTTATCGCTATGCGCGAACCATAGCTAACGTGTTTGTTGAAATCACAGGAAGCGTACAGTCCGGATGATAACAGTGAGTCTTGTGACACCAGTTAGGCAGGCCCAACACTGATCATGCATCTTCCCATAGGATTCGATCTTCGACCTTTCTTGTATCCCACTCAATTCCCCTTCCAATACAAGAAAATCGATGCTCTCGCCGCCAAGTTGCAGGAACAATATGAACGGGCCGCTCCCGCGGAGAAAGCAAAGGTGGATTAATCTGAAACGGATATATATAAGTAAGAGAAGATGAAATGTGTATTTGAATAAAACTGCGTGGGAGAGAACTCGTAAATGGTATGCAATGCTCTAGTCTATAAATGACGTTGGCTAGATTTACAACTTCGAAATGTGATAAGAGTACAAATGTTTTCAGGCTACAACGGCGGAAGGCCTCGCTTGCACAAGGGGCAAGTATTCTAGGGAGAGCGTGAGAGTCAACTTTGTCAACGGACGGGTAGAAAGGATAGATTACCACATACCTTGATTGCCAACCACTGCGAGAGACATTCCGTATGGAACAGATGATGGCAAGGAGCTAGAGCGTAGGTTCTACGGAGGTTGATGTTCATGACTCTAGTGCCGACAGTGCCGACGCCAGAGGCTGCTGCAGCCAATGGTGTACTCGTTTCTCCCGAGTGCGCATGTTTATGATCACCAGAGGCGGAGGGAATTTGAGAAACCATGATCGGTTCCATGCAGATCGAGCAATTTCCAAAGTCCTGCTCGGGTGCTTCTGAATCTGGCATGGGAAGAGGCTGGTGATAATCGTAAGCGTCGGGAGGTGCGAACTGATGGCAGGTAACAGATGGGTTAGCCCGATGGACAGCTTGGCTTGAATGTGTACGATCTTACCCGAGCTGGCAGGCTATTATAGAAGGAACAACGTCAGCCGTTTGATGATGATAAAGTCTGAGACTCCCATTAGGACTCACAAGAAGGCCGGCCCGAATCGTTCCTGGGCGTAAAGCATAGCAATCTGCAAGATTTGCCACAACGCCAACATCCATACCCATTCTACAACGAAGCGGTATATCGATAAGTCTTTTACGGTCGTTTACGTTTCGATGACAATCACATACTGTTGTTTTCCAAGAAAAAGACATTGTCCGGGCACGCAAAGGCGTCTACAAAAGAGGCGGGGTTTGTGATTGTCAGGCATAGAGGCCTCTAGGGTAAGAGGAGCGACTCACAAAGAGGAAGCGCCAATCTCGCCAGACTCTGCCCGATAACAAACCTCCATTGAAGAGCCTTCCTATTCCCGCGCCTTGCATTCCTCCAGATTTGCGGAACCCAGAACGAGTAAAGCGCGCATAAAAAGATGGGCGTAGCTCGAGGCACGATCCCGGAGAACAAGAGGAAGAGAATGATCACGGCGGGTACTATCCATCGGAGGTTTGGATAACGTTGCATGTCGGCTCGAAGCACGTTCATTATGGAGAATGACGGGGCGGTGGGAGCAGGGGTGGGTGTTGTGTTCTGAGCGCTGTCCCCGGTCTGACCGCCCGTATTTCGAGGGGCGGTGGGTGTAGGCTCTGGTACGGCGTTCTCGGGCGCTTGCACGCGATGAATCATCACTCCAAACCTCTAGGAGACCAAAGAGCACAAAAGATGGTCAGTCCCGCGATTGACTGCTAGATTATGATAGGTGGATCGGCGTACCGGACCAAAGATCATTGCCGTGCACAAGCTGAAAAAGGCGGGAATAAGCATGGGCAGCGATACATTGTTATCCGACATGATCGCCACGACTGCGTGCTGTCATACCAAAAGGGCGGGAAAAAGTAGTCAGTCTCGTCAAATCTCACGTTACCCATCATCACGCAGGACGTAGGGCACGCCTATAAGATCGAAGAAGGATACGTACGGCAGAAAACATCCAGCTATCGGAAGCTACCATCATCCCAATAGACCAAAACGAGATCTTGGCCAGCCCGGATGGTGTCCGCGTTGCTTCCATCTGATTGACGAATAACAGTAGGATGGCGAGACACGCGAAGGATGCGTAGGTTGCGTCTTGATACCGAGACACGCGATGTCAGTACAAAGTGAAAGGGAAGAGCTAGGGGAACGTACATCTGATTGATTTCCGCCAGAACTGTTGTGCTCTAATACGTGCCAGAATGACAATACTCAGCACAGATCCCACCCAAATCGAAATCATCACCACTTCGACATTTTCGCCAAGAAAAACTCACCGCATCCCCTCCCCGTCATGCAACCCAAAAGCAACCCCACAACCATCAAACACGGCCACACCCTCCATCCTCATCCTCAGCCCCCCAGCACTAGTAGGCGGGACGATCGGTATCCCGGACGGATCAGCAAGTTCCGCTTCGTACACTTCGAGCATCTCTTTTGTGTAGCCTTCTGGTAAGGGATGAAGCCGGAGGTTCAACGCCAGTGGGCAGGTGGTTGTTTTTCCTGCATCTACCGCGCACAAAGGAGGAAAAAATCAGCCCAGGGGGTTTGAGAATGCCCGGTGGGTCATCACCGCTTGAAGCTGTAGGCCATGGCGTAGACGTACCATCATCATCCTCCACCCCACCGGCGCCTCCTCCCCCGATAACACCCAGCGAATCCCTCGCCCTTTTCAACTGCCGCAACATGTCAAACAGCACAATCTGTCCCGTCGTGTTCCGGAGTGTCTGGTTGGCGTAGAGGGCTGGAATGTGTCGGATATCCAGGGGTTGGCTGTCCCCGGCGTGCGTGAGGGGTTCAATCATTATCGATAGAACGAGGTTTGAAGGGAGTCACAGGAAAACACAATAGACAAAGCATCAGCATTTTCCCGGGTCGCTCCTGCAGGTATTCAAGAACAGCAACGGCGGCGCGGCGAAAAGACTTACTCTTCCGGGACACCCCAGAACACAAACTCGCCCCTCGGCAGATGATGCACCCCCGTCAAATCGTACGTCAATGAATTTTCCCGGTTGGCAGTGTACCACGTCAAGGACGACTGTTGTGTCAGGAAATCCGAAAGGTGTTAGTCCCCGGGGAGTGGAATTGTAAGCGGGTGCACGTACGTGAACCCACGCCCAGTCGCTGTACGTCCCATTCCGATTCCCATTCCCGCCAACCACAAGCGGTCGCGCCTGCGTCTCCTTCTCCTTCTCCTCTTCCTTCTTCCCATCTTTCTCACCTCCTCGGACAATAATCGCCCCCTCCTCATCCCGCTCCACAATCTCCCGCTCCTTTATACTGATCTCCCAACCGACGACTTTTGCCCATTCCCACGTGCCGCGTTTTTCAGAGCCGAGCGTGTAGTTGAACGCGGTCGTGTTCACAAACGCGGCAATGTGAGGCAAGGGTTGTTGGGTGGTGTGGTTGTTTGAGCCGTGTTGCGATGCCGGTAAAAGGTGGTGCCAGAACTTGTCCAGGTTCTCCAAAACGCCTTGCCGATGCTTCTCCTTCCCCGTTCTCGGCTCCGCTTCGGCAGCAGACCAAACAGGGTAATTCGGGTTCGTCAAGTTTAACACCGATACCTGTCCTTTGCGATAAAACCCGGTAACGTTGGAGTAGAACAAGAGGGATTCTCTTTCGCGTGCTGGTTGTGCATGTTGACCGGGATGATAGTGCCGCGAATCCGGGAGCTCGGACGGGGAGAGGAGGTCGGGTGGGAGGAGGTGGCTGAATGGCGGTGTTAACGGCGGTGGCTGTATCCACGGGCATAAAAGGGGGTAAGAAGTGAGCGTAAGGCGTTTATATGGCTTACCGCACGCAGCAAAGCCGGGTGAGACGTACGGCTGTGTAGTTTGTGGATGATGATCCATTCAGGTAGAGTTTGTAATTCTCCACGGCGCTTGATACTCTTGCCAACTCGGCAGCTACATGGTGACGCGGCAAGTACAGCACTGCATCAGCGAACCAACTCACGGGCCTCTCGCACGCTCGCTCGTAGCACTCACCTTTCGCATCATTCTCCCCCGAGATATCACCCAACGAACCACCACTGCCTCCTCCGGAAAAGAAGAAGAAGAAGAAGGTGAGCATCAACAGTGATTGGAATGATGATGCGCGTTGATACTGCGCTGCTTGGGTGGTCATTGGCATGCCGTCCAGGAATATCGGAGGAGGAGGAGGAGCGGCGGGTGGTGACTGTGCATCGTTGGCGGTTGCTGGAGTGGTATTGGAAGGAGAGGTGCGTGGTGATCGTGGATCTGGAGGTGGTGGTGGTGCCGGATCAGACATTCTCTCTTGTTCGATTATAGAGTGCGGATGGAGCGACGAGAAGGAGACGGGGACTATATGTTGCGTTTGAATTGACACGAAGAAGGAAAGAAGAAGGAAGAAGAAGGGGAGGCAGGCGGTGACGTTGAGGGGCACAAAGTAAACAATCCAACTTACCGATCGGGGCTTGCAACTGCTTCACACACTTTATTAGTATTCAACTTACTTCCCTATACATATCCTACTTGCCATCCAACCCTGTGCTTGAATACATTGCACACACCGAGTAAACCTCCAGTAAACGCACCGCAGCCCCTCTTCAACATCACACGACGCCACGAGTAGCAGAAAAGGATGCGGTTCCGAACTCAAATCTCAAACCCGGGACTGATGCTCAGTACGCACATTCTGCACCTCTCACAGCCCTCATCAAACTAACCTCTCCATCCTCGTCGCACCCTTCCCCACAAACTAGAAATCATCAAATCTCTAAAACAAACAGCCAACACCTGCGTCCTCAAACTATCGCCTGAAGTCGTCGGGTTTATCGTTACAGGCCCGGAAGTGGGTCCGGAAGGCGTGCAGATCTGGTCGTGAGTCCTCTTTTTTCGTGCTCTCGTGGTGTCCTGTGGTTTGTGGATATGTCGGTTGGGTAGTGGGAAGGTAGGAAGTAGGATGTCAGGTTTATGTCAGGATGAGAGGTGTCCTGTGAGAGATTCCAAGGCATAGGAGCGCCTAGCTGTGAGGCAGCTTCAGGCCAAACCAAAACCAATCAATCATCGGACTCCTCTGCTTTGTCTTGGTTCCTGGCAGTCAATCAACCGTCATAGTAGTATCGCTAACAACTCCCTCTCTTTCCCAAACCAAACAAAAGGCAGATTAAAGTCGTACGCTCCGTGTCTCCTCTTCTCCAATCCCAAACAAATCACTAACACCACGCACACCTCCTCTCCACTCTTCGCCCATCCACTCGCTTCCTTCCTCTTTCACTTTCACTCGCCTTGCCTCGTTGACCCGCAGTCAACCCTCTTTGAACAATACCGCATCGAATCCCGCCAAGCCAACGAAATCCACCTGGAACTATCCATCGACTCGCTCACCAAAGCGCTCCGATCCGCCGAGGCTGCTGTAGAGTCTTCTTCTGCTGCGCGTGGTGGCGCGTGGGGTGATGCAGGCGAGGGAGAAGATGGTGCTGGCATGGGTGGGAGTGGGGTGGTTATGAAGTTGGCCAAGAAGAATGATCGGGCCGTGTTGGTTTTTGAGATTAGGGCTTTTGTGAGTTTACAGCACGGGATTACTACGTCCACTACCATTACCAGCCGGCTGTATCAGCACCCTTTTCCTTCGCATGTTCCAATGCGACGTCGTAAACAGGAACCCAAACTCCTTCTTCTTTACTGATTTTCTTCTTATCTCTTTATGTTGTTTTCTTTTCCATTGATTTGGTCCGTTGTACGCGGTGGGAAGACGAACGCAGGTCATCCGTTGCAGGTGAACCATGATGTAGGCGTCACCGTACTCGCTCCGATCAAAGTCAAGGAACTGAGGGAACCATGTTGTCCTACTCCGGACGTAAGCCGTGCTTTCCCCCCTCCCTCGCCCGATGCGTACTGATCGCTATGAACCGTCCGGGACGGTCAGTTGTTCATCACCTTGCCCTCCCTCGCGATGCTCAAAGGCCTAGCGAACAGGTTATCACACCTCGCTCCACGCGTAACGATCGCAGGGAACAACGTACGTCCTTGTGCATGTTGCTATTATCTGGCGCTTCAGGGGAGCATGACGCTGATCGACTCACATGCGTGCGCGCCCGCGGGTAGAAAGGAACTTTGCAGTTTTCCGTAGAGAATGATGGGATGCAGCTAGACACGACATGGACGAATCTCCAGATCCCGCCATTCAGTACGTCATGCGCGCGTTTCGGCCCCTCTCTACTCATACCTACATACACGTACAGGGATACCATAGAGGTGCTGATCGCCCTTTGCGTCTATTTGCCTGTCGGTAGCGACGAGCTCGAGTACCAGCACCGAAGCGCAGGGCGGGGATGCGGCGGATGGAGCACCACGTGAAGCAAGCCAGCTTGTTCATTCTGCCAACCCAAACCCAGACGCAGCGCATGGATCTCAACAGCAGCAGCAACAACAACGGGCAAAAGGCGACGGCGCAGCAGTGGCTCAGGAGGTTCCGGAGACGTCTGATCAGATGTATCAGGTGACGATCGGTACCAAGAGTTTGTTGAGGTTTCTGTCGACGAATGTGTCCAATAGCGGGACGATCGCTTGTAAGCCCCTTCCTCCCTGACTTCTTATCCAGCCGCCAGGTTCGCGGATGGTCTTGTAGTGCGGGTGAGGCTGATGCTTTCTGCCGCTTGTGGCGCCTGACTTTAGGCATCTGTGACGATTACTGCTTGATCTGTTACATCTACATCGGTACGTCGTATCGGCGGGCGCGTCCCACGCGTCGGTGTGCTTGATGCTGCTGTGGTTATGCTAACGCACGATTCTGCTTGATAGGTGATGTCGCCGACAATGCGGGCGTTTTGACCATCTTTATACCAAAGATGCAAGACTAGCTCATTCGCGTGGCAACGAGCTTCTCCTCACTAGACGAGCTACGTACGTACCGGATCATCCGGATTAAACGCCGCTACATACTACGCTACTTGGACAAACGACATCCGACGGTCGGGTTGCCCACTAAATTACCAGCACGAGATGAACAGCATATACCTCATGCTTGCTGGATCGCGTACCCTAATAACCTGGTTACACGCGGGGCAGGGTAATCCAGAAATCAAATCAGCCTTATCTCGATATCAGAGGCACGTCATCGAAAAACAAGGCGACACCTAGCGGCCGTTTGCTGGGCCAAGAAGATTGCCCGTCGTCATCGCCGCTTGGGGACGTACCGGGTTTACTCTTAGATCATCTGCTCAGAAGGGACCTGACCTTCGCTCCACGTGCAATGTTCCCGTCATCATGCGGGTGTAGGTGCAAGAATGTAGAAGAATGTCGTCACGGGGGTGGTTACGGAAAGCCCGTTCTGTGATACAGAGGATGGATATTGTACAGCATAAACTCTTTTTCTCCCTTTCTCAAAAACACAACTTGCTATAAACTCTTTTTCTCCCTTTCTCAAAACACCACAACTTGATTGACCGACGCACGCACTAGTCTTTCATTCAACTCGTTATACAACGCGATTGTTTTTCTCTTCCCTTCTCGATCCGATCACCCCACACTCTACGCACGCACACACCAAAGAAAGTCTCGTCTCCCACCCGCCAACTCCCCCGCTCCCCCGCTCACTCCCTCGCGCGTCTAGGCATCAACCGGAGGACTACCCAATTTCAACCCATTCTTCCCGACGTAGAAGGCAACACGATCAGCGACCTGCTCTGCGCCCTTCTTGGGCGTCGGGTAGAACCTACGAACCACGAGACGGGAGCATGAGAGAATTAGCTATACTTGGCCCGTGTTTTGGTGAAGAGATACTGGTGGCAGAGAGGAACGTACCATGCGATATCCTTGAGCACCGTTCCGTCCTTTTTCTTGTAGTTGTAGTAGTTTGCGACACCTGTGCACCACCCGCGAAGAAAAGAGGGTAAGCAACGTGCGAGAAAGATACTATTCTACCAAAGGGGGATGACGAGGGTGGGAGGGGGAGAGGGGAGAAAATGGTGGTGGTGGTGGTCGACTTGCCTTTCCAGCCGCACGTAGTGTGCGTGTTACTTTCCTCGAATTGCCCGCGGTTTTGGAGGTCCTTGTCGCTAAAGTACCAATCTATGTCACACGTTCCAACAGACGGGTATTGGATGAGCACGATGATACGCTCTGCTGGTTGGGAGAAGGGAGGGAGGGAGGAACGTACTGCCTTCGACCTTTGTTAAATCACTTTCATGGCTCTTTGCGAGGATCTCATCGTCGCCGAGCATGACTGCTACGAAGCTGGATGCCGACATGTTGCGATGCTGTTGGGGGAGGAGGCGTGCTTTAACGAATGGTGCTTTGAAGATGGTTCGTGCGTGACGGGTTAGTACTAGCATTTATGAACAAAGGACAAGGGGCGCGGTGCACAATCTTGGAGGTCTAGGTGTTATATAGTCATGCTCTACTAGAGTACAGTTTGCAGACCAAGGCTCGATCTACGGCCCGTAAAGACTATCATGCTTGATCAGCTGGGCGTTGGGCATGCTTCATCGAGGCCCCGCCCAGCGCCCCGCCTGGGCAGGATGACGTTTCCCTCGATCCCTTTATTGATTTTGTGGAGAAAAGACACGCCATACTTTGGTTGCTGGTGAGGATGGGCAGTTACCAGGCCGACTCTGGAGCCTCCCCTGGTTGCTCTGCTTCCTCTTTCGTCACTCTCCCTCCCTATAGTATCACATCGCGTATACAAACACCCTATACATCCGGCGCTCCCTTAAGGGTCTCCATACAACGTCTCCCCTGACTCAACCACCTACCGCTCGTTTCCCTTCATGTTCCGATTCGCAGTCCTCCGTAACGCCGCTCGGCCAACGGTCCCTTCCGCCAGCAGAACATTTTCTACCACTCGTGTAGCGTTCAAGGCTCAAACAGTTCAGGAAATCAACGCAAGTAAGTCCACCGGCACGTCTCGTCACGCCGGACCTTCCCTTACCTCTGTCCGTACAACCTTACCAATCCGCTGCACCCATTTCAGAGGCGAAATCCCTAGGTATCCCTCCCCCGCCAAAATCACCTCTCGGCGCCTACGCAGAGTTCTTTCGAGAGCTCTACCCGACGATCCGTGATAAATACGTAAAGGCGGAGACGGGGAGGATAGATTCGCACGAGGTGGCGAGGGTGGCGGGTGCAAAGTGGAATGCGTTGGCAGAGGAGGAGAGGAAGGTGAGTCGAGGCGTAGGCAGACCCTCGAGGCCGTAGGCCGAGAATAGTTCTTTTCGAGCGAAGCGAGCATCAGTCCCGAGCGAAGCGAGAATCAGTGTCTCCTCGAGCGCAGCGAGCATCAGTGTCTCCCGAGCGAAGCGAGCATCAGTCTCTCATCGAGCGTAGCGAGACTCAGTGTCTTGCGCCGCAGGCTACCAGTCCGAAGGACCTCTTCCTGAAGCCGCCGTATGGCGGCTGAGAATCTTGCTTTTGGCTTCGCTCGAGGCCGCCCGTCGTGCGGCCGAGAATCAGTCTCTCATCGAGAGGAGCGACCGAGCGCAGCGAGAATCAGTGTCTTGCGCCGCAGGCTACGAGTCCGAAGGACCTCTCCCCGAAGCCGCCGTATGCCGGCTGAGAATATTGCTTTTGGCTTCGCTCGAGGCCGCTCGCCGTGCGGCCGAGAATCAGTCTCTCCTCGAGCGCAGCGAGCATCAGTGTCTTGCGCCGCAGGCTACGAGTCCGAAGGACCTCTCCCCGAAGCCGCCGTATGGCGGCTGAGAATCTTGCTTTTGGCTTCGCTCGAGGCCGCCCGTCGTGCGGCCGAGAATCAGTCTCTCATCGAGAGGAGCGACCGAGCGCAGCGAGAATCAGTTTCTTCTCGAGGCTGCAGGCCGAGAATCAGTCTTCCCGAAGCCGCCGTATGGCGGCTGAGAATCTTGCTTTTGGGTTCGCTCGAGGCCGTAGGTCGAGCATCAGTCTTTTCTCGAGCGATGCGAGGTTTCTTCCTCTTCCGAGGGCGGCGTCGGCCACCCGAGAGTCTTGCTTTTGGTCTTACGGAGCACAGCGAGAGTATACCCCTGCCACTAGGAAAACGAGTCTGCGGCATCGCTCGCTTCCCGAGATCAACGTAGGGTGGCCGAGTCCTAGGCGCCATCGCGCGCTGCCAGTACCTTCTACCTCGCGAGTTGTCTTCCCCGATTCCCGCCAACGACCGGCCGGCTTTCAGTGTGCTCATTATCCCAATCCCGTATGTGCATAGAAATACAATCAAGCCGCCAAACAAGCGACCGAGCGCTACAAACTCAACTACAAGCGGTACTACGAATCCCTGTCCCCCGAGCAAGTCCTCTCCCTCCGTCTCGACTCGCCCGAAACAAAGGGCCTGAAACGGGGTGTACGGAACGCGGCTCAACGTGCCCTCCGAGGGGAACCAGCGCGTCCCGCCGGATCCTTTTTCATCTTTTTGCATGGGTTTAGGAAGAGTGACGAGTTGCGCGACATGATGCAGCGGGATGGGGTGGATGCTGCCAAGTCGGCGATTTATACGGCCAAGAAGGCCGGGGAGAAGTGGGCTTTGATGAGCCCCGAGGAGAAGCAGGTGAGACCCGTTTTTTTGGCTTTCCGCTTGAAAGCGCAAGGCAGCTACAATCTACCGCGGCAAGTGAGCTGATCCTTTGCGCCGTTACCTGTAGAAATTCGTCGATGAGAGCGTTCAACAGCGAAATGTCTATGCGGAATGGAAAGAGGGCAAGGAGAAGAAGGCATAGAGATTGGCGCCTGCTTTTCTCTCCAGTGTTCGGGTCGGTTCGTCGGGGTAGCAGCGCGGCGTGTTGGAAGTGTACTTGCCTGGCCGGGTCGCGCTTTACCGGGGTCAATAAACATTTATCGTGGCAAGAAGAACCCTTAATACCGGGAATATGAAACAAGTTACTAGATATAGCAAGAAGCCGTATGGAATACAAACATCTCCTGTCCCTCTTCGGGAAAAGATGGCGTCAGGCATGTGCCGCCATCATCATCTACTATTGATCCTTTTTGCTCAGAACCGGTCCAACGACCCGCACCCACTGCTCGTCCCATGAACTCCACGCTTGCCGCCGTCCATCTCGACCGTCTCTCCCGTCCGAGGGGGCAAAGTAGTCGCGCAACATCTGTAGTTTGGGCGCATGAGGGAATCCTTGTAGTGTTTCCTGGTGCGATTCAGAGGAACGTGAGCAGGCAGGCGCGAGAAGAGATTTGTTGAGCTACAGATAGAGGAGGGACTTACCGCGAGCTGCCTAGCAAGATCCGCCGGCGTATGGAATATCCGTCCATTTTCCCCGTCTTTCACCAACTCGTCAAGACTATGATCATCATTGAAAAACCAGCTAGCAGCATCAGCCGCGGTTACGAGCCACCAATTGTGTGCCATCCGGAAAAAAAGGGTATCAAAAACGCACCACTTGAACCCGCGCGCCAAGACGGGCACGCCACACCCAAACAAATCAACCACCTTCATTGGCAGATCCAACCCGCTACTACTCGCATGCAAGCTCACCCCCAAATCCGCGCTCCCCAGAAACACCGGGTAATCCGACATGGCGAGCCATGTGGTTCGGACGGTGATGTCGGGCCATTGGTGCGTTTTTTCCCTGGCGGAGACGGTGGAGAGGAAGGAGGAGAGCAAGGGCCCGCCCTTTCCTGATACGAGGACGAGCAGGGCGGGTAGGGCGCCCGGGTGGTTCGCTGATGGTGGTGGTGATGTAAGGAGACGCTGGTATTCGTCCAACGCGGAGACGAGGACCGTGAAATCCTCATCCGGGGTCCAGCTGGTCGACGAGACGACGACGGCGGGGCGATCCGGGCGCATCTCGATCGTAGAGGATGAAGAAGACGAAGTTGTGAGGAGATTACGGGTGTTCATTTTCGGTGGGAGGGGTGGAGAAAGCGTGGGCAGCAGACGACCGAATAACTGGGTGGGTTGCAGAGTGACACGGGATATCAATGATACATGGCCTTGCGGGAACGTGTTACCTGGCGAATAGGGACGATCGGACGTACCTCGTGGATCTCGGCGGGAGTGCTCTGCCTGAAATGCTCTGGTGGACGATCATGCAGTACGACTTTCTGGCCTCTATGGTCCCCCGTCAAAGGTAGGCATTAGTAGATATATCGTGGAGAGAGAACAAGATATGCACCGCGTGCGACGTACTGCAGTTCCCAGTTCTTCGAGAGGGTTATTTGCATGGCGTCTGTTACGAACAAGTGGGCGTACGCTGTACGTCCGAATGTCTTCTCGAACCTGTTTTTGCCGGGCGGGAGGCAAAGGATGGAGTTACTGGTTAGCGAGGCAACCTACGCATGAGATGATGACGAGCACGGTCGCAGGCCAGGCCTTTACTATCCCGATAACTCGACAGCACGGCGCATGCTCGGACCTGTCGGCTAGTTGCGACTTATCGCGAAGAAGATACGTACCACCGAGCGAGTTTGACGAGCAAGTGCCCGTTACCGAGCTTGAGCGCGAGGATACTGTACCCGGTGTTATGCCAATCGATCACAAGTTTCGAGCCACGAACAAACGAGATGACTTGCGCGAGGAGAAGCGTCGGTATGGCCGGTGGGTTCTAAACCGACGCCGGGTACAATCAGCACACTTAATATGATATCCGGGCAAGGGGTGTTTGAAAGTGCGCACCTGGACGAGGAGGAACTCTGCGCCTAGGGCCGTTGGGTAGCGTAGTAGGATCTTGAGCATCCCGATCACCTGAAAGATGACTTTTGCGGGTCCACCGACGAGGAAGGGGAGGCGGATGGTATTGAGGAAGTCTGGCGGTGGGGGAATGTAGTGGATTGACACGTCGGGGGATGATTGGAGGGAGGATAGTGGTGGTGTGCCTGTCACGAAAGAGCGGCTTAATAGACGTCTGGATGCATGTATAGGAAGAGCCAGAGAATTACCTGAATATCCTACAAGCCACACTTTGAATCCACTCCTCACGAGACTCTGCGCATGGTACATCATCCTCGGACTGCGGCCTATATCACCGAGGACGAGCACGACTGCCGTTTTGCGACGTGTTCGTGGGTGGTGGTGGTTCTTGAGGTGACGGGTGAGGAGGATACCCGAGGGAAGAAGGAGGAGGAGGAGGATGCATAGTTGTGTGAGCATTGTTGGGTTGAGGGAGAATGATAGTATACACAACCTGGATTGTAGGAGGAAACTGTATAATATCTCGAGCAAGGAATGGTCATTTGGCTGGAGGTCAGAGGTCGCTCCAGGTTTGCATCCGCACTCCATTCAATCGACTACACCGGCGGCCGTCACGTCTGATTTATTTATTTTCGCTAGCCGAGGCGACCCGACCCACAGAAGAACTCGCCATATCGCTCTTCTTCGACTACATTCCGACGTATTGCATATCGGATCCCATCTATCCTTACAAGCAACATTACCCATCATGTCGCAAGAAGATACTCAAGTCGCACCTCTGGCCGACGTCGTGAACAACAAGACGAAAAAGGAAAAGAAGAACAAGGACAAGAAGAAGCGAACGATCGACGAGGTCACTGCCGCCGATGATGCCTCAGCCGTAACCGCCGTAGACGATGGCGAGAAGAAGAAGAAAAAGAAGAAGAGTAAGAACGGAGAGGGAGAGGCTACCAACGCGGCCGAGGCTGCGGTCGTAGACGAGGTCAAGGAAAAAAAGGACAAGAAGAACAAAAAGGAGAAAAAGTCAAAGAAGGATGTTATGCAAGATACTCCCGCCGCCGCCGCCGCCGCCACCGACTCGACAACCACCACTTCATCAGCTCCATCCCTCGAAGACGCATGCGCCTCGCAAGCCGAATCAGACGCCTTTCTCGCCACACACAACATCACCCTCAAACCCTCCCCTTACCGCCTCTTCCTCGACTTTGCCAAACTCCCCATCAACCCGGCATTCCGCCCCTACCTAAAAGACTACAAACAACCCACCCCGATCCAGGCGGCAAGTTGGCCCAAGTTGTTCGCAGGGGACGATGTCGTCGGCATCGCGGAAACCGGTTCAGGGAAAACCCTGACGTTCGGGTTACCCGGCTTGCAGCTGTTGACGACGTTGCCATCCAGCATCAACGCCGTCAAGGGAAAGGGCAACACCAACCCGATCCAGATCCTCGTGATTGCACCTACCCGAGAACTTGCGTTGCAGACGTACGATACGGTCTCTGCGCTCGGGAAATTCGTGGGCATTGGCGCGGTGTGCTTGTACGGCGGCATGTCGCGTGATGAGCAGGTGAGGGAGGTGAGGAAGAAGGATGTTCGTGTGGTTGTCGGGACCCCGGGGCGGATCTTGGATCTGGCGAACAGCGGCGATGTGGATTTCTCAAAGTAAGTTGGATGCGCCTTCCTCGTCAGGTCTTCTTCTTGTTGTGTGAGATCGTTATCTGATGCGTGCGTTCGGTGTTGGATTACTCGGTTTCTCCTCTCTCCCAGCGTCAAGTACCTCGTGTTGGATGAAGCAGACCGAATGCTCGACCAAGGTTTCGAGAATGATATCCGACAAATCATCGCGTTCTGCCCGAAGAAGACCGAGGGACGGCAGACGCTCATGTGTACGTTTGCACGGTCTCATGGGCGTTTGAAATATCACTGACTTCGCACGGGGCTTCTCGTTTTTTTTTTTTGTGTATATTACAGTCTCCGCAACGTGGCCGGAATCCGTGCGAAGGCTGGCAAGCACGTTCTTGACAAGGCCTATGCATGTCACTGTCGGGAGCGACGAATTGACGGCCAACAAGCGAATTACGCAGGGTGAGTGCAGGGTGGGTTTGAGGGAAGGGACGAGTAGTTGGATGCTTACTTGTGATGTCTTTTTGCATGACAGTCGTCGAGGTGTTTGAGAACCCGAGAGAAAAGGAGTGAGTCAACGGCCGTCGAATTATCCTACCCGGCCAACATGTTAATAAACTACTCTCCTGCCATCCGCTAGAGGCCGACTCCTCGCCCACCTCCGAGATTTCTTCAAATCATTCCCGAAAAACTCGCCCGTGCCCGCCCGAATCCTTGTCTTTGCCCTGTACAAAAAGGAAGCGACCCGTCTCGAACAGACGATCAAGCGCGCCGGGTACAGTGTGGCCGGTTTGCACGGTGATTTGGGCCAAGAAGCGCGTATCCGTGCGTTGAACAGCTTGAAGGAGGGGAATGTGAATGTATTGGTCGCGACGGATGTTGCGGCGCGGGGGTTGGATATTCCGAGTGTTCAGTTGGTCATTAATGTGACTTTCCCGCTTACAACTGGTTAGTCGCAACATTCTCATCCGACCTGTTCACCAATTCCTAACCTTGGTCGCTTCCGCTTTCCCTTCCCCGCAGAGGACTACGTCCACCGAATCGGTCGAACAGGCCGAGCAGGTCTTTCCGGGAAAGCCATCACCTTTTACACGGGCGAGGGCCATGAAAAGGCGCTCGCGGGCGAGTTCAAGCGAGTGCTTCGAGATGCCGGGGCAGAGATTCCCGAGGCGTTGGCGCAGATGAGTGGAACGATCAAGAAGAAGGAGCATGGGTCGTATGGCGCTTTCTACAAGGATACCAGTGATGCACCGGCGCCCAAGAAGATCAAGTTTGATTAGGGTGTGGGTGGGTGTGGGTGCGCGTGCGGGGTGCTTGGGCCGTGGGGTCTGTGTTGTATTCGATGCATGGGAATAGATGTGATTACTAGCTTTGTCTCTTGTTCGGGACACGGGTTACGGTTTGCTTGCACACTACGGTTTGTGATAATAGCGGTACCATTAGCTGTACCCCCCCAGCTATGTACCACCTCGAAAGCAGCCGCCGCCGCATGCTGTGGTGCCCCCACTTCCATCCCGTTGAAACAGCCGTTGAAGCAAGCACTGCCATACTTGATCCCCGTTCCTCCTGATAGATGCATGGTTCCTCTGGCTTTCGTTCCCTTCCGTCAATGCTCCACCTTGCCATAGTCGCTGCCTTTCGCTAGACATGTCCGCCATCGCGTCGCTCAGAGCAGTGACGCGGCAAATACTTGGGAAATCAGCCCGATCCGCAACAGTTTCTTGGCGCAACTCATGGACTCCCCTCCGGACCTTGCATACGACGACGGTTCGAGCGATACCTGCGGCACATGCAGCCCTTGCACCCGCCACATCTGGATCGTCCAATGATACGCCAGCCAAGGTCGTTCTTCCCGAGCTTCGAGGGGACAAGAGCAAGGTCTTGATCGGATGGCAAGACGGGAGGGTTTCGAAATTGTATGTACCCGAGGAATAGCAGATCCACATGTTGAACCTCATCCTTGTTACCCTGACGCAGCCACAATCGGTACCTATTTGACCATTGTCGGTGCGAGAAATGTTTCCATCCGGCGACTAAACAACGGCTGAAGCAGCTCTCGGAGGTGAGTGCGATTCGTTCGAAAGGAGACGAACAAACAGCTCAATCGGCCTCTTTGCAGATCCCATCTGATATTCGTGCCGCAGATGTATCTGCATCTCCAAACGGAGCAACCATCACATGTACGTGCGCTTTGGCGTATCGTTGTAAAGGATCTGAACACTGACTCTTTTCTGCCAACCCTAGGGTCCACCCCGGATTCACACACATCTTACTACCCATGGACGTTCCTTCATTCAGCCTCCTACGACCCGCCATTGGAGCAGGCCAAAAAGACAGAAGAGTACGTGGCGCAAACATACATTGGCCATTTCCCGCACAGCGTTAATGAACCTTTGGCTTATCTGCTCCGTCGTCGCCGGGTTGACAGCAGGATCCTCTGGAACTCGAGCATTTCGAAATCGCCACCCATCGTCGAGTTTTCAAGTCTTGTCCCCTCGGCAAATGTCTCGGAAGTACAGGCAGAGCGAGGCGTACTTCGGTGGTTGACCAAAGTCGTAAGTCTTGGATTAGCCTGCCCAGGGCGTGTTCCCTGTATCTGAAAGGTATAAAGCTGAGAATCGCTATAATTTCTTATTCTCGCATAGCATGAATTCGGTTTCTGCTTTGTTACTGGAGTACCAGCTACACCGGAAGATACCGAGGCATTGATCAGACGGATTGGCAATATTCGTGAAACTCACTGTAAGACCGACCGTCTCTCAGGTCCACCATGCAAGGCGGTGTTAGCTGACGCACTGCTTCTTCGCTTTCCTAGATGGCGGGTTCTGGGACTTTACAGCCGATCTAAAGCATGGAGATATGGCATACACCAACGAGCCGCTACCAGCGCACACAGACAACACTTACTTTGTCAGTCTGCGTTCGCTTTCGAGGGTTCAAGGAACTTGCTAACTAGAATTCTCTCACACCCCAGACGGATCCATCAGGCCTGCAGATCTTCCACCTACTATCTCATCCTCCGCCGGGAAAGGGCGGCTCTTCACTACTGGTTGACGCATTCTACGCAGCATCAATCCTGGAAACCCTTCATCCCGACGCATACGCTACGCTTTCCCGTCTTGCTGTTCCATCCCACGCTTCGGGCTCCGAGGGAACCCTGCTCCGCCCATTAGCTCAACCGGTCTTCAAACACGATGCGATCACGGGTGAAATAGCCCAAGTCCGGTGGAACAATGAGGATCGAGGTGTTTTGGGTAAAGGGTGGCGCGCGGATGACATTGAAGCGTGGTATGATGCTGCAGGCAAGTGGGAGGAAGCAGTCAAGAGCGCCGATGCAGAGTACTGGGTGCAGTTGATGCCGGGCACGATGGTGGTGATTGATAACTGGCGGGTCATGCATGGCCGTTCGACGTTTACCGGTCAGCGGCGAATGTGTGGAGCTTACGTCGGACGGGATGATTGGCGGTCAAGACTGGCAACGCTCAAGCGTACGTTTGCGGACAAGCCAAAAGAGGAAGAAGCACGCAAGGAGCATGATACGTGGAACGTAGGTTGGTAATATACCAGGGCATGTTCTTATACGTTGTACAACTCGAGCATTATTTCGATTCTACACCTTGATTCCGGCTGGCTATCACTTGGCCGGCTTTGTCTGTATATATACAACGGGGACACCACTACTTTACGAGCCCATCAACCGCTTTCATCATCCACATCACCATCCATACTCGGCCGTCGCCTGTCCCCGAAACCCTTCATGCCCAACCTAACTCCGCCCGAGTCAAGGCCACTAAGTCCCCGGATCATCGAGTTCATTCCAAACGCTGTTCCAACGCCTCCACCAGCACCCCCCACATCGGGTCGTTCGGTACCATCCTTGTCCAACAGTCTAACGCCCCGTAGTGCCAGCATTCCACTTAACCGCCTACAAACCCCGTTTACGCCCGCGCTCAATGCAGCCTTCCCCAGGGGCTTTCTCAGCCACGTAAAGTTTTCCACTTGAACGTCTTCCAGATGTGGCGGCAAGTTGCGCATCAACGCTTCAAACAGCCGTTCGAATTGACCAGTACTTGGAGGATGTGGTTCATCCCTAAAGGTGGGCGCGGTGGACCATTTGCTGATGTGCAAATGGCGGAGAGTTTGATGATGCGATGCGGTAAAGGGAAGAGCTGAATTCTCGAATGTTCCGATAGGTGGTAACGTATTTGGATCGAGGTACCGCAATGTCTCGAGCTTGGGGCAAAGATAAAGAACATCGGATGGCGGTGGCACCCGAAGGGGTGGCCAGTCGATAGGACCTCGCAGCGTTAGGTTGCGAAGCTTGTCGCCATGCACGCGAATGAACTCGACGGTCAAATCGCGCTGTTGATCGGCGTATGTAGTGATGTCCAAGTTCCGTAAGGAAGGGAGCCCGGGTGACCGATTGGAATCTTGAGAACACAGCCTAGCCATCAAAAGACCGGCTTTCACACCATGTATCGCAAGTGTCCGTAGATGCGGCAACTCGAGAATGGGTTGTGGATGGCTAGCGATAGACAAGCCAGGATCGGTATCCCCATATCCTTTGATGGAGAGATTCGTGAGATTTGGAAACGCCCGGAGTAAGGCTACCATCGAGTCGATATCCTTAGGAGCCGCGCCATCAGGTCGACTGTCCAACGCTGAAAAGGGCGAAGCGAAGCGTGGCGTAGGCTCTACCGTATGCGTGAGGACAAGGCCATGAAGCACCCGTAGTTTGAGTCTACACGGTGCGTACTGGAGCGCTCGAAGGGTGGAAGGCGCGACCGGAATACTGGACGGTAGGATCAGGATTTCCAGGTGAGGGAGTAACGGTAATAGGGTGTTGAGGCAACCGTTCAGACGTAATCCGTCCCCAGCCGGGTTATTGAGGCCAGTCATTGCTGCTGATGACCCGACGACAGACAAACCAGCTCGACTTTCCTGGCTGCCTCGGATTGTTGTTGTTGCCGAATCCAGGTACGACAGATCGAGAACTTGCACGTATCGTCCTGGTGTACTATATGGTATTCTTTTCAGGGAATCCCATCGACTATCGCCTTTCAGAACTGCTGTTGCGAATGCGCACAGACGATCAATCGTCGGAATATAGGGTGAAGCGTAGAGAGCCCTTTCCACCGTTGGCTGAAGACCGAGGAGCATGGGGACGAAATGAGTTCGTTCACTGATGGCAACACAATCGGCCGTGCTGATGAGATTTGGCTCACCCTTGTCTGTTTACTCAACAACAGCAGCTCACATACATGTTCCTGCCTTTCCGCCCAATCGTGCTCTCTCGCTGGGTCGTGTTCGCCATAGATGCCTCGATCTCCTCTGGGTGCTGATAGATACCCCTGGAATACCTCTTCCAGGATATCCTCTGCGATTCGAAAGTCTTGCGACGCTGCCGGCGCGGTGCCAGTCTTCATGTATGTATTGGGGCGACGAGGTATCATATCGAGTTGCGTGGTGGATTCGGATTCGGTTGTACCGACACAAGACTTTTATGGGCTGACATTGTTATCTTATCGCTGGCTGCAGATCTCGCAGATCGCTTCACTTCCTAACCCTTTCCTGCCGCGCCGCCGATCGCCGAAATAACGCAATTGTCCCATCTGTAAAAATGCATTCCACTAGCTATTCCACTACATACATACATTCTGTCTGCCTTGTCTACGTCTCGCGATGTGTAGTGTCCTACGCTACAACTGTCTATGTAACGGCACCATCTACACCACTAGGCAATACATCCTTGAGACCTTGTCGAGTAAAGCGGCTCCAGAAAAAGGGCGTCATAGTAGCCACAATGGCGCGTTAGGCACGATGTTGCACTGACACCATTTTCCCCTGGATCTTGCTCGCATTACATAGCCCCTCCTTGTACATCGCCCAAAGACGCAGTGGTCACTGGTGCGGGTTCGAGTCTGTTGGGGTAGGCCACAATGGGCCGAGCAAATGTCAGGGATGGAAAGTGGAGTCACATCCACCGTGAGGTGTACGTGGCTCGAGGGTGGATGTGGACGACGTGCCACAGGGGTACCCGGAAGTGATTTTGAGCGACGATGAATCGATTTGCGAAGAGCGTCGGCTGCCTCCGCTTGTTATCAACGAGGAGTCCGGTAATCGAAGGCTTCTCCTTTGGCTGTCCAGACCCTCGAGCTTGGCGAGAATATCGAGGAAATTGTGCCATGTGGGCTGTACATACTCGCCAATCGATGATGGTCCGAACACGATAATGCTGAACCTCAACTTTCCAATACCGTACTCCACCCCCTGACCAGATTCGGTCTTCGTCCATCACCCGTTGCTCCCCCGCCATCAACAGGTGTAATAGGGGAATACGCATCGACGCTTCCCCATCGTGCACGATCATACGACTGGAGAACTTTACGGCGCAAGTCTGCAGGTTCCGTAGTAGGAGGTTTTGAGCGCGTCGCGAGACGGGTTTGAGTGGCTAATGCAGCCACTCTACTGGAATCCATTGCTTCGTGAAACCTCTGCTGGTCACCCTCGTGCTCTCGTGCTGATTTACTGCTTTGTTGTGGAGGCGTTGGTGCGGTCTCTCGTGCGAAATCGCGGTGCTGTCTCGGTCGGAGGAATTCCTTGGGATGCTCTGGATCTGCAGAGATACCTGTAGACGTGCCGCGAACATTTTCAGACACTGTTTTCAAGTGGATATTCTTGGATGGCTGTCGATCGTCTGCCTCGTCGTCTTTACGACCGTCATCAGCTATCTCATCCTGTTCCTTTTCCCCTACGTCCACCCCACCGGGTTTTGGTGCGTCGGGAACGGCATTTGTACGCGAGTCCGGCTCCCGTGCGCTGCGGAAGTTGATGGTAGGATGAGGCGTAGCGTGAAAGTCCTGAAGTTTCTTGGAGAGATTGTGCAACTAAGATGATTAGGCAAAAGGTAGTATTAGTTACAGGTCTTCAAGGCATAGCTACCGACCTTAGCCAGAATAGCCAAAACCAAAACTGGAGCTTACCTTTTGAATCATTTCGTCCATGATACCGTCCTCCCTCTTCTTATCCTTCGCTTCGGCCCCGCGATTTCTGTTTTCGTTTCCGTTTCCACTACCATTGCCCTGGACACGACCCTGCTCCGTCTGCCCATCATCAAGCAAAGTCTTGTCCTCCAGCTTCTCACTCAACTCGTACTCGTGATCGCCCTCCGTCTCCGTATCAACACCCTCAAGCTGCATATGCATCCCTGCGATTTCTTCCTGCAGCTCCGATATTCCGTCCATCCAATGATGCATCTTCGCAATAATTTCGGTATTCTCTTTCGCTTGATCCTTCGAGTTTGGGAAATTGTTACGTTGATGCGCAACGTACTCGTCATGTGCGTTCGGAAGAGGCTTGAGCGTTTCCAAATCCGTATAGTCATCTGCTGACGAGCCAGGTCGAGGTGCCAGAATATGGCCGGGGAGGTACGGGTTCGTCGATGTTGGTGGTCCTGAATCGGTTCCGCCGTGTTCGAGAATCGTACTATGGCGTGAAAGTAACGAGTGTAGGGATCTGTTGGCATGTTGCATAAACTCTGACTGCTTCTTTGCCTCCAAATGGTGCTCGATTCCTCCAAGCCCTTTGGCCAGATCGGCTAGTTGTTGATCATCCTGCCCCTGCTCCTGCGGTCCATATCGATCCCTCTCCCTCTCAGACTCCTCCGATTTCGGCCTGTTTCGGGCCTCCATGCCATCGTCTTGCATTCTTGGCTGGGATGAATGATAGTCCATCGAGCCAGGAGACTGGGTGTATCGAGTTTCCGGCGAAGAGAACTGGGTGAAGAGCGGGGAAAGGAGTTGTCGTTTCGAATCGGATTTCGACACCTGTGCCTGGTCCCGCGAAATGGACCGCTTGCGAAGCATATCGGGATGAATAGCTGATACGGATGATCTCTGCTTTTCAAGTGCCAATCAGACAAGGCTCTTAGCTATGCAAGCAGTTGGCATGTTGTGTGCCATGATCAACTTGACAAGGCATAGCGATGATGGTGAATGATGCGATAATGATATTATGGCTGGTGAATGACCTTTCTAAATCGCGGATGCATATGACTAGGGAATAGGCGCGCAACGCAAGTCATTATTATGATGATGTGGGTAGTCTGGGTGCACGAACTGTAAGCCGCCTGAGAAGGTGCAGTTTGTTAAGAGCTCATCATGCTCAACAAGGATATACAACACGTATCAATCTATAGCTACAGTCAAACAACCAAGTCGTACTCGCAATATGCTCGACGATATACAATGGAACGCTGTCGTTACATCATGCCAGCTGCATACTATATTTCGTATTTGGTAATCTCATGCTGGATTTCGTAAAAGATTCCTGTAGTACTCGGTCCTGATTCGTTGGCCAAAACTTAGGGAGCAAACGGAGACTTTGCAAAGGAACAGGTCGCTTGCCAGAACGGGTCTAAAGTGGCTTCGATGATGGAACTAGAATCCGAGCCCTGCAAGACCAAAGAGGCAAACATTAGTTTAACGTTGAAAGCGAATTCAAGCCAGGCAGGACGTACTTTTGAGTAGGGTGTCTAGCGATGCCAGACGCACAGGTTTGACCAGACTGCAAGAGAAAAAGGTCAATCAAAGTGCCATCTGGTCATCCCGAATGATTGAAACCTACTATCCATCCACGCCCGCAGAGAATGCTTGATGCTTGTCATCCTGCGTCGCCCTCCCACTCAAGGCGAATATCTTGCACCGCGCCTGAATGATATCCTGCTTGACGTCCATATTCCCAGTCACTTGACTGCTCTGTTTGGCGAGCACAGCTACGTGGTCTGCTCGACGGTCGTTTTCCACCTTGCGGATAGCTCGAGTGGCTTCGATCCCGTCCATGATCGGCATCGAAATGTCCATCAATATGATGCTGAATAATGAGATAGACACAGGATCAGGATCAGTAACAGAGAGGTAGAAACAATGATGAGCATACGTACTCCCAGTATCCAGGCGGTTTGCTGCTGAATGCGTCAACGCTTTGCTGTCCGTTAACGGCCTGCATATACTCAAAGTTCTACCCAATCCGAACAGAATCCGTTAACCTAACGCATCTAGGCCGCCAAAGGTAGAGATATGCTTACCCGTTTTTTGAGATATGCAGCTAGAAGCTGCAAATTGATGTGATTGTCATCGACGAGCAGAACTCGCGCAACTCGACCTTTCGGCTGCTCCGTCGGTGGGGCAGAAATTTTGAGCATCACACCCCCGTCTGCCAAAGATATAGTGGACACAGGGGAACCTGGAGCAGAGTCGCTTTCTGTTTCCATTTCTAGCTGACTGGACGAAGACGCTCGACGCCCGCTAAGTACTGGAATCGCGTTGTGATAAGTGGTGCTACGCGGCGCCATTCCCGGTCTCATGGAAGGTCGACGAACGGAACGATCTTCCTCTGATCGACGGCGGATAAGATGACCAGGGCCCGCTTCGGATTGCATCATTACAAAGTGTTTCGAATGAGGTGCGTGGGAGCTAGGTGTCTCGAAGACAGACGAAGAGCCAATGGTATTCGAAGACGAATCGCGACGCACTGGAGGACGTAATTGTTCGTCGTTTTGTGAATAGCCTGATACGCGCCTCGAATAGGTTGGATGCGGCCCAGAGGACGCGACAGAATGATCAGATGACGCAGGTGAACGTCCAGGAAAGATAGGTGATACGGCGGGCGAAAAGTAATCGGAGCGGAGTGATTTACTTCCCGTACTTTGACTCGGTGTCGACAGGTCAAAGGCGGCGACAGCGGCCCGTAGAGAAGTTGAAAGTCGCTCTGGACCAACTGGTTTGAATACCATCTGCGCAAATCCTCCTCCTTTGATGTAATTGGCAACGACCGTTGACATGCGAGGGGTCCGATTTGCGGTAAGAATAAGAATCGGCCTTGCGAAATCGTTCTCTTTCAGTAACTGCTCCATGATCCCGCACTCTTCGTTGCAAACCATGATGTCGCCCAAATCGGGACTTTGATCGAGCACATGGAATCCCCACCAACCAGCATAACCCGCGACAACTCGCTCATTCAGAACATAACCTCGATCCTCATGATCAAAGTTATGTAGCGAAATCCACAAATCTTGACCGAATTGCTCTTCTGAAGGATTCGCGTGAGAAGCCAAGGATTCAGAGCTGGTTTTGGGGTCATGTGATGTGTCGGTTTCCACTTCCACATTCAGTGATACTCTGATTTCTGTGCCGAGGCCTTCCGATGACCAAACATCGACTTTGCCGTTGACGCTGTCGGATCGAACAATGCTATTGACGATGGCAAGTCCAAGACCAGTTCCCTGTTGTAGTGGATTCTCCTGCGAGAACGGGTGGAACAGCTGTTCTTTGAGGAATGTTTTCGATATTCCTTTCCCGGTGTCGATAACGCCCATCTCGATGGGTAATTGGCCGTTGATGGGCTCGTCAGCCAACGCTCTAAGAGTGACTTGAACATATCCGTGTTGTGTAAACTTCAGGGAATTACCGATCAAATTCATGAGCACCCGTCGAAGACCACCCTTTTCACACCTCACTTGCCAGCCCTACAGAGAACCAAGGGATCAGCCAGCGTTCCCATAGGCAATATCGAAATGACTTGCCTTCTCTCGAAGACCTATGTCTATCACTGTCTCGACATGTTCTACCTGGCCCTGACCCTTTTGACCAGCGCTGCCGGTTTGGGTTGGGGGTGAGTAGAAGCTGCCGATCTCTGATTGACCCTGCATTGCTCGTGCCCTTTGGCCGATCCAGCATCCTTCTACCGTTTCCTCGACGAGCCTTGCGAGGTTGACGCTGTCCCGAAGGCAAATTAGTTTGATTACAAATTGGATAAACGTTGTTTCACTTACACTCCTGGTCGAATAGTAGCCTCCAATGTGTTCTTTTTACTTCCACTCAATTTGGTGAAATCCAACACGTGGTTGACTGTTTCGACGAGACTGTTTCCGCATGCCTGTACTGTTTTCAGGAAGGAAGTTTGATTGGCGTCTAGAGGTGTATCAGACAGAAGCTCGGCTGCAGCTAGAATGCCGTGCAAAGGAGTCCTATATGTACGGTGACTTGCAACAATAAGTGAAATGTGAGACTAGATGATTCCTTAGCCGACTTACCGCAATTCATGAGAAATATTTGAAATGAAATTGCTCTTTGCCTTGTCCGCCAGGACCATACGCCGCTTCAATACCGCTGAAAGGATAACAACGCCAATGGCCCGCAAGAACTGCAGTTCGAAACCTTCCAAGAATTGTTTACTCTGGTCACACGTATATGCTACGAGCATGGCAAATGGATTTTTGTCGATGTTGAAGATGGGTACAACTATCGTTGGAGGAATGCAATTCAAGCGAAATTTCAGTTTGAAATGGGAAAATGGCTTACTCATGGCATACTGCAATTTGGACGGCAGCATATGCCGGATCCATGTTGGGACGACATGCTCGAATATTCGGCCTTCTTGGTGATTTCTCAAGAAGTCTGAGAATTTTGCATGTTCTGCTGCCGATCCGACCTTGTTTCGATTGGGCAGATTCTGAGGGGTCGTTTCTGACGCGCCCATGATAGTCCAGGGTGGTAGGGTGGTAAACGTCGCATGTTGTTCGGGGACGGAAACATCCTCCTCTTCACCTTCAGATCCGGGAACCAAGCCGAATGGGTCCGCTTGATATTCGGTCACAGTACTGCCATCCTCCTGTAGGCGCTCGACAGCTTCGAACATGGCAAGATCCAGTACTAAAGCTCCATCGACTTCCAGCGTCTTCTGAACGAGCTTGGAAGCTCTTTCATACACCCTGTTCATCTTGGCCTGTGCATTTGCTGGATTCGTTTCGGCAGTATTGTCCAATTCAAGACATTCTCGCGTGAATTGTTCCATGGAAGTTTGGATACGGTCTCGAGCCTTCAGCCTTGTCTTATCTCGCCAAAGCTCCATTTCCCGGACGACGATGGCAGCAAACTCCTTGAGTGCCATACGAGAGCGTGGAGGGAACTCGCTTCTTGGCTCTGTATCGATGATGCACAAGCTGCCGACATTGAAGCCTTCCGTAGTTCGCAGAGGCGCTCCAGCGTAGAACCGAATATACGGCGGGCCTACGACATAAGGATTGCCGGCGAATCGCCAATCCTCTTTACTATCCAAAACCACAAGCGGTTCGTCGTTTTTGGCCAAGATACTGTGGCCACAGAATGTGTTGACACGGGGCATATGATGCGCCCCTAAACCGATTTCAACTTTGTTCCAATTTTCGTTCTCGTCGACCAAGGAAATCAATACGATTTTGGAGCTAAATACCAGTTTGGCAAGGTGCGCGATCCGATCAAAGTTTACATCTGGAGCAGTATGCAAGATCCGGAACCCATACAGAGCTCGGCGGCGCGATTCTTCGTGGTGAGACATCGGAGGCGCAAGGAAGCCTCTATTGTAGTAATCTTCTTCCTCTTGAGAACGAGATATCACATTTGTCGGCTTCTCGTGATGATCTGAGGAGGGAAGAGCCGCTGGCGCTTCATGAGACGTGAACAGAGCTCTTGTTGTGATATCGCTCGATGTTGTAGCCCCGTGCGAACTATGCGCCAACAAACGAGGCTTGTCGCCATTTGAGATTCTACGGCTTGTGCTCTCCGTCTCAGGTATCGCAGCCGAGTGCACTGCCATCGGCGATTCCGCTTGTGGATCCTGACCCGTTACAGTCTGAGACGAGGACGTTCTTGAAGAACGAAAGGATGAATGTCTCGATGTGGATTTTGGTGTTGATTGAATGCCCGCAATGGCATTTCCAAAGTAATCCGAGGGGGCTAAATCTTGAGCTGGATGATTCCACTCGATTGGCGCAGACGCAGGCGGTATACGCGTGTTTGATACAATCCCGCCCGATGATCTGCGGGATTTTCCAGTTTTCGGGGATTGAGGCGGACCCATGATGGCAGACGCTGCGGCCGTCAACGACGATTCTGATTGTTGTCGCTGATCCGGATGGGCAGCGGGTGAAGCGACAGGACTGGCAGCGATAGTGTACAACGGCGGCTCATAGCGAGAAGAGGTTTCGCCACGCCACGAGGTGGTCGCAGAGAGATGCGACCTCGGCTTGTTCGACCGCGGCGTCGTATCTGAGCTCGAACTACCCTGCCGATCCTTCGTGCGAGGGATCGGTCGATGATGCGGGTTCAACGCCGACGCCATCGGATCTAGCAACTCGCGTTCCGGACTGGGAATGCTGAGCGGCGAGAAATCCAAGTCTGTATAATTACTGGCTGCCAGTCGCATAGTCGCTGCTCCAGAGTTTAAGAGTATCTGACCTGGCCCATGGCGCTGACGGGGTGTCGAAGATGAAGCAGCTGTTGACTTCTGTCTTTCGATAGGAGGTTCGATGGCCGGCAAATACATGTTATAATCTCGTTGTCCAGCGTCCGCAACAGTACTCCGTCTGGGCTGAGACTCTTCCATACGTCGAAAACTTGAGACCACCGGCGATATTTCGGAGTTCACGTCGTACGAAGATGGCGTTGAAACGCTAGGATCTGAACTCCGATGTACGTCGAGGCCTTCGAAGCCTGGCAGTTGAGCAGACTTCGGCACATTAGGAATTTCTTGCCGATTGTTGGATCGATTGGCTAGATAGGAAGCGATACCGAATGTTCCACCCTGCGTTTCCAAATTCAATCTTGACATGCCTTCTGCGATAGGTGTCGGCGAAGTTCGGGAGAGTCCTGGTGATGATCGCGTTGACTGTGATGGCAGTAATACTGATGGTGACGGGTCACGACTGGCTCTAGGCGGATGTGGTATACGA
Organism: Naganishia friedmannii; assembly: GCA_030039255.1. NCBI lineage: Eukaryota > Fungi > Basidiomycota > Tremellomycetes > Filobasidiales > Filobasidiaceae > Naganishia > Naganishia friedmannii. The sequence continues at coordinate 629,257 of JASBWT010000010.1, read as the reverse complement.
TTCGGATCCCAACGACCTGAACAGCAGAAGCTTAAGAACATGTTTGAAAACAGGAGGTTGCGCATTACTTCGCTCACCAGATTTGTACGCATGTATGAACTGATTCCAATCCGAGGTGGACCATGCATTCTCCTTGCTACGCTCCGACATCTCATCAGATGGAAACTTTCCCGCCAGTGCTCCCTGAATATTCCCTGTGTGCCCACCATCGGGCATGGGTGAAGAATCTGCCGAGGGTGGAGAAACAAAAGGTCAGTGATTTGGGACAAGATCGGAATATCGACAGAGACTGATCTACCAGAATCATTCAACGATCCAGCGGTACCGATCAGCGTCGGTCCTTTCCTCTCTTCCGGACCCGAACTCCCGCCAGAACTGGCCGACGAAGGTCTCCTATCGGTGAACCGCATTGCATCGTTGAGCATGTTGCTAAACTCGTTGATACATGATGAACCTGTCGGACTGTTCGTTGCCTGCTGCTCAAGAGATCCTGTACCAGCTTGTTCCGGTGGTGTCGAGGTGATATTTGCCTTTGAAAGGTCAACATTGGTGAATCCAAGACCGGATGCCAGTCCCGAGAATGGCGCGTTGCGCCCAGATTTTTCCAAAGATGGCGTATCTGTTGGCTCATTAATTAATCCTGCAGTCGTCGCCGCCATGGACTGTAAGATTGCCCTTTTCTCTCCCTCGTCCTCCGTCCGCTCAATCTTATCTGCCATATCCCCTGGAACGAGTGTTTCCAACTTGACAGACGTGGAATCAGACAGGGTGACAGCTACTAGACCGCTATCGGGCGTTTGCACTGGTACGTCGTTCGCGAGGAATGTATGGGTGTCTGGGCATAATGGCGACGAATACGACGTCGGTCGATTGATGTCGTTCTGCGAACGAAATCCTGCACCAGGCCGGGGTGTTCCCGCCAACCCGCCGCTGACCAGATCCGAAGGAGAATCTTTGCCAAGATCAAACGTTTCACCGAAAGGCGTCGGGTCTGGAGAAACATGACTCGGCCAATCTTCCCCAGATGCAGCGTTCGCCAAAGAGCCTTCGTGAGAACTGGTTGTCCGGCTCATTTCAGAGGACGAACCTCCTTCATACGGCCCGCCAAAATACTTCGCAGATCGCGTCGATGGCTTTCCTAAAGACGCTACCGCTTTCGCGAACTCTTGTGGCGCAGAACGATCACGGATGTCGGACCCTGGCAATTCGGATGGAGAAGCTACGATGGCGCTTGACTGGCCAGTATCCAGGCGACTGTTACCTGGGCGGAGGGATGCCACTGCTGGCGCACTACCAGGCCGTTCTCTTGATGGTAGCCAGGAACCCGGTAGACTCGTCGATGGCGATCCGGGGTTTCTCGCCTTTCCCTTGGAGGAAGCAGACAAGGTTCTGCTTCGCGATTTGGCTCCCAGCGAGATACTACCTCCAGCAACTAGGAGCGATGGGTTGACCTGTGCTGACGGTAGTACTTTTGCTCCACCGACCGCGGTCGCGCTCAGGGTGATATGTGAGCTCCTCGGATCGGTGTGTAGATGAAGGAGGAGGTTATCGGTGGATACGGGTAGGTGAGAAAGGGTGCCGAGGTCTGCTCCGCCCATTTTATTCTGTATGGACGCAGTGGAAGACGCCAGTCCCGTATGTCCTCTCCTACTGTCTCCCGGCTGGCCCCTTTGCATTGGCGATTGGGCTGTCCGTGCAGCAGCAGTACTGTCACTACTGCTACTCGAAGGTCCTACCGCAGGGTGCGGCGTCTGAGCAAACGAATGCGTACTGCCTCTTCTGGTTGGCCTGATTTTCCGTGTCTGTTTGTCGTTCGGGAAAGGAACCGTGGATGAATGAGGAGCCGTCGTCGCATCCTTCGTTCCCTCTTCATCCGTCGTTGTTGGTCTCGCACGATTCTCCCTCTCCGCCCGTTTTTTAGACTCGCGTAACATTGTTGGAGTGAGTGAAGCTGTTCTCGAGGGCGTTGACAACGTTTCGTCCTCGGTCGATGATTTTGGTATTGACGCTGATGATTTCGCTGCTGATTTTGCGAGATCACCATCTTCCTCTGCCATAGTGTTTCCGTCGAGCATGACGGCAAGTTCTTGGTCTCGCGATCTTGATATGTGACTGCTCTTCCCTTTACCGCTCGAGTCTCGAGATATGAGGCCTCTAGTCGAAAAATGGACTGATATTGTAGGAGCGGTCCGCGGCTCTTTCCGGTTTCGGTTTCGTCGAGGGAGGCGTCACGAGAAATGGTGAGCGAGAAAATTACTGTTTAGGTCGCATATCTGTCAGGCTTCACAGCAATATCTCGTGAATCTGTTGCAGCGGTATTGTCGAGTCGTTGAGTGAGTGGTTGAACGTATTAGACTAGCTAGACCAGGGAAAGAGAAGGAGGAATATCTGCTCAGAGCCTAATAATGCCTGGCTTGCTTGCTGCTTGCTTTCTGAAACCAACCAGCTCTAAGGCAGCTTCTAAGGCCTGGCTTGCTAAATAAGGTGCTCCCCGACAGCGTCCCCCCCCCCTCCCCACCCGGGAAGCTCTTCCGGAGCCAGGATGACGATGACAAAGAACGATCGGTCGCCAGGCAGCCTGGCCTTGGCCTTAGCCTAGTTCTTAGCCCTACAGTAGCTTTAAAGTTTTCTTACTTGGTGCGCTGCATGAGCTGCTGCATGTCGCGTCGGGAGTAAATTCGGACAGCAGTCGTAGTACCAGCTGCTGTAGTACCCCTGTTTACCTTGGTTATTTACTACTACACATATGCACGCTTCAAAGACCGAAAACAAAGGTAGTATCTTCGGAGTCGTGTCGTGCCCGACTCCGAGATCGGGCCTAGAAAACGTCAAGGAGAACTCCGAGAAATCGTCTCAAAATCTGCATGCTCAGCTAGCTGCTCAGCTGCAAGCTCCTTGTTCCTCGTGTCACCACCAAGCTCACCACCACCTTGGCCAATCCCGTTTCGTCAAAGCGCTCGGGATCCCTCGTCCGCGAGATTATTTCGCGACCAGTCAATCTACTTGTGCTCAAAGCCTCTTCTGTCCTAGATTCTCTCCTGGTTGGCGGTCGGCGATATATCGATATATCAAAGTCATTTTGCGCCCGTGTCGGTCGAACAGCCTCTGAGCCTCTGAGGCCTAACCCATAATTCGCGTTATGAACTAGGTAGTATATGTAATATGTAAACTAGATGCGAAGAGCATTGTTTGGCAAGCTATGTTAGTCCTAGGCCTCTTACGAGCACATCATGTGTGCGTCTCTTATTAGTGCATCCCGATCATAAACAGATATCCTTCTAACGCCTACGGAAACGAGGCATCATCGATGTCGTCGGCGGGTTATGGTAACCGATATCAGATAAGCACAAGCTGCGCTCGGCCCATGGTAGAGCTCTCTGGCCAACCCAGACGCTATTGGTGGGCTCTTATGTGGCCCTTGCGGATACACAATCACTCGGCTACTCACTCGACCGCCTTTTCTTGCATTTTTTTGGCTCCTCGGAGAAGAAGGCATGCAAGAGTTGACACTGCGGAGATTATCGGTAGGTGTACCGCTTTAGCACTTGGACTTCCTCCTCAAGACTTCGAAACATCTTTCGATGCGCAAGAGAAACAAGGGTACTCGGGGCGGAGCAAGATAGGGTCACCAAATCCGCAACTTGCAGGACTAGACTAGAATGACAAAGCGAAATCAAGGAGGGTCGATGTTGTTCTGCACAGCAGTGACGGGTGCATATCTGAACATTTGGAAAGCCATTGTTGCGAACGTCAACGAGCTGTTAATAATATGGCACTCACGAAAGACATCAAGGAATTCGGGGGAGCTGTCGGGTGAGCTGCCGGGTGACAGAAACCACGCGAGTAAAAAGGGAAGCGCATGTGGAGCTTTGCAGTCCGGGGGATCCATGCGACAAGGGTCCCAGCCAAAGTGTGCGACTCAGTATGACTATGATAGGGTGGGACGCAGATATCCATGTAGCAAATGTCACTGACTGGATGGATGGCACTGATCTTTGCGGGCCAACGGGTCTCTTGGAACCCTTGTTTACCAATCCATTTCCCTATTGCACGCTGGCGCATACGAAAGTTCTGTCTGATATCGAAATCATCTGCGACCGATCACCCGCGGCCGATGGAGGTCGTGTTACAACCCGTTTTGGGTTGGGTCCAAAGTGAAGGAAGAAAGGCGCAAGATGTGAACGGTTCTCCGATCCATTCTCAGCGCTTTTACTTCGCCCGAGGGAAATTCCTGTCTTGCAACGAGTGGAGCTACGGGATGTAGAGGTGTCGAACGAGTTGCTCGCGATGGATTATGCAAGGAAGCGCAAAAGAATCAGGGAGATGTCAGGCAGGCAAAAGAACACGAACGGTGGTACGTTTATAAGAAAGAGGGACCGTTTGCATTCCCATCTTGTTGATCATAGCTGGAAATACAGGAGTGGAGAGACTGTACCGCCATCTCGGAGGTCGCGTCGGTACTGACATTCCATATCGAAGAACGTAACAAATGGTGGAATCAGCACCTTGAACTCGGCGTAGACGTCGGGCGGGCTGAGGATCGAAAAGCGCCACCGAATGCAGCGTGGGCAGCCGTGGATGGTCCAGGGATGTATACGCACAATGGCCAGTTGTGACGATTAAGTGACGTGTGTCGCAAAGAAGGCTCGCGTTGACGTAGAGTCCTAAGCGAGTACGTATTGACCACCGGCAGCACTGAGAAGCATCCATACGCAGAGAAAAGCCGGAGCGGTACGCCTCTGACGTTGCTGGTCGACAAGGAACGACATTCCCTCGCTCGAAAAACGCTGGCAACTCGTCGGTTTGCACATCATACCCAGCGGTGGGTGTGAAAGAGTCGGTATGGCGGACGCACACCTTGCGATTCACTGCAAGCACGCATGCCTACGCATGAGCGAGTAAGTACGTACAACAACTAGACGATTACTCGTGTGAATCAATCTCTTACTCTATATACAACCCTAACCTTTGCAACCATCATCTATCCTTCATCCACCATCACCTCTCGGACCTGCCTTGGATGCCCAAGCGCGTCCCGACGTACACCCTGCTGAATATCGTACTCAACTAGAGACTTTTTTCTGTTCCGCTTCCCACTGCGCTGGGGTGTACGTTTTCTGTGGCGGAAGAATGAACGATGATGCATCAGCGAAGTTCATTGGTTCGGTGCAGACAAGGGGCGCGTGAACAAGCGGATAGAATTCAAATGAGGGTTTTGAAGAACAGACGTACCTGTGAGAATGCGTGGAGAAGCTTGATCTGCGTAGCTAGTAAATCGTTTACTACTCAACCGGCACAGGGGCGGGGGGCATTGTAAGCAACGGCAGGAGTAGGGGTAAGGGCGAAAGGCAGCAGATAACGTACTCAGTCTATGTCTCGCCAACGTTGTCTTCTTTTCGAAATCCTTGGAGACTACCACCACTGAAAACGAGTTTCCACAATTTGCCGAGATATCCGTTATTTGCTAGAGAGAGGGTACGAGACGGGAGATTGCGGTATAAGCAAGCATCCCAGGGCAGTACTGCGTACGAGCTAGGCAAACTCACCAGTTCTTGCACATCCAGACGTGAACGCAGGATATGTTCCATCTGTTTATCAATCGGTAGTGCCGAGATGTCGGTGCTCTGGTGGGCCATCTTTGTCGGGCTGTTAATGTGCGGATGAGGGCGCTGCACGGAGTTGGAGAATTGTAAGACTTGGTTTCTGCTCTGGCGAAGTATATGGGATATGCGTGGTCGTATTCAAAATGGGGAGTTGGACTGGGAGCTTATTCAACAGGAAGCTGTTCATGCTCATTGCTCGTGGTCGATCACACTTCGTTGATGAGCAGTGTTTCAGATAGCATGGCTTTGTCTCGCTCTGCTTCCGCTTTCCACCTCTTCTCTTCTTTCTTCCTCTTCTTGCTTTCAAAGTATTTACAATCGGCTAATTACCACAAGAGAGGTGGTATAATTCACGCATCCTTTGACTTCTGCAAAGCAATAGACACGAATAATCACTGCGATGTAGCGGTTCGCAGGAAGAACGCTGTTCAGGAGCAAAACAAAGATACGTGATGATAATTGCTCGTTGCAGAGTTCAAGCATGTTGTATTTAGCGCTTCCGACAAGTTAGATACCAGAATCTTCAGAGCCCTTCTTCTGACTATCTAAGCTATTATCTACCAGGGCGTGCGTGCTTGTGATAAGCTGTAGGCGCCGGCAGATCGCATGAAGTTGAGGACCTCCCAAGTTAGATTGAATAGCGCCCAGTTGCTCGAAAGCTTCCAGCTTCAGAATCATCAAAAGTAGTGAGACTTCCAGGATTTGACCAAGCACTCTAGAATTTTCGTGCATGCGCTTATCATAATCAGCGCGAATCCCTCAAGCCTGCCACCAGGGCTTTGCAGGCCAGAGTCGTCCCCCTGCCGTCGTTACCGCCAGCAACACCGTCACCGACGACGATTTCGATGACCCGTTCCGACGACCTCGGCTCAAAGACGCGCGGCAAAGAAAAATTGATTCTCAGCAACAAGTCTCATCTTCTCCCCAGCAACTCCGGTAAGAAGAAAATCAGTCGTCGAGATGGTAAGCGTCTTTCGGTCCTTTTGTTTTTGGGAATTGGAGAGAGCATGGAGCAAGGAGCATCAATACGGAATCGGTCGTGGATTAGTGGATTTAGGACGTCGACCGAGGCCGCTACTCTTGGACTTGGAGGAACGACAATCGACCAAACGCACTGTCGACATCGGCAAGAACGCATCGAGGAAACAAGGCGGATCGTTGGAAACAGGGCAGGAGGGAATGACTCATCTTATCGAGGAGCAAAAAGGGCCTAGGCGAGCATCAGATGGAATGGATGGATCAAAGAGGGGGAAAGGAAGTGAAGAAAGTGAACGTTTGGTTCGACAGCAATGGGTGGGCAGATGGACTTTCTCGGACGGTGCTTCAGCACGACGTGGATTGGAAGCGGGAACGTGGTCATCAATATGTGCGGATCAAGGGGCCTCACTGTCTCCGAATCGAACGCAGTATGGATCATGGGCATAGGACGACATGCCTCACAGACCGCGTCGACTACGGTACACGATCCTCATCATTAACGACCACGACAAACGGATCCTTCGCATCTCGTCAACAGCCCCATACGATCCATGCTCTTCCGTTCCTCCGATGTAAACGACCAAACCAAGAGTCCAAAACTAACATCTACATGTTTTGCCTTTCCGTGCAGCCTTCCCAAAAGACTTTCCGCATCAAGCAGAAGCTTGCCAAGGCCTCCAGGCAGAACCGACCCATTCCCCAATGGTTCCGGTACGTACACTCGCTCCCCTCTCCACACTGCCTGCGCTATCTTGCGCAAGAAAGGAATACGGGTTACTTATCATGACCTCTTTTTTTCTTTTGTGTAGACTCAAGACTGACAGCAAGATCCAGTACAACGCTAAGCGAAGGCATTGGCGACGAACGAAGCTCAACCTTTAAACGGGAACCCTTACCAACTATCGAATCAGTCGACGGGGAAAGGTCATCTCTTTTCTTTCTCCCCTTTTTTCGACCAATCTCGCATACATCATCCCTCCGGACACCTCTCGGATCTTTTCACTCTCGCATCTTGTTGGACTTTCCAGGACCTTATTTGGCGCTGTAGGACGATAACGATGGAGTGGGGAAACGGATTAGGGAAGTTCGGTGGCGTATGGTCGTGTGCGTTTGGTGAAGAGGGGCGGTGACGGGGAAGCCAGTAGACATTTCGTGTACGCTGCTGGGCGTGTAGCTACTCTAGCGGAGTGGTGCATGCAGATTATTCATGTTTATGGGAGCTGGGCAACATGATTCGATACAGAAGAGGAACCCGCTGCCAAATTTGAGACGATGATGGAGGACGTGGTGTGTGACGTTTTCGAGACATGCTCGTTCGGTGATTTTGTGCGATGAAGCAGTTTCGCAAAGTGCGTTCGGTTTGCCTTATTTTTTTTGCGTTGGTCAGCGAAATCTCCCTCGATAATGAGCAATGCGCAAACAGACGACTAAACGACTTCGAACAGCTCTTGGAACACAGAGCGGTCCGACACTGTTTGACATATTGCTATTGCTATTTTCGTCCGCCCGCATTCCGTCGGTTGTCGGTTGTCCACTCCACTACTGGCTTTGCAAGTTGCCGCATGTAGAAATTCGCGCCGTCGTCGGCGATGCCCCCAGTGACTACCGCCTTTGTCCGCGTCAAGCAGTGATAATTCTCATCATCTTGTCATCTTGTTAGCCATCATCTTCTACCGACTTACTATCACCCATAGATCCGCAACCAGCAACAAACTACACTCTCCCTGTTCAATCTACGCATCAATTACCAGAACCACCATGCGACCACCAGCAAACACAGCAACCCTCGGCGTCGCTTTCGGGCTCGTCAATCTCGGACTGTTGGTCTACATGGGCGCCCCACTCCCTCCCCAGCCCTACCTGTCCATGCTGGTCGTCTTCCTGATCCATCTCCTGCTGTTTGCGTACACTCCGGTCCTTATTCATCTGCTAGGTGGAGCGGGTGATAGGAGCGGTGATGCAGCGTACCAAGCTCTCGGTGGATCTACCGGACAACCGGCATCGGCGAATCCCAACGTTATTATGATATGTAGGACGAGAATCCTCATCTACATTGCAAACTGGTTCACCATCTTTATCCGAGGAAGCTTCAAGGACGGACAATACACGGCGGAGTATCATCACGGCGGGTTCGCTATCATCATGACCACTACTGGCGTGTGCGGAGGGTTTGGTTGTTTGGCCCGTGAGTCTTTCTTTACCCCTCTCGCACGTTTCTAGGTATGAGGTGAGCTGTTCTGATGGGCGCTTGAATACTGGTGTAGTCTGGTTCGCGGTGGCCTCGGAAACGAACATATCGTCGGCGCCGCAGCAACCGTCGGTCAGTGAATCCAACGAGGGTCCCGTAACCGCAGAGGAGGGCAGGGAAGGTATCCAGCTTGGAGATAACGCTGCATCGTGGGATAAGGCAGCTGATAAAGTCTAGTTTGCAATTTATTTTGTATCTTTCAGTCTAGGACTGTTGTACGTAGAGCGTCATGTCATCGCATTCAAGTCAAGCTATACAAATCTATCTCTGAGGCTAAAGGTACAACGGGGAGCACAGTAAAAGTCTCTTTCGACAACGGGCGTGATTTCTTTCAATACAACTTAATGACGGCAAGCAAATCGGTTGGTATATACAACGGGTAGCGGGGCAAGTTTAATGTTATTATATGATCGCTGGGGCATGCCATCAATGGAAACCCTGGAGATTCGGCTGGTATGGCAGGACGAGGGGTATAGGCGGCTGAGACAGGAGGCGTCACCTTACAGTATCCCCTCATGGCGGGTTCGGTCCAGTCGGGTGGTTCCCGATCAATGTACGACTCCCACTCGAGTTCGACCGATGTCGCGAATTGCTTGCCGGATAGGTGGCGGGAAGCGGTACATCCACGCTGTCATAGGTTTCCTCCGCCGCCGAGTCGGGGTGAGATGGTTCTGATGCCACCGGTGACCTGGCACCTAGACCTGGTTGCACGGGATCGGAATGGACATATCGTCGCTGTGATGCGGATAGTGTAGGTGTCGGCGGCGGGCTAGGTTCCGAGAGTACGAGATGTGGTGATGCGAGATCACTCGGTGCGGGTGAAAGTGCAGAGTTAACGTTACCAGGTGCCACAAGAACCACTTGGTCGCCGTCTTCGAACTCGACTCCTGTGCTGAGCTGCGCAAGTGCACTTTCGCCAGCAGTCGAGCCAGAGGGCGAAAACTCTAATGCAACGGTGGATGGGCTGGATGGTGCGTCCAGGCTATCCTCTTCCACATCGGTATCCGTGAACGACTCGATATCCGGATCATCCGAGTCGTCGTTCCATGTTGGTACCGTGTTCTCGATCGAAATGATCCGATGTGGCAACTACGCAAGAGCAAGTTCAGCCAAATACCGACTTGGCGAGAGGTTTACCACCGACTCACGTTGTTCAGCCTCTCTCGCAAATCTAGCCAGTCATCATGGTTCTTGCACAAGAAACCGATAAGCATACTCGGATCCAGACTGGAGATCGGCATCTTCTTGACCTTGTCGCAGTGAAAGGTCTTCAACTGATCACTAGTATACACATTCAACAGCCAGTCCACCTGGGCCGGTGAACCATCATCCTGCTCGTCGTGCGGAGCTTGACTGACCACACGGGACGGGTCGGAAGGGTCGCGTTCCTCCGTGCGCGTTTTGAGCGGGATAGCGGGTCGAGTGAGATGCGGGTCGAGGTAGAACAGGTTGTCCGCCTGACAGCCGATAAAATAATAGGATGATCCGGGACGACCACCTGCGATCCCGACCGATTGCGGGAACGTGAAGAGTGCCTATCCGAGCGCGCGGGACGTGGTTTAGCACTTTGGATCAACGTTTCGACATCTCCGAACGGCGCGACTTACCTTGATACTATCATGATACAGTGGATTCACACCCTCCATCCCCAACCGCACACCAGCAAGAATCAACACCCCTTGCTCTCCCCACCTACCTGCCCCTTCACTGACACCAGCACCTCGGCGCGTACGGACAGGCATCGTCCGCACCAACTCTTGCCACTCACCGAGCGGCTGATGACTCGCTTCAATGACTTCAGAAGCGTAGATTGTGCTATCGACCGCTGTGACTATCGATACGCCGCACAGAGGGAAACCGTTCGCCAGTGTCCTGCGGATAGGGAAGGCGATCAGCATCCTCGTTTCGACACCTTTGACCCCGCACGAGGTCCAAGCCTGCGCAGGGAACAAGGAGGTGAATGACTCACTTGACTGCCCCTGCCGCCGTACTCGGACCAAACCACTCCCCGACCTCTTTCCCCAACTGTTTACCCACCAACGCCATCCGATGCACACTGAACGGACACACGGGCGCCGGGTCGTCCAGGAACCACGACAAGATCTGAATGTACGTGGCGTACTTCTCTTTCATTGCTTGCGAGTCGAGCGGCGGTCCGTCCGGGAGTAGGGTATCGGGGAGGCGCCAATCTGGACCGACGAAGAAAGCCGATTAGCCAACGGAGTGGGAAGAAGGAGGGCACAAGAGATGTACCGCGACCGAGATGATAACAAACCAACGCATTCGCCAACAGGCTTTGCCCGGTGCGGAGCATACATCCCCACCCGGAATCCGCCGTCAACCCGCGCTCGTTTGTCGTACCCTCTCCGCTCCCGCTTCCGATGCCGCCACCACCACCACCGGTGATATTGACGCTGGAAATATTGCTCATCCATGTCGCCCATGCGGAGCTTTTCCCCAACGCCTGCGTCTGAGCCGCGGCCTTTGTCGTCGGCTGCTCGACCGATGCCGTTGGAGGAGAAGCAGCTGCGGAATGACCATCCCGTCGTTCAACTGTGTCCCTTAATGGCGGTAAATGACCTTGCCTATACGTCCTCGGCGAAGGAACGATTTCTTCCCCTTGCTTGAGCGCCAGAATCGGTGCGTACTGGGAACGGTAGGTACACCAGACTGTTGATCGAAAATCGAGGAGAACTGCGGGACGGGAGATGAGGTCCTTTAATGGCACTTCAGGGGAGAAAGAAGGAAAGTAAAAGACCTCGAGGCTTACATCCAGCAGGCCAGACAAACCCTTCCGCCCCTCCCGCTCCTCCAAACCCATCTGAAACCTTCTTCCCCCTCCTCCCGCCAATCCTCCCCTTCCCAGCGTTCACCGGCGCATTCGCCTTTCCTTTCCCCATTCCCATCGATTCTCCGCCCTCGCCACCCCCGTCTAAAGAACCGTGCTCGAAACGAACACCACGGACCCATATCGGATCCGGACATCCATCCGGGTAAGCCTCACTATCCACCAATGAGCGGTACGACGTGAGCGCTTTTGTTCGGGCCGAGGTGAGGAGGGATGTCATCGAATTCATTAGGTTTGATGGGCCGGTGTTGCTCGTTCCGGAGTAGGAGGAGGGCGGTGGCGGTTGAGGTACGATGGCGGTGGCGGTGGAGGGTATCGGTCGGGGAAGGGATGATACAGGTGAAGTTTGTTCTTGCAGTCGCTGTTGCGCCGTGCCAGCCGAGCAAGTACTACCGGCGTCGGAAGAAGAAACGCCAGACTTTGTCCATTCACCACGCGGGCGTCGGGATGACCAGCCTCCGGCTCTTGCATTATCCTTCTCCTTGTCTTCCCTGCTACCATGGATGCTGCTAGTTCCACTCCGGCTACTACTCCGCCTCGGACCTGGAGATCTTCTAAACGCACCTGTAGAATCCAACGGTGGTGCTTCCTCTGTTCCTGCTCCCTGTGGTAGAGGCAGTGCCGACGCTGTCTCGCCTCGACCGACGCGACGGGTTGGATCTTGTTGCGGTTGTGGATTGTTGCTGGTCGGTGGGGAGAGAAAGTTGTTGAACCAGCTTGACATGCGGGTTCCTATCGCCTGCTGCTGCGGCTGCTGCTGCTGTGGAAGATGATTCGTGCTTGTTCCTGATCCCGAAGTAGTGCTCGAGGCGAGACTCTGCACGTCTGCTGGTTGAGTCCGCGAGGCATGAGGGATATGTAGTGGTATAGGCACCGGTAACGGGATTGATGATTGATCCGCTCCGGTAAGAGGATTATCCTGTTGCTGCCGAGGTGCTGGTTGGCTACCCTGGCCGGAAGAGCCACTGCTCCGCCGTCCCGATGGGTCCAACATTGGTACACTGGATGACCCGCGGCCACCAGGCGCCGAATGATTGCGTAACATCCCAGCAGCTGTAGTTGACGCCTTTGCGTTTCCCTTTCCCTTCCCACCGCTGTCTTTCTCGTCGTCGTTGTTTGCAAAGTTGGTCGAGGAAGTGGCAGAGGAAAGACCAAACAAGCGACTCGTCTTCTTGCGCAACTTGTTCCGTGTAATCTTTCCACCACCTGCACCTTCCCTTTCCCTTGACGGCGGACGAGGCAAGGGAAGGGAATACGAGCGGTCCATTCCTTCGCGCGGTGTCGGTGGCTTCAGAAGCCCGATTCCGCTGCGTGGTGGTGAAAGGTCGAGGAAGCTTGTACTGTTTGACGGGTCTGGAGGTGATGGTGGCATGACGCCTGATGCTATGCCTTTATAAACCGAGAAAAAGCTTGGAGGGGAGGAAGAGGAACAAGGTTGATGATGTATGATGACTGCTGTTACTTAGTGAGTCACCAAGATTTGCTCGGGGCGCACCTGTACATTCCTCTTCCTTGTTCTTTGATTCTTGAACAACTTGAACAACTTTTCTTGGATTTCCTTACTTGTTTCTTCTGCTCTCAAACGAGGCAAACCAGCAAAGATGACATCCACCGCTACAGCCAACCGCACACGTCGTACGCTCCTCCTACTGCCTCCCTACACCTCCACTAACCACCTCTCCCCACTACAGGTGCACAAAACCCGCTCATCAAACCCTATTTAATCGCCTACAACGCCCTCTCCCTCCTCGGCTGGTCGACAATCCTCTTCCTCGTCATCCAATTCATCATCCACGGGCCCCACGTACTCCCACCCGTCTCTGGTAAATCCGCAACGGGTCCCTTGTCAGCGACGGCGATGGCACGCCAAGTGGTCAGCGGGTTAGGCGAGCGGTTCTGGGGGCTCGGTAAAAGTGTCGCGCATCTACCCTCGGCTGCTAGCGTTGCGCATACCGCTACAACCCAAACCACGACAAACCCGTTCGGCTCGTTGATCCCTTCCAAGTTGGCCTTGGCTATCCCAGCGTACCTCTCCGGCTCGTACGCGTACCACTCGCTTGGCCCGTTGGTCGTATGGACGCAGACAGCGGCGCTGTTGGAGGTCGTGCATGCGTTGACGGGGATGGTCAGGAGTAATGCGGTGACTGTGGGGATGCAGGTGGCTTCGCGTGTTTGGATGGTTTGGGGTGTTGTCAACGCGCGACCAGAGGTACGTTCTTCCACTCGTTTTCCCCCTTTTCTTCTTCTCTGTTCCTTGCTGATCTTCGCGTCTCCCTGCCTGCCTGTCTGCGTACGACAGACACACGCCTCACCCCTATTCACCACCATGATCCTCGCATGGTCCGTCACCGAAGTCGTCCGCTACTCATTCTACCTCCTCGCCCTGCTCAACCTCGAACTCAAACCCCTCCTCTGGGCGCGGTACAACTTGTTCTACATCCTCTACCCCTTGGGAGCGGGTTCCGAGGCGTTCCTTATGGCCAGTGTGTTGCCTCGGGTCAAGGAGCTGGTCGAGGTGTTGAGGCATGGGAGGAAGACGGGGTTGGCGGCGATGTGGAGTCGGGTGGCGGCGCTGGGTGCTGGAAAGGGCAGAGAGTGGGGCGCGTATGAGTTGTTTGTTGGGTTCTTGTTTGTGATTTGGTGGCCGGGTACGTCCGCATTCCCTTCTTCAGATCCAAAGATCCCTTTGGAGACCTGTGCTCACCATTTAATCGGCTGGGATTGGGATAGCGCTCTACGTCCTCTTCTCGCACATGTTGGTGTTGAGGAGGAAAGTTTTCGGCAAGGGGAGGACATTGGGTGGAGGCAAGAAGAAGCAGTAATTGACGGCACTAGAATGGCGGAGGAATGGAGAAAAGCTTGGGGGAAAGTGGGAGAGATGGGAGTCAATCATGTCCCTCCGCGGCTGTGGGACGATAAGGATCCGGATGGACGGGACGGGACGGGATCAGGATGAAATGGGAATAGCCAAAGACGACCGAACACATGCTATGGGAATGTCGGATGGTGGCATGATGGAAAAGAAAAGAACAAGAACGGAGAAAGGTGCAGCCGCACCGTGCAATTTTTCGAGTAATACAAAATACGGAAATGTAAATATATGAATATTGTGTTATCGTTGACCCCTCTCGCGTTCGGAGGAGCGTGGGAGGCGTGCCTAAACGACTTACAGGACCACTTACAGGACAACCTTCAACATTGCAAAGAATAGGGGATGTTATCGTGTACTACTGGAAGATGTCATCGGTACGTAGATGAATGTCGCGTACACGGCTTGCATATTATTAGGCTTTCCAACACACTTTGTACATACAGGCTACCGCCACTCGCTGCCTTCACCTCCTCCAGCACACCGTCGGCAGCGACCAGGCTTCACCATGTATACAATCCAAGGTGAACACCTCGATTGGCGACACGAAGGAGGCAGGCGTTTCCTCTACATCGTTCGATCTAGCAACACCGCCTTGCTTCAAAGGATGTCATCGGGACGATGTATCGACCCTTGCACTGGCCAGCGCAACTAACGTTGCGAAAGGGAGTACCCCTGCCGATCGATGAGTCAAAGTGAATAGTCTTACCTTTCATACGAAAGAAGTAAAGAACCGCATCGGAGTGTAAAGGCAGACCAACCAAGCTGAGGTTCTTTTTTTCCTCTTTTTTTCGTTGTCTAGTCTCTTTCAGTCCACACCCTAGATTAAAAAATGAGGACCGCTCGCATCTCTGGCGACACATTGATCTTAACGCCCCCCGCACCGAGCTTTCTCTCCAAGACAGGCTTGCTGGGAATGTAACACTCGCAAGTACGCTATCTCACGCCCTGCCGATGGAACAGATAACCGCATTCAGCAAAGGGAGGAAACGACTCGTTGAATGGCGCGTCACGCGGGACCCACCTTTTATTATGGAAGAAGCGCCGACATCGAAAGGTAACGTTGCTGGATCGGTTGAGGCTCCGCCCTGTCTCCGCTGCTGGTGTCATGCCCCTATAACGAAAGTACGTTGGCCTATGTTACTGGGTCTTTCACGACAAAGGAGTAAATGCTTTCACCGCTTACACAGTATGTTTTGTGCAATGCTCGCTCGTGATGGTACACATGGGCTGCACAACTTTTCGACGCATATAAATGAAGTTTGCGCTTCGGAATTGCCCTGTCAGGGTCCGCAGAAGCACATCAGTCCATCGTCCCATTACCCAACCTCGCTACCAGTCAAGCTTACATCACACTACAAACAATGACAGACTCCGATATGTCCGGCTTCACCGTAGAGGAGGCAAATCAGCCAACACCATTCTTTACAGACCAGGTCAAGATTCCTTCGCGCTCTCGAGCGGATTCATGTCTCGTGAGTTTGGAGGGGAAGTACGAGCTACTACCTTACGACTACTCAAATCTAATGAAGTTGACTGATAATAATGTTTGCCCTCCATGCCTGGCTCGTTCGGTCAGGATCCTGACGACCACATGGGGTCTAAGTCCACTGCGTGGTCGTCGGGCTTTCGAACCAAGAAAGACGAGCACCCTCAAGGGGTAGAGAATGGTTCATTCCTCGTCAAGCCCTTCGGAAAGCTTTCAGAACTATCGACCAATCGACGGACTAGAGATGGCGCAGGTGGGAAGACGCCGTCCTTCTCCAACCTGTTTCAAGGGCTTTCACTATCGTCTAATCCACACACTGAATTCAACGACGGTGCAAGTCAAAGGCCGAGAACGTTGAACGGTCGTGTGAACAAAAAGTTTAATCCTCAAGGGCATCGCTCCGATTCCTTCAATACTTTTGATACACAGAGACGGACGCCCTTGCGCTCTGGTTTTCCTAAGCATTTCCAAATCAAGCGAAGAAACACAGTGTGTGCACAGTCTCCACGTTCCTGCAAATCAGTGCCTGGGGTGAGTCAAGTTTCGTAAGCCGAGGTGAGAACTCATACTTACCCGAATACCCCCGCGCCGATGAGAAGAATCTGGAAGATAAGCTTGCTCACACTTCGCGGAGTGATGCATTCTTCGAACCTTCAGTCACCGAAGAGCAAGAACCAGATCAGGCATCCGGAAAAGGCAGATTCGTTACCACTTTCAAAGAGGCCGGACTAGCAGAGCCTCTCAGGCGCCTGCCGCTTGATTGGAACATTCGTAGCAAAATGTTAATGGACAATGGACCCTTCGGCGACTATGTAGTGGGGTATCGTTTCTACCCGCCAGGGTCCGAAACGCTCGGATGTCCCGCTTACAAGCTGCAAATCATACTGAAGAGAAAAGACTTATTGACAGTCGAGGGAAGTTCCGGCTGTATGCGTATTGGGCAAGATCTGAACCGAAAGGAAATGCTCGAAGCTGTTTCCAAATTCGATATATTCGTTCAGATAACAAACGCTTCTAGCCAGAGTGTATCAGATGCTTTGGTCGCGGTATTCCTGGATAGCACGATCTATCCCCAAGAAAGAGACTGAGTGTGCTCACCACTCGCGCGCCTCTCCTCGCCAAGGAGGAAGAATGCTGGTGGCACCGAATGCGGTGGTGATGTCTACCAAGGTGCTGTTCTGTCAGGCTTTTGTAGAGGGACCGCCAGCAGAGGCGTGAGATTGGACAAGGCGAAAGCTTTTTTTGCAGAGTTCATCGCGTTGCTGTACTAGTTTACGAAAGAGATGTGAGATACAGTAGTATACAGTCAGCTTCCGTTCTGTGTGTCGACCTGTGCTCATTGATGCCCTAATCGTCTGCATGACATCGCATCATCGACGTACAACTTAGTGGCAAAGCTATTGTGGAACTGTCTCTGACCAGCGCCCACAAGCGTCACCTTTACCTTGCAGTTACGACGCGCGGCCCACTTTCATCATATTTCTATGATGACAGTAACCGGAGGCTGCTCTTGACCTGGTGATTATCAGTGGTTACATTGTTACATCACCCCACGGTCACGCTGCATAATGCGGGTTCACTGCAGGACCACATGACCCGCCACTCTAGAGGTACATATGCGTATCTCTTAGAGATCGCGAGCAAAACGGTGTTTCACCTTCGAATGCGACTCGCGGCTGAGAAGCTGTTGCGGCGGAGACATGAATCAAGAAGGGAGTGTTGACAAAGGCTACTGTGAACCGATGGATGGGAACATGACCCATCATCAAGCGAGAATATTCTTCGCCGCCGATCTAGAGAACAGCGTCGTCTCTCGATTAATCCCACCTCGAACCCTCAGCTTTCCGTACACCGCTCAACTTCATTCTAAAAGCGCCCTCGCATTATCGCCCGGTGGTCTAGAAACCTGCACCCTACAATTCGCTGCGACGGGGCGTGCTACTTGTTAGGAGTAGTACATTGAGACTGGGACCGGAGTGCAGGTTGGTTCAGGTGTGGACGGTTCTGGTTGTCGCTGAAGGTGTATCGTGTTGCCTTTTCCCTCTTTCTCTTCTGCATTGCTGACCCCTGTATTTACACCTATACGTCCTTCATCTTTCCATAGTCACATACAGGTGCCCTAATTACTATCTTCGTCCAGGTATAGTCCCACGGAATATTTTAGCTCCTCTTGCCCGTTTAGGTTGAACAGCAGCCCAGCAGCTTGCCTGTATCAGTCTATCTAGAAAAGTATTCAAACGGCCTACTTTGTCAGCACGCAAACAGAGCATCAGACATCGTCCATCAAGGGCCAGCCACCGATTGATGGCCCATCAAAGTCTACCTTTCATAGGCAAGAAGCGCATTGAAATGAAAGGCTGGACCAAGCTTTTGTCGATCCACCGCTTATACCGTCCATTCCCGGTGCGTTATCGGTTGGAAACTAATGTCTTCAAACTGTCGTTTTGACAGCGTGAGTCTAGAATCTCACGATGCATTTTCGTTAACACTACCTTTCGGCAAGCCCTTGACGTTCGCAGTCTATGCCTATGCTACCAGGTCAAGCAAAGTGAACATCTTTGTCAAAGGGAGGTTCCCCTCTCCTGGCAAATGGAGCACTGATCGTGCATTGACCGGCATAACCTTTGATCAGAGAACCATCATCGAAAGGTACTTTGGGGTGGCAGATGCACCGCCATATTTCCGCTGAGATGGTTCTTTGCCGACTATCAAAGAGCTTTTTGGACTGCGTTACTGGACTTCACCACAAAGGAGGTACTCTTGTCATCGCTCAAAGCAAAGTTGCCCATATGTCTGTCCGTCAGCTGCCGTAGGCTGCTCAATGTTCTGCTCCACAACATATATGCGCAACACGCGATCTCGAGAAAGCGTATCGCCACCGCAAATTCGCTTCGATGTTTGCGAGAATACAATCATTCAGTGTTTACCACAGTCACCAGTGCTTCAGGAAGCAGTATGAGTATCGATGCAACAGTTTCGTTCAGTGATAATACAAAACCTAGCTCGAATCTTATTTTACATCGACGTAGAGTGGATTCAATGTTCGTACGTAGCGATCTAGTCAACAATCTTCTACCGCAAGTTCTCGCTCGGGGTCAGACCCCGACTGCGTGCCAGCGGTACTCTCAATGAACATCTGATTGACCTTCTCTTTTATGATAGGAGCCCGATCTACCTCAGTTTGACTACAGTCGATCGGAAGGTGAATTGTTGCAAGGGCCTCCCAATTATGGCAGCGATGTTCTCTACACTGCCGAGGACTATGGGCCAATAGGCGCTTTCTTGGTTCCGAACGTCCCAGCGTCCTCGCGAGACCGGTTTTTGAAGGTAGTGCTCATAGCTACCTTGTAGAGAAGGCTCCGCTCACGTGTTCACTGAAAGACATCGAGCTCACCGATCTCGAAAAGGGCAATGCGCCCAGTTTGCTATCCAAGAGGTCACTCTCCGACTCTCAGTTTCGAGCCCCACATGAGCAGGATGTCGAAGCAGTAAAGTTTTCGTCTGGCGCTCATCGTGCTCACACGGTTACCTCCTACAGTACACCGCTTCCTGCCTTGAGTGAGCGCGACGACTTTGACAGCCTACAACTTATCCCGCAAAAGTGCGACGACAGTGACGGTTCACAATACTTCCCGCGGCTAAGGAAAAGAAGGAATACATGCCAGGATGATGATCACAGTAGAGCATTGCCGGGTCCAAGGGTAACACCACATCACCGCCGCTCCCGCAGTCGGTCGCAGTCGCAACCACAGCTTTTCATACCCGGTACACAGCGACCTCTAAAGACTCCTCACCGGACAGTGCTAGCACATCCGAGCCACTCGACCGTATCGCGAAGCCGCATGGATGCGGATGCGAAGACTGAGATGGAAGGAGCCGCAGCGTCGTTGAAGCAAGCAGAGTACGACTCTGGGTTCTCGGTCGATAGCTCCGGGGAGCAGAGTGTGGTGGAAGCGCACTCATTCTCACTCAGGAACGTGACTCCGTGTCAGCCTGATCCCTACCCTGCAAGTCGTCCCATTCTGACGGAAGTCGCTACAGAGCGAGCCTCTGAAAATCCGCCTACCAGCACTACACCTAGCTCGATGTCGAGCTCCGCCGCTACTGAGCAGGACGACAAGGTCCGACCGACCTCTGAAAAGGGAACACAGAAGAACACTTCAACTTCAGCCCCAGCAAATCCGACAAATACAAAAGAGTGCTGTGCGCACGGCAAGGCGTTCAAGGCAAAACAGAGTGGCCACTTTTGTGAGGGGGTGAGTGAGAAATGTCACAGACCTATCCGGCTGGATTTTCATGTGATCACAGACGACGGTACTCAAGGTCCTAGATCTGAATCTTCCGCATGGGGAATCAGAATCGGTAAACAGCCGTACAACGAAACTATGGGCTTCATAACAATCCACATCACTGCGCCTGATGGAAAAAGTGAGTTGCCGAGGGGGTTTGCCTGGGCCTTTCCGCTGGACGCAATCAAAGTTGCGAATGGACAAATCAAAGTTGCGAAGACACTTGATCTCGATGTGGATGGGCGCATCGTACGGTGGGAATCGGATGAGAAGGGTATGAAGAAAGAATTCATGCGGGAGGGGGGGATACTAGGATACACGTGCACCACGCCGATAGGAGAAAGGGTTGTGGATGCCATCTTACAGGAATTGTTCCGGTCCTAGGTCTTGACTCCATCGTCCGGCACTGCGATAATGATCAAGCTGCCCACGAAAGCAGAAACGCTATCCTGATTCGTGAGGTCCCCGATTGTACTGCTGAATTTAGGCAGAAAGATCAAAGATGAGATTATTAAAAAATGGAGACGTACTTCTTGGAATTAGTAAATAGTAGAGGACATTCTCCGACTCCTCGCCTGATCACCATGATCCAACCTACTAACATAAATGCGTTTCTCATTAGCCTCAACCGTGAATTGATTCTATAACTCACTTTTCCGCGACTGAGCGACTGAACTTTACGAGTAAAATCAGTCGCGTTGATCACAGCAGCAAGAGGGGAAACCGCTCAGGGATCTTCTGGCTGTTAGCCTGTTCGGCAAAGCAGTCCGGCCGGAGCCTGCCGCCAGCTCAACTCGCTCTAGGGGCTGCGTTTCAGGTTTCAGGCAGAGGAGCGGCGTAAAAGTCCTCGAAATTCCGAAATCTCATCAACTTTAAGGCCATCTTGGGTGTTTTATTAGGGGGCGGACACAATGATCCGCTATCCGCTAACTCCATCGTCGGTCGAAATTAGAAATTAGATGCTGAATTTTCATATTCAGGTACGAGAGCTCGCAAGTTGAGGTATTTTCCAGCTTGACAATGTGGATTTAATCGAATGTGGAGGTTCACGGAGACGAAAAAGACCGTGTGGGTCGTCATCTCGATCCTCGGGCATAAAGGACACCACGATATCTCCGGAAAGGAGCGTTTAAAAAAGGAGAGAGCAAAAGTGAAAAAGCGGCAAGTTCCAGCCCAAGGTGCCCGACTTTTATCTATGCCCGTACCAGGCTGACTCCCACGGCTATCTACGCGCTGCGTGCAGATCCCCCTCTTGGTGGCCACAGCCGTTCGTTCGTTTGTTCGGGGTCGAGTGCTATCTCGGCAGACGCAGCTGCAGGAAGAACAAACCCAAACTCGGCAAGGAGGAGCGTCGAGCATTATTATAAAGTGAAGATACGTCGAGTGACCTATTGCCTTCAGCAATGCAACAACTGGTCAACGACTCGCCACCTTTGCTCGAGATAGAGAACAACGCCTATTTCACCAGAGTACAACTTGCAGAGGACAGTCACCGCCAAAGGCCTTCCGGATTGGAACTGCAAACACCATTTCAACCATCTCTAAAGGAAACTTATCAGCAACAGCAGCAGCAGCAGCAACAGCATTACCCGCACATACAACACCATCCCATGACTGAATTCGTGCTACAGGATTCCTCGCACTGGGGTTTCGACCCGATGTTTGGATTTCCGTCGACAATCCAATCCCTTCAGCCGTCATTGGATACGGAAATGGAAGAACCAGCACAAACGATGAACCCTCAATACCTCAACTACCATTTCAACCTGCCTATTCAGACGCAGATGCCATTTCAGGCGCCTGCTTGGCTGGGGAGCGTGGCAGGTAATGGACTGGCAAGAGCGTTCGACCCAGGAATGGGTTTTAATCCGGGAATGCAGGGCTTCCCGAAACAGAGTCAGTTTTGGGGTGACGCAGGTGGTATCGGTGTCGTGCCTGCAGAATATGCGATGCAAGGTATCGCAGTCAAAGGACTACCTTCTGCCGCCGAGTATCAACACCAGCAACCAGCAATTCAACAACAGTTCACCCATCAGCACCTTCCTGTCGCCACAGTAGATTCAGGACTTGGCCTTGGTCTCGGCCTACACATCGACAGCACACCAACACCAAGTGTATTTCGTCCTCGCGGCTATGCACCGACGGCCATTTCTACCCCTGCGGGTAACGCTGATCGCCAATCGCTTCTAAGCGCAACAGCAGCACTCACACTGCCCGACAACCCGGCCGCCTCGAGCGCAAAACCTCCCCATCCGTCTTTGAAGCTTGGAAAACGCCGGTTTGTCTCGCTGCGCGTGTATCATGATGGTGAATTGAGGTTTCAACGTAAAGTCGTTCGGTGAGCCCTTTGGTTTCTTTCGCCTCCACCATCCACCCTACTAACCCTTTCATATATCGGCATTAGGTACGGACTCCAAGTCTGCCAACAACCTACCCAAGGCAAAACATTCACAGACAAAGACCGCCGTCCAATCGTCCATCCGCCTATACTCCGCCTATGGCTCGTCAACTCGTACCTCGTGAACCCGTTGATGGCTGGCTATGCGGAATCATTGCCAGAGTTGCTTGACGATGATTCGTTGTGGCTTGATCGGGTGATGGATATTTCGTGAGTTGCGCAAACGCGTTGTGCCTCTCTCTCCAATGCAAGGGGGAAAATGGCGCTGATGCGCTCGTCTTCTGGGATCGGTAGACCGGTCGATACCGCAAACTATATGTGTATCGTCGATGCACTCACTCCAGTATCCAGCACCGACTCGGCGGACTCCAACACCGCGTTATCAGACAGCGCAGGCGCACACGTGCCATCTGGTTACAGATTATGCAACACCCTCTCACTACCACCACTCACCGCTTCACCAGTCCCACTATCTCCATATCATCCTAGTCGTGTGATCAAAGCCGAGGGCAGGGCTTACAAAAGGCAACAAAGCACGACGAACACGGGTGCATCGGCGTCCAGTGCGCAGATGGATGTGCATAAAGCGTCACTTGCTTCTGTTCGCAAGGCCGCGGCTGCTGGGACAAAGAGAGGCAGTGAGCGGCAGTCGGATCGCGGAGAGGGTAGTGGAAAGGGCAGTGGAAGCGGAAGCGCTAGTCAACGCTCAACAGGGATTGGAGGCGCGCGCCAGGAAAGTGACTCGAGCAGCAGCGCCGGAGAAGCAGTGTCATCGCCACCGAAAACGGACTCGTCGTCCTCTTCATTCTCCGGCCCAATACCAGGACACGGAACAGCAAGCTGGAATGGAAAACCTTCTGTATTTCGCATTCCAGCTACACCTCTAACGCATGGCTCACCTGCCATCGTTTCTACCTCAACTCCCACCTCTCCAACAACATCGTCCGGGAGCGCTGCGCCGGAACAGGCAGCAGAACGCCAGAAACAAAACCTGTTCGGGAATTGGGCGATGGGATGTCGTAAGATGTACGGAATGGGCGCTGCGGATGATCTTGGGATATGGTTCATGTTCAACGTACGTTCAAACGCCGCCTTTTCCTCTCGCCGTATGTTGTCGACGAGCACGAGAACGATGTGCTGATTCTTTTGACGGTTGTCGATGTTGGCCGGTGTAGGATATCTCCATCCAACAACCTGGACAATATGCACTCCGATTCCGATGTTTTGATTTGACAGAGGCGAGGGATACATCAGTCGAGGAGGAGGAAATAGTCGTGTCGTCGCCGCACTCAGAACAGGATCGAGATGATGTTCTGGTTCCTGGAGAGGGAGTGACTGGTCATGCTGGGCATTCACGCGGACCGATGATGGTGGACAGCGAAGACGTGAAACCCAATATTGCGTCGATACATGGATCGCATTCCCCCTTGCCGCCTACTCCAACGACAAAAACAGCAAAAGAAAAGAAGGACGCACAAAAGGACAAGGTACGAGCGTTATGTGAGGAGATTTCCGAGGAATTCACCGTTTGGGGCGGAAAAGGGTGAGTTGCTGCCGAGTCTCCATTATGCAGGATTCCGTGTACAGCTGCTAATCTTTGCTGAACGGCCTGGTGTAGGATGCCGTCCTGGCCTGCGGCAACAGCATTAACGGGCTACTTCTCGCGGTGACAACGTCCATCACCCAAAAAAGAGAAGACGAGTGATGCCAACACGGGCGAAGGGTAGTGTGATGGGAGGGCTGCTGAGCGTGTCCGATATCGTGGAATCGCTGCGTGGGAGAGGCCGAACGACGGTGGTAGATCAGATCGTTGTCCTGTCCATCCTTGTTGTAGAATGCAGATATATGATCGGCATCCGTCAGATTGATGGGACTTTTGGGCGGTACGAATTTTCGGTGCGAGTGACCACTCTCCTCGAAGCTGGTCATATCTCTAGAAGTTAGAGTCCTCTCTATCAAATGGACGGAGTACTGGGTACTGGCGACATTGCCCTGTGGAGAACGCTGAATCATGAGAGAACTGGCAAATGAACAGGACAGCGAATGTTTGCTTACGTAACCAACTCGGGGAATATTATCGTTGTTTCCTCGAAAATGAAACAAAAGTTGCCACCTGCATCCGCACACCTCCATTTCATGCACAAAAGCATTCAAACTGCTATTCAGTAATCTGGTCGACCCTTCCTGTCCTTCCACCTCTGCAGACACAGCCCACACTCATACGCCCCCCGCCATGCCCCGAGAAACAGTATACGACGAAATAGAAATCGAAGACTTCAAATGGGATCCTCGAGCAAACGTTTTCCACTACCCATGCCCTTGCGGCGATCGCTTCGAAATCAGTAAAAGTCAGATGAGGGATGGAGAGGATATTGCGACATGCCCGAGCTGTAGTCTGATTGTGAGGGTTATCTATGAATGGGTGAGTTCTCTGTTCGTTTTGTCTGGGCGCGGGAGGAGAGGAGGGCTGATGTGTGTTTATTGTCGTCGTAGGAGGATTATGAGGATTATGACTCTGGTGAAGAGGAGGATGGCGAGGCTGAAGTAGAAGAGGAGACCGAGGAAGCCGAGGAGAGGAATGAAAAGGAGCTCGCTACCGCCTTTGTCGTTTCCAGCTCCAGCAAGACCAACCTCGACACCAACGCCGTTACCAGTTCTTCGCCTTCAGGCAAACAGCTAGCGGGGTTACCCCAAGAGGAACCGCCATCAATACTACAGAGTGATGACAAACAGCTCGAAACACTCGTTCAGCATCTCCAAGTAACAACCATAGATCCAGGGAAGGGGAAAGAGGAGGAGAAGGTTGTCCTGGTGACGGCGGAGGAAGAAGCGGTGAAGAAGGAGGGCAAGGGGGAATGGCTAGGCGTTTGGTAGGCCTCTTCTCGTTTTGCCTTTGCTTCTCGTGCTTTTCACTCTGCGTGTGGAAGCGCGGGCGTGGGTTACAGGACGCATTTGCGTGATCGTGCGTTGTGTAGAGGATACGGAGAGTTCAGGTTGTACTTGGGTCTATGTGACATGTCTATCTATTGGGGGTGAATCCATATTCATGAAAAAGCTTCCTTTACCTTTCATAGCGCAGGAACCCATCTTCGCCGTTCCTGGTTATCGCAGATTTTACGAAGTAGACTGGACACTCGGATTAATTCGGTGGACAAGTACGCATCGATGACGACCCAGAAGAACGGCATCAATCACAGAGAGTTACTTGGGGGAGAAGCAGACAAGACCGAACTGCACACTAGACCGTGGTCGATTTGATGTCTCACGCATCTGGAATGACTCAGTCCTGTAAACTGAAATGACTACACTCACTGTGATAAGCTACGCACAGACTATATACGGTACAATTCAATGGTATCCTACGACGACTGACCGCCATAGCTTTGGCAGCAGGACACTATCTATACACATCTGCAAGCACGTGTACCGCAACTTTCTCTTCCTGGCTCGAAGTGAATGGCGCGGCATCCCTTCCATAGACCTATTTTCTCACGTCACACGTTGCCCAAGTTTTGGGTTACAGGGCATTTACGGCCTTTAAGCGTAAAAGTGACTGGGGACCCCGCATGATTCGTCAGTGAAAGCACAGCTTGATAATAGATGATGACCGGCTCTTCCCTTTATCTCGCCATCATCCATCGAGTGGGTGGCGACACTGAGTTGTACATTCTCCACAACGTACAACATGGCGTTTACACTTCGAGCGACATACAAGGACACAACGCGCAACCTCGCCGTTCCTCTGGTGGACGCTGCGTTCCCTAGCTACGACGAAATCGTTAACAAGGCGAGAAAGGCGTTTGATCTTCCTGAAGGCACCCAGATTGCGTTCTGGCATGTCTACTTTTCCAAGAATGATGGTATCGAGGAGTGCAGGTTTAGGAGGCATATGTGTAATGAGGAGGAGTAAGTGTGCGTTCGTCCGCGAGCACGGAATCATCATCTGATATGCTTCTCCTGTATGACTTAGATACGAACAAGCAGCAACGCTCTTCCGCACATCAGGCCTGGCTTTCCCTCGACCAACATTGATCTTCCAAGTCGTCCTGCACTCGGACCCTCGACTCGCCTCAGCAATCAAGTACCATGCTCTCACCCGTCAAGACTTGCGAAAGAGAGTGATGACGGTGATGGAGTGGAAGCTACAGGAAAAGGAGAAGAAGAGGAGTGACGAATCACTGCAAGAGATTACAACGTACCTTGCCGCCTACCGAGCGAGGCACGCAGCAGCGACTCCTACCCTCGTCGGTCCCGTCACCCAGTCTTCTCTATCCGGTGGCATAGAGGACGACCATCCCTATGACCCTATCGCTTCGTCAGACAGCCTGTCGAAGATCCCTTCAACCTCCGCTTCCTCGCGCACGCCTTCTCCTTCCGTTTCTCACTTGTTCCCTGACCTCGATGACGTGATGAGACCATCAAGATCCTCCTCGAGCGCCAAACGACCTACTCCAACCGGATCGCTCAATGCCTCTGCCCGAAACATTCGAGCGTCTCCTACACCGCGAGAAACTCCCGCTCAATCACCGGTTGAACCGCAGACACCGACTCAACCAATTTATGCACCCAACTTTGCCACCCTTCTCAACACCGCCGCGCAAGTAACAACCGCGGCAACGCAACACATCTCCGCTGATCTTCGTTCCACCGCGGCACGAGCATCCAATGATCTCCGTGCGAGTGCTATTGTTCAAGGCGCAACGCTCACGAACGAGCTTAAAGGTGTTCTTGAAGGGTTTTTGGAGCACCTTGGCGGACAATTGGCAACGTTCGAAGATGGAATGAGGGACAAATTAGATCTCGGTGCGCGATCTGCGGCTGCTTCCGCTTCCAGTAATGGCACCAGCAACGAGACACGACGAGAACCTGATACCGACGCTCAGCATATGCCTGGAGCTTTCCGTACCACATCGCCTGTTCATCCGAGGGATCTGCCGCCTGCCGACAACGTCGCGTCACCTCCTGGCAAGAAGGAGGATGGTGGTGTCTCCATGGCTTACGTGCATGACGATAAAGTATGCGACTCATGCGGTAAAACGCCTGTTGGAATCTGCTTCAAGTGCAATGTACGTAATCTACCACTTGTTTTGTTACGGGTTCCTGCTGACTTTGTTGCCTTCGATTTCTAGGTATGCTCCGACTATGACATTTGCGCCACTTGCCTGCCCAACTTGGCAAAGTCTGATTTCCATGGAACAGACCATACGTTCGAACCAATCATGCATCCTGCCTTGGAGGAAAAGATCTTTGATCCAAAGAAGGCGGCGAATGTTCCTGCTGAAAAGGCATGCAGGACTCGA
Organism: Naganishia friedmannii; assembly: GCA_030039255.1. Lineage (NCBI taxonomy): Eukaryota > Fungi > Basidiomycota > Tremellomycetes > Filobasidiales > Filobasidiaceae > Naganishia > Naganishia friedmannii. Next base: position 601,235 of record JASBWT010000010.1, on the reverse strand, counting down.
CACAATGCGAATTGTGACGCTTGTCGAAAGACGTGAGTGGTACTGGGATGCGAGCAATGTTGTAAATTTGTTGCGGGGGCTGATGTCTTTGTTCGTTTCATAGCATCATTGGAATCAGGTACAAGTGCATCAAGTGCCCTGACGTAAGTCATGATTCCACTAAAACGGTACAATTCACCTGCTCAACTTGTTGCTACGACAGTGGGACGCCTGCGCGTCTTGTTTCACCGGAATCGCCCACCATCACCCCGGTCATGACTTTGTCGCGCTCCACAAGGTTTCAGACTACTACCGAGCTGGCAGCCACGAACCCACTGGCTACCTCGAAAGGGCGTTGGGCCTAGTAGATCGTGGTGGTGCAGCGGTGCACCCGCGAGTGGTATGCGATGGTGAGCGTCTCTTGCGAGTAGATCGACATTTGGCGTCAGCGATGCTGATTTCCGTTTGGAACAACTTAGGCTGTAATCAAAGGATCTTTGGGACGAGGTACAAGTGCGCTCATCCTTTCTGTCCCGACTTTGACCTTTGCGAGAAATGCGAAGCGCACCCAAAGAGGTTGCATCCTATCGAACATCCATTCATCAAGATGAGGGTATGCACTATTCTCCCTTGTTTGCAAATAGACAAGCTGATCGGTTTCTGGTGTTGCGCGGTAGGTACCTTTGAATATTGAAATTGACGCGTCGATGGATCCGTATCCCGCCCAAGGGCATGGACATCACCACTTCCACCATGCGCCCGTTCCCGTTCTCTCTCCATCTCCCGCCTCTGCCCGAGGACCGGCTCCGCCCTTTGCCAGTCGCCGAACCGGCCCATACGCCGAAACAGCAGGTCCCCGTGGCTGGCGTGGACGTGCTGAAGCTGGTCCGCCCGGCTGGCGAAGGAACGCACGAGCTGGTCCTCATCACCATCATCATGGACGACATTCGCTCGAGCCCACTGTTGCGGGTCCCGAAGTACCACAAAGCGCCGCGGCGGTCCAGGAAGGCAGCGTATCAACCAAGGAGGAAACTGATTTTACGGCCTCGTTGATTGCTGGGATTATGGATGCGTTCGGTCCAGTCCCAGAAACCAGCAAAGCAGGATCTAATGAAACCCTTCTCCCTGTCAAGCAAGAGGAAGTCGCTGCCGAGACTTCTTTCAACGTAGACATCGCTCCCATCAAGGATGAGGTGGCCACACCCATGGCCGAATCCGCCGAATCTACTTCGACTGTCCTCATCGAGAGCGAGAAG
>JASBWT010000001.1:1800000-2008807 GCA_030039255.1 Naganishia friedmannii | reverse complement strand
TGTTATATCTAGCACTAACCATCGTATTGCTCCCCTAACCCCTAACCCCTAACCCCTAACCCCTAACCCCTAACCCCTAACCCCTAACCCCTAACCCCTAACCCTAACCCCTAACCCCTAACCCCTAACCCCTAACCCCTAACCCCTAACCCTAACCCCTAACCCCTAACCCCTAACCCCTAACCCCTAACCCCTAACCCCTAACCCCTAACCCCTAACCCCTAACCCCTAACCCCTAACCCCGATTCAATTGCTTGTGCGAAGCCGACTGCTGACTGAATAGCACTTATGTCATAGCCGAGCAGGATGCTACTGGTCTCATGTCAGCATTGAAAGACTTGATTCATCAACCGTTCTGGCATGTCATGAAAATACCGCTCAACCTGGAAGAGGGAACAGCGGTGGCGAACGTGCTGAATAACTCCGGCTGGCTGGCAGTATACTTAAGAGAGAGATTGCAGTGCCATCTAGCGGCTGCTATGTCTTCACCGTCGCGGAAGATATCCGGCAAAGAAGGCAAAGAAAGGGGGAGAACGAAATAGATCGCCAAGCGAGGAAAGTTCGTAAACCAACCCCGGCTGGCTGTCACATCAATTTTTCAGACGAAATTGTGGGGACGAAAATGGAAGGAAGTATAATCAGAGTTTGCGATACTCCACTCGATGGATTCAGGAACCTGTATGCTCGTAGCGCTACAGACTGCTTCTTATGCTTTTGATCATTCTATGACAAGTTCAATATCATGTCAAGTTTATTGATCTCCGGTCAAATCCCCAATGTGACCAAGTCTGCAATAACGTCACGTCAAGGTTCGCAGAACTTTTCATCTGGAGTTCCAGCCATCTATATATAATAGACCATACACTCGCACTTTGTGTACGAACCGAATCAACCTCGACCATTGTCATCATCGAGTTCATTTTGGTCACGTATCCGCGATACATTCTACTTTGATATCACAACAAGTTGGACAAACAACATTACTGGCAATGTAAAATCCTAGCGTGTCCTGAAATCCAAAGTACTCGTTTTTCCGAAGAATGCGATCAATGCCCAATTCAAACAGGCTCTTTTGGATTCCAGCTGTTTCTGGTTAAGAGCTTCATACCGCCGGATATACCCTCGTCGCGATACAAGGCTACGGATCTGTGTTTTGGAAATTCACACTCGTTTGGTATAACACAATTCAAGAGGACTAAAGGACTTACCCGAAGCCACCTTTACCCAATGTTCCATCGCCTTCTTTGTGGTACTCGTTTGATTGTTTCGAGCGTGGAAGTTACAGTGGCAGTTCTTCAGTCATCGCAAAGGCCCGACGGAAAGTTTTACAGGGCGCAGTGGAGTCACCTCCTGATTGAGTCGATTTATTGATTGATTCAATTGATCGATTTGATTGATTTATTTGATCGATTGTCCCCACGGTGACGTGAATACTTGAAAATAGACTGTCCGTTATCTACACACCGCATTCCTCGAGAGTTTCTTCAATCTTGTCAAGATCCGCGGGCTGATATACGGAAGCCACCGGGTTTCGAAAGACAACTGTGGCAAATGTTTTCACCGTCCCTCCATTTTCCTCACCGCAGCTACAATGGAAATCGGATTGTGCTGCAGTTTAGCATTACTCGAGTACTCCACTTACATGAGACGCTGGGCGGCCGCCACCCTTATTTCTCTTGATGTGTCCGGTGGCAATGTTATGATGGCGCAATTTCCTGAAGGTCTGTGCTGGAACTGTGTGAATCCCTTGAGAGCATGCCAAACCCCGATCTAGTATCCACTCATTGCGTCAGTCCCTGTTCTATGCATGTCGACGTATCTATCAAAGAACTCACTGATCCCCGGAAGTTGGGAATAACACATGCCGAACCACGAAAAAGATCGTGTTGTCTGGACAGAACCTCTTTCACCACATCGTCATTGAATATCACATCTCCATCTTCGACTCGCTCCCAGAACTCGATCACTCGATCAAGATCTACTGTCATTTGTAAGGAGTCATCGTATTCAAAGTCCTCGGATGGTAGATGTCGATAAACTTGAGCAAATGTCTGGAAATGTCATCGGCGATAGGGGTCTTCGACGCGTCGGTATGGCGCGTTGCCGGATGGAGACGGCGGTGCAGAAGGTGATGCAAGCGGTGAAGCGGGGATGTTTGGCACAGGTGAGGTCTGCTGAGGCAGAGAGTGCTGGCTGTGGGGGCTACCGATTGATCGTTGGGCAGCTTGAGGCAGGGTGGCCTGAGCAGCCAGTTGTAGCGTATCGATCAGTTCTTTGAGCAATCTGATTTTCTTGCGCTCTTTTTCCAATGTGTAGTATGGGGTTGGCCAGTCGCGGCATTCGTGCCCAGGTCCATATTGCGTTGTAGAGTCGCTAGTTTCCTCTCTTCATCTTCTCTGTTATTGCCATAATTAGTGTAGGTGACATGGAGCTTGGGGAAGAGAGACGACTCACAAAATTCTGGTGGCATCTCGCCGGTTTTTCATCGGAGGATCGGCACGTGTCCGTTGTGGATCGAATATCGCGTTGAAAGCTGAGGAAATAATTCTAAGGCGGGTGGAATACTCGCAAGTTTTCGAAGCGTTCAAAGAACGGTAATGCGACAGATAAACTGTCCCGCAGTAGTGTATTTTGATAGAGCAAGGATCGATTTTGATCCATTCGATCAGTGATGGAAGAGTTGGCACAGTGGAAAGAATCGCGAAGAACAATCGAGTTGGGGGGCAGGGAAGACGTATACAGCTCCACCAGATGTACGGGACCAATGTGAAACCTGTATTTATGTCATTCGCTACTAACTACTGGACTACCTATTCCTTCCACTGGAGGAACTATCGAATCATTCAAACCGTCAGATGACCTTGTTGAAACCCGCAGGGGGGACCTCGTACGACTTGATCAAGTAGCATAACTGAGGATGTGAATGGCGTCAAGCCATTCTACAACACAGGGTGAATGATTTTTGCAATTTAGATTCCTCATGCTAGATGCACTCTACTAGACCGTAATGTTACAAGAGATGTAGTGGGTTCGGTACCGTAGTGCTCGATTCTGTGGCCCACGAAATGCTCCTGAGTCTCTGCTTTGCGCACCACCAAGCGACTTTACGCACATGCAATTAGAGGTCGGACTTGACTAAAGTGATCGTTAAAAGCAACGGTGTTCGAAGTCTAATCAGTATCGTAATCAGTAATCGTGCATGTAGCGATTGAAATACGAATAATAATCGAAATATTATTCGATTATAATTGAATTTCCTTATATCTTTTCCATGAGAAACGGGTGGATCAAACTCTCGTCCGAACCCCCGACCTAAAGGATTTCCGTTATTTGGCATTCCTTTACGATCCCCAGCATGGCAGTGGACAATGCGCCTCTTCTCCTTCCCCAATGTATTATTGTCATATTGTAAGAGAACAGTCGCTCGACGCTCGACGACGACGAAGCGATTCCCAGTAATATGTCTTTGCAGCCTTCATCAACGGTTTCATCTTTCGATTGGTCTTGTCCTGACCCTTCCAAGACTGTAAGATAGACACTCGACCCGCGTAGAATAACAAGTGAGATCCCGAGGCCTTTCACGGCCTCTTTTGATGATAAATGCCCATTGACTGAGAGCGCCTCAATTGTGTGATTACAATCGATTAAGATCACTATGACTCAACTAGTTAATCATTACCCACTGGTGCTTCAAGGATTTTAATCAGTAATCGTAATCGTAATCGAAAATGCCTGATTACTGATTACATATTCGATTATGATCATTCAAGTCTGACCTCTACATGCAATGTCACTAAGCGCCGGCCATGCTAGACCTCACCAGGCGCCATGATGCATCATTTGCAGAGCTGAGAGACGAACCATGTCCTTCCACGGATGTACCATCGGGCTAGTGGACGTGCTAATCAGTCCAGTGGTAAAGTGTTTTGGTAGAGAATGCGAATGTTTACAAGCGTGCAGCTCCGAGTACACATGTGATGATGTCACTGCATTCCCCATGACGTCTGAGATAGTAGGCCCTGCAGAACGCGCTAGGGGAACCTCTATTCCTTCTTCTTCTTCTTTTCTTTCGTACCTCCATCTGTCACGCCACCGAGTTGAATCATGCTGTCGCTTCCATGTGACGGTTGAATGGCCGCCGGAGACGAGGTCGCTGGCGATGCACTGGTACACATACCACTACGGAAGGGCGTGACATGGGCGGAACTGGCAACGGTAGAGCCAACGGCTGCTCAGCCGAGTCGCCGAGAGGGGGTATAATTTCCAAAATACCGGCAGCTCTATTTTCCGACCGGGTATCCCATGCATGTAGCGGCCAAGTGTGCGTTCCGAATCTCGCCTGCTCTGAAGATGGAAATCCTCGCTGTACAAATGAAGGCAAGGCGTTGTTCCGCATTTTCTGTTCCGATATTCTCGGAGCTGGATTGTCCCGGGCCAGTAATCAGTGTTGCGTAATATACGGATCACAGTACCGCCGTTGTATTGGGATCCTAGCACAAGATATTAATATCCTTATTACGTAAGACGGAACTGCTATTTGCCTATGGTGAAAGACAAGGGCAGCTAATCCTTGAGAAAGTCCTGCACTCAAGGTAGCTTCGTAATTAAGAGGTAATCAAAGGGTGAGTTAAAAGTCAAAAGCCATCCTACAACTGAGAGGCGAATAGCCTCCTATATATACCTTTAGGCTCTAAGGCTGTCCTCCCTAGTACCGGCCATACTGGAGATAATATCTGTGAAATAATATCTACTGGGAGATAATATCTGCTAAGAGGATAATATCTGGATAATGATATTATCGAAGTTGTCGATATCATCTGATGGAAGTGCAGGTTTCCTTAGTAGCGGTACAACTTACAGTTCTGTTGAACAGTCGTTTAACACGTCATTAGTGTTATGTAGAGCATCTTATTCATAAGATGTTCTACTACTACTATAGACAGGTGTCTTGAATAGTCTATCTACAAGCTATATGACGAACGAATACGTTTAGAAGAAGTAAAAGGTAATAAGGGGAAGTGGGTGTCTTTACATGGATCGTCGGGAACGCAAAGTTGGCTGGTCGTTGCAGCTATTTACAATCGAATCGAATGGATCTTCCGGTAGTGAATCCGATCGCGCGTCGGAGTGGATGTCGGACATACGCCCACCACCCGTGAAGGAGGGTGAGATGCTGGATAGCGTGGTAGATCTATCGGACTTCAAGTCTGGATCTCTGCCAACGTTGCGTGTGATAGCAAGCTTTGGTAGTAGCGGCAAAGGTGGGATCTATGCCAATTCCCTCTGAGGTCGCTTCTTGAAGTATTCTGGACCGTCCGACGCCTCAAATGAAACGGCTATCGATGTCATAGAAGGTGACAAGGGGCTGCCTAATTCTCGGCCGACTTCCTCTGGCGCCTCTGGAGCTACCAAGGTAGCCTGAGCTGGACTTGTTGGCGCCACGCGCGACTGAACGCGTCACTGTATTCTGGGAGGAGGGGAAGGAGATTGTCCAGAAGGGCACTAGCGGTGGGTCGGTAGGATGGGCGGCGGTCGAGCATGCTCTTGATAAGCGGTACAAGTTGTCTGAATATCGCCTTGGCTTCACTATCGGCGGTTTCGCTTCCAGGGAACACATCTGGCTGAATCAGAAATCTTTCGTCACAGAGTGTCTTGTAGTAACCCTCTGTAGGTGGTGACACGATCCATTCGAGCGAGAAGGCTGAAAAGGGTAGTCTCACGTCGTCCAATGTTCTTGTACCCATACCGTAGGTGTTTGACGGATTGTATTCAACAATCTCTGACCAGTCGTCATATAGTGAAACGTCGCTCTGATGTTTAAAAAATCGTGAAATATCATGCAGACGAACCTCGATTATTTATTCACCCAATACCCACGTATCCACAGGTCTCCAGCGAGGAATCCATATTAGATGTGTGCTCCCACAATTCTATCGTGCGATAGCCAGGAGTTCCAGTGCAACATAATCTCATTCGGGACGGCACTGGCAAACGGACAGCGAGACCGAAATCCGTCAACTTTAGTTGGCCTTGTTGGTCAATGAGCAACTTGTTGGGTTTGAGGTCTAGGTGGACAAGTTGAAATGGCAGCTAACAGACCAAAGCAGTATTAATGATATGACTGAGAGAGAATAGGAACACTTTGACAGAGTGAATGTGAACGAGAGCATTCACTAGCTGAATGGTCCATACCCCACTCGCCGTTGATCGGAAACTTGCATCGGATCCATAGGTAGAGAGAAAGTCCGATCCGTCCATGAACATTCTTGGCATAGCCATCTTGCAGTGAGGAGCTGTATGACTTTCCGAGAATCAGTTCCGTTCCGTATTAAAGGGGCTGATGGCTCACTTACACAGATAGCGGGGTGGCGACCAGGCCAGCATTGACTCAATCACACTTTCATGCCTGCAGTGCGCCTTGAAACGTGATAGCCGGCTATTCAATCGAAAGTATGATCACCGCTGAGGTGTGGCTGTCTTACCTTTTGATAGTCTTTTTTGTCACGAACGGAAGGCTGTTGAGCTGAGACTCACAACACTTGGGTACGACAATGACCTCAAGAGGGAACAGGATTAAGGCTAAGACTGATGACAAGGCAGTGGGTTCGAACCACTAAGCTACGTTGAAAACACGTGACCATGATATTGACATATAATCTTGCTCTGAAGAGCAAAACGGGTTACAAGATGAGGGGGAATCGAGTCTGAGAGCTCGCTATATATATTGCGCGGGAAGAGACGATGATCGGGGTCGCCTGCGACCTCGATCAGTTTGGATGGCGACCCCGATAACTTTGGAACAAAACTCGTACGATGCGCGGCGCGCGGATTGCAAATAACGAAACGATCGGTGAGTGATGGCTGACACTTTTGATGTCAGCCAACTACGGACTTGTCGGACATCCGCGATGGCCGACGATGCATCTGTCAGCTGATGAAAAGATGTCAGGTGATGCTGCATGCTGACTGAAGCCATTCATGACACCAAGCCCGTGGGCCACGCGTTTTTCCATGGTCATTGGAACACCCATCTTGCTGCAAGGACCGTGATTTTTGATTGCCTCTCTGATCACTTTCAACGCTACCGTGATCCAGCTGGCGGCAGGATCGACAAGGTTTTGGCAGGCGCAAGTGCCTTGGAAGCGCTTCAATTTTTTCACCGAGAATTGTTTGAGCTGGATTTCACACCGGTGTCGAAACATTTTCATTGGTCAGCTTCTGAGCGATATCAGGCGAGACACTTAGAATTCAGCGTACCTTCAGGATCGTCCAGGATGCCATGTTGTTGTCCAAAAAAGGACATGAGGTACCATCTACTCCCCTCGGTAGACGGAACCTATACATCTCTTCGAACTGTTCGGTTAAGCGGATGATCCGCTGGCGATCGTTCTCCAGCTCGACGTGTTTGATTACCGGGATCCGTCCTGCATAGTTGGATAGTAGGATCTGGTCGACGGCACTGGTGTCATGTTCATCTCTTGACCCTACTGCCTCCATGTTTGTATTTAAGGCTTGAGCGACTCGAGGGGACGTAATTTCGGTATCGTATCTTTTGTCGAGGTGGTACGGGACCTTTCTTTCAAACACCGTGAGTTTCTTGATCGCGCTCCAGGCCTGACGCATCTCCTGCCCGGTGGCAGTCGTCAAGGCTGCTAGGGGGGTGTCCGGCTAATCGAGGGACTGTAGACAGCTGACAGATCCTTGACCATTGTTGTGAAGGTTCGCCGTTGCGCGGACCACTTGTTTCTGGATAGTTGAATCGTGTACCCAGCGCAACCCTGCCATTCCCGTGCTGGTCACACCCATATTGGACGAGACATAATTGCCCAATTTGTCATCCATGGTGGGAATCACTAGATGATCGTAATGCATTGCAGGACGGAAGAAGGGGTTTTGAGCTCCAGGCACTAACGGGAAATTGGGTACAATTGCGTCTCCCCTGATCATTTTATTGTCTGTTGGGTCCTTCTTCAGATCTGTCATCACGGCTATGGCAGCGGCATCCAAACTGTCGGAGAACGCATTTGTTCCCCGAGATCGCGCCTTCGCAGACTTCAGCGCTTGAGCAACCTCTGGATAGACTTTCGCGAGCTTGATGGCCGGCTATAGCGTACGAGAAGAAAAGCAAGTTAGTAAACTCGCTTCGAAGCATCTGGGGATTGACTCACAATGTGGCGGTTTAGCAACAGCAGTGCCGCACAACTTACCTTATTCCATGGCATTTTTAGAACAACATGAAGATAGCTCGTGACATTTGTGAACAGAAGAGCGTATCCGAGATAATCATCGACATCGGGCATAGACTGGGCGATCTTATGCTCCCCCCCCCCCTCTAGGCCCGCACCTGAAAATTCCCGCTCGATTATCCTCCCATCCGACTTGCGAAGGAGAACACTCCAAAGTTTCGTTGCCATGGTGTAAAGTCAGATACATACGCTCTATTTCGCGAGGCGTAAAGCTATCCATATCGATGGTAGTTGGAGAGGACTTTGGAAACGTTGGCTTCGTCGCTCGTTCGCCTTTTTCGTACGTTTCCTTCACGGCGTCGAATTTCTCCTGCCTGGCTTGCCTTGATTTTGCATTGACTCCAGCCTCTTGCGCCTCTTCGGCTTTCTTGTCGGAAGCCTCCTTGTGTTCACCTAGGGCTTCCACATTTGTCTTCTTTCTGTCGAGAATAGATTGAAGATCCCTGTAGCCTTGGTATCCAGCGATACTCTTGAGCGCCAGACCTTGCATACGGCAGAAGTCCCGCTCGGCTACCGACTGCGGGGAATCGTTGGTCGAAAGATTAGGGAGAATGACATCGTTAAGTTGTCGGCCGTTGATCTTATTGATCAGATGATTGCTGTTGAATATCGTAGTGACGAACTGCTTGCGAGCGGACGGATCCTTTGCGTTGAGCGGAACTGTGAATCACGATGACTATCAGTATTCGGACACATTAGCTACAGGAGGGTGCGAGCAGACTCACCGAAACACGGATCTTCGAAAACGTCGATGGCATGTTCTCCTCCTCCCTTTCTTCTTCGTAGTCTTCACGTCTCCTCCTTCTCGTTTCTTCTCCGCAGTCTTCACATCGGGTTCTCCTCCTCCTTCCTTCTTCTCTGTAGAGAAACGACTCTTTTACTATAACTCCATCCAGCCCTCATATGGCGAGCCTCAGCACTAGCGCCTCAGCGAATGATGGGATCAACGTATGCTCAACAACGGATGATCGTCACCCACTGATCATCACCTACTGATCATCGCCCATTGATCATCACTCACTGATCATCACCCTCTGATCATCACCAGCTGAAATTCAAACTCTCAGCTTTGTCAGCAGCTGGACAACTATATAAAGGGAGCTTCATGGCTACTACTTGTAACTTGAATTGAATATGACTTACGCATATTGGATCAAGTAATTGATGCTATACTTTCAGTATTGAGGATCAACGACCCGCGAGCCTTACGTCATCACATACAAGTATCATCGACTGGCTATAGTCGCTAAGACAGGTGAGTATTACATAACGACTGTGTAGCTCCGAGCCATTGAACTGTTATATCAGGCAAGTATACAACATCGACAAGCTTTGACTTACGACACTCGTACCATAGGGAACGAGTGTAGGTCTGCTTAGAGAAAGTGTAGAGAACCAATCCTTGTATAGCGTAATAGTGCCTGATGATAGCCTGAGTATTCATACCAAGCCACGCGCTTAAACTCTAGGCGCGAGTGCGGGGGCACTAAGCGCAAACGCGGGGTAAGCCGCCTCGCAGAGCAAGCGTAGCTTGGTCTGAGTCTAGTTCCACCCCTTTTGTATGGAGTAAATGAGATGATCGAATTTTGGCTGGGAGATTTCAAGTCTTCGGACTTAGAAAAATTCGTCATATTGCTCATACATAGTAGATGCTGGTTCAACTTCTCTCCTATCCTCATAAACCGTTGTCATTCGCTTCACACCATGCCTGATCCATACGACGAAGCTCATGTTCGTCAGCTATGCCAGACCATCTATGGATATCCACCCAAAGACTTTCAAATCGCAGCGGCTCGTTCTCTATACGAAGAAAACGATACGGTTGTGATAGCACCAACCGGCTCCGGCAAATCCCTCATCATCGCCCTCTCTCACCTCCCTTCACCGGTCAGCAAGCAGGCAATGATCGTCATCATCAGTCCCCTCAAAGCCCTGCAGAAAGAACAAGCCAACAAATCTTCTTGGGTCTCTCTATCATTATAGCTTGTTGAAGTAAAGTTCCAGAGAATCAAAAGCAGAAGAAGAATGGTCTAGAATCAACGACAAGCATATATAACTAGCTGAGAGCTGAGAACAACGATCCGAATTCTTCTAAGTCCCGACGCGGGAGTTCCCCCAGCCAAAATTCGAACATTTTCGGGACTCCAGCCAAAAGGGGTGGAAGTTAGCTTAGACTAGCCTCCTGCGGAGCTTCGCGTCGGTTTACCCCGCATGACGCGCTTGGGTGTTTACCCCGCAATGCGCTTCATGGGTGTATACGCGCTCAGCTTCGGTGAGGAGGCGGGTATAAGTTTCTTAGGCTAGCCTGATGACATCATGTTGTCAAGCAACTTCGTCATCCGAACTGACTAAGTTGTTGCTTCAAGCTGCCTAGCTTCACGGAAGCAGCCAGGATTGAAACAACGATTCAGCCTAGCTTCAACTTTTCACGCCTCATTGAAGCACACAAAGTTGAAGCGTCTAGCTTCACTAAACCATGTATCTTTGAAGCAGCTAAGTCAAGTAGTCTATCCGGATACCTATATAATGGAACTCATCCTACAGTTGTATCTCGACTAGCTACATGACTTATGAATCACCCTTAGATTACCTCTTAATTCCAAAGCTACCTTGAGTGCAAGACTTTCTCAGGAATAGCTACCCTTCGTCTTCCACCTTTGGTATATAACAGTCATGTCTTACGTAATAAGGTATTTGATAACTTGTGCTAGGATCCCTCAAACAACGGCGGTACTGTCTGACGTATATTACGTAAGACTAACTACTGGCCCGCGACAGAAAGTAACTTGACTCCTAACATTCTCCACAGTCTTCCTATCAGGTTCTACTCCTCGACTCTTAACGCTGTTGCTGGTTTATGAAGGTCGGGCTTCGCCTCGCGTAACCGAGAGCGAACATGCCGCACCCATATTGATCGGAGCTCTGTTGGACCAGCTTATATACGAAACGCTCACCGAGGAAATCTGTCATCGAACGCTTGACTAGTTGTCGGTCCGAGTCCAAGCGTTCAGCTTTCACTTCTTTTTGGGTGGCATCGTTGTCTGTGTCGGATTGGAATTTAAGAAGTAGGTAGCAAACGACTAGCCAGTTAGTGGAATGCCACGACAAAGTACTGCCACAGTTCCCATATATCTTACCGGTCGCTTCGTGCCCTTGACAATGGAAAGGGTTTGACGCATTTGAGCCAGCTTTGAGCGAATGGCTAGGCTAGCTAGCTAGCTGGTCAGCTGCTTCTCAGATCTTTGCCCGCTAGCAGCCTGCCCCTGTCTGCTGTGAGATCCCTAATTCTGCTGAGCCAGTTGACACTTCACGCTCATGGTATAGCTGAAACGCAGGAGATCTACTTTTGCGGCGCGGCGATCAGCCCCTATGGCTAGACATAAGGTGCACAGTGTCATGAATGACTTCAGTCAGCATGCAGCATCACCTGACATCTTTTCATCAGCTGACAGATGCATCGTCGGCCATCGCGGATGTCCGACAAGTCCGTAGTTGGCTGACATCAAAAGTGTCAGCCATCACTCACCGATCGTTTCGTTATTTGCAATCCGCGCACCGCGCATCGTACGAGTTTTGTTCCAAAGTGATCGGGGTCGCCATCCAAAGTGATCGAGGTCGCGGGCGACCCCGATCATCGTCTCTTCCCGCGAAGTATATATAGCGAGCTCTCAGACTCGATTCTCCCTCATTTTGTAACCCGTTTTGCTCTTCAGAGCAAGATTATATGTCAATATCATAGTTACGTGTTTTCAACTATAGCTTAGTGGTTCGAACCCACTGCCTTGTCATCAGTCTTAGCCTTAGTCCTGTTCTTTATTGAGGTCATTGCGCACGCAAGTGTTGAGTCTTATCTCAACAGCCTCCCGTTCCTGATAGCTGGTGATCATCGTTGTGACATTGGAGATATAAAACGGGTGAGTGCACTCGCTCGGCATGAAGAACGTTTGTTGACGTGAACTCTTCCCTTCCGTAACTTCTTCAACCGACATTCTGTCGTTACGCCCTTCACATTTCTACCTGTCCTGTAAGGCACGCCGTAGTGGAGTTACTCTAAGTCCAGTATTACTTGGACACCAACCAGCTCTGTTACTATAGCTGATGTTAATGTAGAAGTTGTATAGCAAGACTTATGATGACCACTGAGTGTTTACAGTATCGAGATGATACACAAGGTACTAGGTTCGTGTGATGATGTTATCTACGACTAGCGGTAATGTGTAAGCTGGTTAAGTTGATGATCGAAGTGATGACGAGGTTAAAAGGCTAAGTACAAAGTTGGTACAAGGCCAATGGCGCTTCTAGTTACTCTGGTAAAGCGTGTCATAAGAAGTCATAGAGGCGAATATTACAACTGAGTTAGACGGCTATATATACACGTTTTGGATTGGTGACGAATATCAGTTTGCCCTAGGTAGCCCATGAAGTCTCTAGGGTAGGTGAGTTGTTGCATTGTTAGCTGCATCCTTTGCAGTGTCAGCTTAAGCAATGGCGAGACGGGCAAAGGATTGTGGCAGAGCGGGCATAACTGGCATCGCTTCGCTAGAGGAGCGCATAGCGATTAGCTAGAGGCTAAGTCCTCCTTAGGCAGAGTTGGCAGACTTTGGCAAGCGCAGCAAGCGGGCAGGCAAAGTTGGCGACTTAACGGCCTTTGAGATTCCGATTAGATGTGGTTTGTGACGTGTATATCCGGCCAACAGTAAGCCTTTGTAAGCACTGACGGGCTTGAGCACAGTAAGCGGTAGCTCAGCTGTGCGAGGTAGGGGAATCAGTTCGGCTTCTGTGTCGTTTACAACAAGTTCCGGTTCTAGGCTTCACGGCGATATTATTACAAGTCAGTTCAGTTACAAAGCTATTCAGTTCCAAGTCCAGAAGGCTCCTTTTGTATTTGGTTTTATTTTCAGCTACCAGTACAACAGTAGTTTTCCAAAAGAATTCCAGACAGGTTCCAGCCTTCTTCTTCTTCTTCTCGTCCTACTCGATGGCCTGCCAGACTCGGAAGAGAGGGGCGATGGCAGCCATGGGTGCGGGAAGGCCGTAGCCAGGAGGGCTGTGTACGTAGCATCAGTCTCCTTACATGTCCTGCCATTCCGGACGGTTCCTAGACTATGGCAATCAAGATATGTACCTATGAACACGTATGTACATAACAATCATGCGCAGACAACATTTCAACTTCCTTCCGATCTAAAGCATCCCGTCAAATCGTCTTGTTCGAGCGCCACTTTCGCTGCTTCGCACTTGCCCGGCAGCGAATCCAAGTCTGCCTCCATCTCCATCACGCGCTCATGATATTCGTCGGGAATGCAAATCAACATATGCTCCCAGTTGTAAGTAATCTACATTTTACCCTTTTTGTCCTTTTGGCTTATTCAACCTTGTTCAGTAATTATATAGTTTGCCACCGATTGTAATAATAGGGGGAAGAATAGTTTGATTATCAGTTACTGGTTCGAGTTGGGACTTTAGTCCGTAGTTTTGTCACTTTGTCAGTTTTTGCTGAAAATAGCAAAGTGACATAGTTTTCTATGTCACTTTGTCACTTTGTCGCTTTTTGTCACTTTGTCACTTTGTGCCATTTTCGGAACAAAGTGACAAAGGTTAGGTTGTACGCCAAGGTCTCCTTAGGAGCCCTTGCGCAGGGTTGGCCTCGCCACCCATTTCTGACGTCTATATAAGACAGGCCAAATTGTAGTAAGTTTTGCCACCATGAATTATGAAACACGCTTTTCCTCCATAACTCTCCAAGAAGCGCCTTCTTGATGGTACTAACTACCACTTTAGATAATACCTTTAGATTAGCTCATACTAGCATTCTATATATTATCTTGTGAGTTAGCCGTTTACCTGATAGACATCAGTAGTTGTGAAGAATAATCCTTTCTGACTGTTCCCACTTTAGACCTTGTACTGTATTTAGTTAGTATATTATTCCATATTATACTATTCTACATACAACGCTACACAGGCTCTTTACACCAGTGCTTAATCATGCCCGCGTCTCTTTCTTCATTTCTCAACCGAAACTCGTCCCTTAGCCACTCACATAGCCGTTTCAAACCATCAATCTACGCCATATGCGGTAGTACAGCTGCCTTTCTAGCATGCATTGCAGGAAGCCAGCAACACCGTTCGAATTTCGCGTACCAGTAGTGGGGTGCGATATACTCAATTACACAAAGGAGCATGTGGGTCTTCCATTCGTTCCAGGTCAGGTCCATCCTCGTGATGGTAAAATCATGCTCTCTGACCAAATATGGGAGGCCAAACTTTGCGGCGTATCTCTCTTCGGGAAAGAGCGACAGGGCCAACAGGCTGTAGGTCGGCTCCCTGACCTGGCGGCGATACACAACCCGGAACCGAATAGGAAGACGATCGTTCTCGGAGTAGTTCTTGTATTCTCGCAACCTCATGTAACAGAACTCTTGGTCTTCCACGTCTGCAGTACCATTTCAATGAGAACAGAATGGAACGTGCACTGCAGACTCAACACTGACCGATGACCCTCACTTCTATCTCCCCTATCTCTTTCTCGGCCTGTGAGGCGGAAAAGCCGCGTGGTACGATCGCTCCAAGGCATGACGACGAATTGATTTTGAACCTAATGGGAGGGCGACGCCCTCCATATAAAAATCGGGGATCAATGGATGGTATGTGTTTCTCTTCAAGAAGCCATTCTGCATCCAATGGCCCGTCCTCTCGGAGTCAGTCTAGCGTCTTCACTACAGTTTCAGAAAGATAGTAAATGGCAAGGAATTCGAGCAGCGATCACATAACGGGCCTACGCTGTATAATATCTCCTTCACACCTCATCCACCCCTTGGCCAATTAACCGGCATGATGAATATGCCTGACAGCCGAGGTGGCATCGACCGCGACTGAGCTGATGTCGGCTCGGGCTGCTGCTGCGTTCCTCTCGAGATGTCGGCCTGCGTGTTGTTTGGTATATATAGAAGAGGGAATGGCACTGCCTCCTCAAGTTGTTCTTAGATAGTCTCTCACCCTGAGATTGAATACAAGTTATCACAACTCAGCAACAGCTACGTGTTGGATTAGCTACCCAACGCTCGCGCTTAGTTATTAGACTTATCGCGCGCGCTTGACTCTAACAACTTTGTACTGTGATCCCTCCAACGATAGCTAAACTACCACTAGCCTGGTCCAGTGGTTTCTCTACACTTACCCCCCTTGACACCCTGTGCCTGTGTTCACACCCTGTGAGCCTCCACTTTGTTCTATACCTCCACTAGGCCTCCACTCCTCCACCAGGGCCATTCGTCATCAATATTGCTATCCCCGCCGCGCCGCTGCTACATGACACCCGCGCGTTATCCCTCAATTCTTTGATCTTTCAAACGTCAGCAGCATTGCACACATATAACGTAGACCTGATCCATATCTCAGACCGTCTCCCTCTCATCCGGTTCTCCAACGCAACTACCACCACCTCCTACCACTACAGCACAGCACAACCTTCAAGTACTCATCATCATGGGAGATGTATTCGCACCTACACCCAAGCCTGAAAGCCCTCTTGAACGATGGAGGATCTTGTCTCCCAAAGCTGGAATAAGGCATGTCCTTGCGCTTGTCATCACGTTGCCCCACGCTAATCGCATGTTCCCTTCTCAGAGTCTCCCCCTATTTCTTGGGTGGGATGTCTATCGGCGAGGCATGGAAGGAATGGATGGGATCGATGAACAAGGAACAGTCTTTCAAGTTGCTCGATACGTTTGCTGAAGCTGGTGGTAACGCCATCGATACGGCCAACAACTATCGTAAGCCATGTTTTCGTTGTCAACATACGATAGATACCGATGCAACACGTATCCTACAGAAAACGAGGAGTCTGAACAATGGATCGGAGAGTGGATGGAAGCTCGAGGAAACCGGGACCAGATGGTCATCGCAACCAAGTTCACAACCAGGTAGGTTGCATGCATCTCGTTCACGTCTCTGCTGCACATCGTTTGATTGCTCCATTTTTACAGCTACAAAGCCTACGCCATAGGAAAGAACGCCGCTCGAAACCAGGTCGGCAATCATAAAAAGTCGTTGTATCTCTCCGTCGAAGACTCGCTCAAGAAGTTGAAGACTAGCTACGTGAGTCGTTTCTTCGTCACTTACTGCGACCGTCATCTAAACGTATGGCGCTACAACAGATCGACATCTTGTACTTGCACTGGGTTAGTTGCTTTGACCTGTCTTCAAACCAGAGAAGTGCTAACCATTCTGCGCAAATGCAGTGGGACCACTCCACCTCGATCGAGGAAATCATGACCTCCTTGCACCAGCTTGTGCTGGAGCGCAAGGTTCTCTACCTCGGTATCAGCGATACCCCGGCTTGGGTTGTTGCCGCCGCCAACGCTTTCGCGCAGTATGTACCTCGAGACTGTGTTTGTCGACAGACTTTGGACGCTAACATTCGAAATTACCTGCAGAGAGCGAGGGTTGACCCCCTTCGTCATCTATCAAGGTCGATGGAACGTCATGATGTAAGTTGTAGCAATATGTTGTCCGTGCATGTTCTGACGCCGTTGAGGCGATAGTCGCGACTTTGAACGAGAAATTCTCCCCATGGCTCATCACTTTGGAATGGCTCTGGCACCGTGGGATGTTCTAGGCGGTGGACACTTGCAGTCGAAGAAGCAGGTGGGTATTTCCTACTCCGCATCTCTCATTCGCATGTGCCATCTTGCTTACGCCCCTTTTATCTCATAGCTCGAAGAGAGAAAGGCACAAGGCGAGAAACTTCGTGCCTTTACAGGCGCCGGAGACCAGAACGAAATCGAAGCCAAGTTCTCCGAAGTCCTGAGCAAGATCGCGGATGCCCACCAAGTCGATTCCGTAACCACGATTGCCTTGGCGTATGTGTTGCAAAAGGCGCCTTACGTTTTCCCTATCGTCGGTGGTAGGAAGCCAGAGGTGAGCAACCGTTCCCCGTGCGGTGATGTAAAAGAGCACTGATCATAGATATTCGCTTGTTAGCACTTGAAATCCAACATCAAGGCGTTGGACATCAAACTGAGCGACGAAGAGATCAAGGAGATCGAAGGTAAGTTTACCCAAAGATCTCGAGATTCACATTACATCAAGATGGTTGGCTAAAGTTTACGTCCGACACCAGATGTTCAACCATTCGACGTTGGCTTCCCGCACAACTTTGTCGGTCCTCGACCCAACAGCAACAACGGAGTCCCTGGAGGCATCGTCGCCGGTCAGCTCGGATACATCGACTACGTTGTGGACCCCAAGCCTATCGGACACTAAGTAACGTGACTCGAATCCTCTACCCTGGTCTCGCTCGTTTGCTGAAGGGATATGTTTTGTAATTAGATTGATACAGAAAAAGCGGTTGTAAAAAGGGCAATTTGCCAATGAAATGCAAGATAGATATTAGATTTATGTGACAGCTTCTGTCGCTCGTTCGGTGTCTCGTTCGCCATACCTGTTTCGACTGCCTCCATCGGCACGTCGAGAAACGATTGACCTAGAGCGGGGACATCTATACGATCAGGTTGCTGATGTTGACTTACGTGCCGCATGCTTGTGAGGCTGTCTTTGACAACGTGTGGCTATTGCCGAGCTGTATGCAGAGAAACAACGTGTCCGGCGCGACTGTTATCGCTTGATGTGTCAAGCGAAAGAGCTCGTGCTTTCGATCCTACGGCTTTCGGGACCGCAGCGATACCGTCTTGAGAACGTCATAAAAGCAGGGTAGCGAACGAACAGAGCCTGCCGGATGAGTTGGGCGTATCTATCGACCTCGCTTGCAAGTGTTAGTGGGACGTATCGGTTACCCGCCGTTGAGCGAGCCCTCTTTCTACCTGTCAGCCTCGTTCCGTCTCGCAATCTCCTCGACGTATTCGCACGCACGCTCCTCCGATGTCATGACGATGCCGATACGAAAAAGGGTGCGTCGTATACATTGATTGTACATGGTTGATAAAACTGTGCGGTGCGTTCTATGGTGTGCTACAACATTCTCGGTCGGCGATGACAGTGGTTACCGGGCTGGGTTATGACCCGAAGATACCGAGACCGCGGGTATAGCGATCTACAGCGCCGCGGAACTAGCAAGACCCAAAAAAATCGCGAGCGAACGGAGTGGTAGGGGGTTAGCTCTATGATTCCAGCACGTGAGATGCAAGAGACCGCATGTGGAGACGGACAGTCGCAAAGAGACGTGTGGCCGCCGAGGAGCGCCAGGTTATCTATCTCGTGTATCGCTGCTTGTCTGCGTGACTAACAAAAGGCTTTGCAGCTCGTCAAACTACTGCCACCTCTATCTCCAGCCCTTCGGCTCTCAACCCCTCGCGAGATTGCAATCCGTTCCCATAGCTTCCACGACATCACGCAGTCACATGTCGGACAACTCACCAAATCATTATCCACTCCCTTCTCCCTCGACTCTTTCCCATCCTGCCCCTCCCTATCCCAATCGACCAACGGGTTCCTTACGACATACGCCAGAAACGGTCCGACATACAGCTGCCTCAGCACACCTCGCAGTGAGTCGGCGAGTGGGTCGGACATCATGATGAAGTGAAAGTTTGTGGGTGTGGTGTACAGGTGGAATTTGTAGCTTGATGTGCGGTAGGCTGTGAATTGTTCAGAGTCACTGCAGAGGCGCGCACACGCCAGTGATCAGTCACTCTTGCCTCTCTTGTAGTGCAGGCAAGGAAAGAACGTAATCCGCATTAACTCACCGACCAGAGAGCTTCTTGACCATGTTCCGCAACGAAAGTAACACCCCATAAACCAGCTTTGCCTGCTCATCGAATGGCAGACCCGCGACCGTCCCCTTCCTCTTCGCCACCTCCTCCTCGGTAGCGACATCCCCCTCTCCGTCATTGTCGTACCGTGCGACATCACGTCTGTACGTTCCGCCTGCGCGTGGTGGTTGTGGTTTTCGGGTTTGATGCCAGTCGTGGTAGTAGATACACTCGCAGTGTCTGTCGTAGATATAAAGGGCGTAGATGGTCATGTTGGTGTTTGATTGAGGTAGATGTCAAGAGGGCAGACGGTGTCAGTAAAAGGTAGAATGTAGATGATGTCGAGGCATACGGATCGGAGAGGGAGGAAAGTGGCCGCTTATTTCCACCGCGCTTACGCTTGAGAACCCCCAGGGCTCGTGAATGTAAGTAGGGAGATGTTGAACACAACATTGTCTTCCTATAGCTGCTTCATAATCCTCAAGTTCTAGCCGCAAGCAACGAGGACGTCTGTGCTCTTCTCTCTATATAATTCTCGCAAGGCACCTATCGTCGTCCCGAGGAAATGTCGTTTCAAGCGCTGCGCACGTTGATCGGCGCTCCTCCGTACACGCAAGAAATCAACGCCTGTCTCTCTCGTCTCACCACCGCATCGCCGTCTTCCTCGTCATCAACAACACCCTCAGCATCTTCACCTCAGCCGGTAGCCATCCAAGAACCCGAGATCAAGGTCTACCCGGACGCACTATACATTAACTACCACTCGCTCGGAATCTCGCTCTGCTGTCTACCCGTTCAGGAGGATTTGCGGCTACAAGCGGGAGCCTGGAGGCCGGAGGAGGTGATGATTGACAGTATCGACCTGTACAACCCTCGACCAAAGCCGCAAGAAGTCACGGGGGGCAGACGCAGACCGAGGGGTCCGGAATGGCGGAAATATGCTGGGTTACCGATATATATTCCGCTGAAAGAAGGTGACGAGGAGAATATGACGTTCCCCCTGGTGGATACAGCGACAGGCAAGGCGCTCGTCTCAGCGTTCGGTGAACCATCACGCAAGGGTGGCGGCATAGGATGGGTAGACGTCTGGCTCGAATGGGAGCTACCGAGCTTGAACGGAACCGGTATACATGTCTCGCTCGAGGATCCGCGCGGGGAAGAAGTAGTGAATGAAGAAGAGCAACGACGTGGGCTTGGTGGAGTATGGGATAGAGCAGGTGGATGGGTGTGGGGGGCGTGCAAATTGTATGACTCGTCGAGAACGTCGAGAACAAAGTGAAATGACTCGGTTGGGGGTTCGTAACGCGATGACTTGATTTTATGGCAATTTCGAATTTCGGGTTGGTAAAATTCAAAGATAAAGATAAATCGCGATCGGATCTTCCTCCTGGTTGCGGATTGAAGATAGGTTGAATCCTGCTCTTCAACGTTCTATACCCGCCGCTCTATTTGATACCCTCGCGCATCTCCCAACATGCCCATCCTCGGCTTGACAGAACAAGGGCCAACCCAGCCAGCTCACTTTTCCCTCGAATCCATTATCCGACCCAACATTCTCGCTCTCGTACCCTACCGCTCAGCACGAGACGACTACGACCAAGGTATCCTCCTCGATGCAAACGAGAACGCACTCGGACCATGTCTCCCTGCCATTCACGACCTCGCTATTCAACGTGCTCACGTAGGCGTCGAGGATATGCCTAGTGTCGAGGAGGAAAAAGTTGCACAGGCGTTCAACAAGGATGGAGAGAATGGCAACACCGCCTCCTCGGACCCGTTACTGGACATGTCAAAGGATGAACTCGCAGCGCTCAACCGGTACCCATCGCCAACCCACGATCCTCTGAAATCCCGCATCGCCGCTCTCCGGGGTGTTCCGAATCCGAACTGGGTGTTCCTCGGCGTGGGAAGTGACGAAGTCATCGATCTCTTGTTCCGTGTCTCTTGTGTTCCCGGCAAAGACGTGGTCATCACCACGCCACCTACGTATGGCATGTACGAAGTCACTGCGAATGTGAATGATGTTGGCGTTGTCAAGGTTCCGCTTGTGACGGAAGGAGGGAAATTCGAGGTGGATATGCCGGCAGTGAGTGCCCGGCAACTGATCATCCTCCACACCTAATCCTGACATCCATACGTCCTGCCCTGCTCTTAGATGGAGAAAGCATTCGCCGCCTACCCAGAAGCAAAGCTCCTCTTCCTCTGCAGCCCCGGTAACCCCACAGGCACCCTGATCCCGCTCTCCACGATTCGCGCCATCGCTACGAACCCGGCATACAAGGGTGTCGTCGTCGTTGACGAGGCCTATATCGATTTCGCACCCGAGGGTACGAGTGCCGTGCAGCTTGTGAATGAGTTTGCGAACGTCTGTGTGATGCAGACACTGAGTAAAGGGTTTGGGCTCGCGGGTATTCGGTGAGTATTAGTTGACGTGGGTCGTCTTGTTATATCTCATCAATTTCCCGCGTTGTAGACTCGGATTTGCGCTTGCACCACCGCCATTGGTACAGATCATGACAAACACCAAGGCGCCGTATAACATCTCCAAACCAACCGCCACACTCGCCCTTTCCTCGGTCTCCCCGCGCGGTATATCAATCCTCCGCGAAAACATTACCACGCTCAACGAATGTCGTTCCCGCCTCATCTCCGCCCTTCAAGGCGTACCAGGAATCGGCGGCGTACTAGGCGGCAACGACGCCAACTTTGTGCTTGTGCAGGTTCTTGATAAACCGAGAGAACAAGGTGGTCGGCCGAGCAACCCGCGCGCTGTCGCGGCTTACAAGCAGATGGCAGAAAAGATGGGCCTTGTGGTCAGGTTCCGGGGTAATGAAAAGGGATGTGAGGGATGTTTGAGGATCACTGTTGGGTCTACTGAGGAATGCGAGGCCGTGGTGGAGCGGCTGAAAAAGATTCTGTAGAGCGCGCGCGTCTCGGTGTTATGGTGGCATATGGCGGCCCAATCACATAGAATGCATAGGATTCCAAGACTTGCGTGGTATACACTATCTCCGGCTTGCCCATCTGTAAATACTCCCCTACCCGCAGCTGTGGTAGCACCCTTTATGCTCCGATTAAGTACCGTAGGGAGACCAGCTATGAGACCCCTCCAAGTTGCGCTTCTACTTGTTACCTGTCCGCCCCGAAAGTCTAAGCGCGCATTGCTAATCACCACCACGCAAGGACAAGAAGATTGAAGTTGCTTGCCACCACTTCTAACCTTTCAATCCACCACTTGCCCCAGCCAAACACACCATCCAACCGCTCTACAATGCCATCCAACCGCTCTACAATGCCATCCAACCTCGTCGAAATCACGTCTGCGGACCACTTCAAGCAGGTCCTGTCGGAGGACCTGAACCGTGTATCCGTCCTCAACTTTTGGGCGTCATGGGCCAAGCCGTGCGAGAAGATGAACGAGGCGGTCAAGGAGATGAGCCCGCAGTACGCAGAGGTCCTGTTCTTGATGGTGAGTCACCTGATGCGTTCGACTTTCTTGTCTTTACTGATCTTATCGTGTGTAGATCGAAGCAGATGTACAGGATGAGATCGCCGAGTCGTTTGATATCGAGGAAGTTCCGTCGTTCCTCATCTTGCGTGTGAGTCCTTTCATGGTTGGATGCGACTTACGCATGCTAATGTATTCCTGTGGTACTAGGGTCACACGCTGCTCGCTCGTCATGCCGGATCAAACGCACAACTACTCATGACCCTCCTCAACCAACACACAAATAAAGCCCAGTCCGTCCAACCTCTCTCCACCACATCCCAAGCACCGGCCGCACCTTCAGCCAACACTGCCGCATCGACAGCAGCAGCACCAGCAAATGAAACTCCAGAACAGCTGGAAGAACGGTGTAAACAGCTCATGAACAAGCACAAGGTCGTCCTATTCATGAAGGGGAACCCATCGGCGCCGAAATGTGGCTTCTCGAGGCAGACGGTCGGGTTGTTGAGGGAGAAGGGGATCGAGTTTGCGTGGTTTGATATTCTGAGTGATCAGGATGTCAGGGAGACGTTGAAAAAGTTGAACGATTGGCCGAGTGCGTATCTTCTCTTCACTGCTCGTCCCATGCTGCATGATTGACTCGTACTACCTGCATCATAGCATTCCCGCAAATCATACTGAATGGCGAACTTATCGGCGGACTCGACATCTTCCGAGAGTCATTAGAGAATGGAGAGTTTGACGAGATGTACTCTGCTGTAGAGGAGACCGAGCCGTCGACGTAGCGGCGGATGGTAGGGGAGCGACGTTGAGGCGCGGGTGGTGTTGTATATTCACATAGCAAAAGGTGCATGCACGACATGCCTTCAAGGATAGAGCATAGGATACATCTTGAAACCCTTCTTCTGTACAATACACCCTGCCCTACGCTGAGACCTTACGAGTCCGTTTCCTCCGTGGCGTGTCCATGCAAACGAAAAACAAGCATCCAATTTCCCGCAGGCATCGCTATCCGTCTCTCCAACACGAAGCCGTAACGCTGTGCGACCGCTTCTACATCGGGGATCTTGCGAAGTCCGAAATCTGGGTGGAGTGCGGTGAACCGTTGATGGAACTACGTTCGCAAACGAAAGTCTATAAGGCCGAGCGTTATCAGGAGATTGTAAAGCTGAAAATGGCTTACTTTTGCGTCGCCTTCTGATGCAAAGGTTCCGTCGTGTTGCATGAATGCCCCGTACACCGCTGCCCATCCGCCCGATTTCAGGATACTATGATCCCCTCCCCTGTGTCCGAGATGGGAGAAGATGTCGGTCTGTGTACGCTGAGGGCAGCAATGTAGGAGATTACCTGTCCATCTAGGGTTCAGCATGTTTACTTTGTTAATAGGTAGAGCTGGGATTCACAAATTACGACCCCGGAAAGTTGTTGCGGGACGGAGGACCAATTGCTCTCTGACGTTACATCTAGTTTTACAGGCGGTTTCAAATTGTTCGTCGGAGCTCCGGTTGCATTGTTTGTACTTTCCGCAATGCCCTGCGATAAGAATCTACTCCGTTGTCAAACACAGGTGAGCAAACACAGGAAATGAGGAACATGAACGAAGCGTGCGCAACCTCACTGCAACTGCTCCTCGTTCCGCTCCGACGGCCAGAATTCCACTGCCAGCCACCGTCGTGACATCGCAACCACATGCTCTCCGCTCCCAGAAGAGATTTCCAGCACTCGTTCCTGATTTTCTAGCTCGCCACCTGCATCGGTTGTAGAGGAGGAACCGGAAACTTCGTCGAGAAGCGGTGCAAGGGCGTCCAATATCGCGTCCCGGTTACGGCTTGCTGAACCTGTAGAGAGGTCAGAGATCCGCTGGAGGGCAAGAATGGGAAGGTGGCAACACACCAGCTACTGAATTGATGGATGGGTACTGCATGTTGTTGGATGGTTCGTGCGAATGTATGAACAAGGAGTAAGTATAGTATCCACCATCTTGATTTCTTCATTTCCTTGCTAACGCTCCGGTCCGGAGAAGCGCGCGCCCAGAAAGCGGAATCGTCGGAGGAAGCTCTGGTGGAGATGAGGAACGGCGACTTTGAAGGCTCAAGATCAGGCAATGAACCTTCATCTCAGCCTCACCTTGATAAGTGGCGTGAGAGACTGGACGCTCTATTCGCTGTCGTTCTCCAGGCGAAGCAACCGACCGGCTCGAGGTCAGAAGTATGCTCTCCTACAAGAAGCGCTACCTTTCGGGTTCGGCAGCTGTATCAAACGCCAACGATGGTATTCCATAATTTCACTGTCCATATCGTTTACACCATTCACTAAGCCTCCGCAGATACAGGTAGGTATACTCTCGCTCTTCACAGATCCCTACAGTGCTACTTTTGCACGATCGACTGAATCCCTTGCAAGATCTTCACGACACCCCACGCACCCGGATCCGGGACATTCGCCTCTCGTAACGCATCCTGACCGACATACGCCGCCCTTCCTGCCTTTGCTTCAATCGTCCGTGTATTCTCTGCCGCTTTGACAGCTTGCTCGACGGCGCCTGCGAGGTCCTTGCCTTGTGACGAGGCGAGGCTCTCCGTAAAGGCGGCCAGAGGATCGATAAGCGTACGCGAAGGGGCACGAGCAGAGGTGTACTTGTATAACGTTGTCAAGGCGTGGCCGAGTGCGTGTGCCCATGCGGCTGGAGTAGCGGAAGTCTCGGTGGATGTGGCGAACCCGGCGGCAAGTGCGTTGGTCCAGATGGAATACAAGGCACCGCTCGTTCCGTCCATCTTCCTCTCCATTGCCTGCGCCAAGGCCAGCACGGTGTTGATCACATCCGTCGAGTCGAGTTCTTCGTCGGCGTCGGCGAGACGCATGATTTCTTCCGCTCCAGACTTGAGACACAAGCCGCAATCTCCATCTCCTGCAATCGTATCGAATTGCGTGATTTCGGGTTCGGCAGCAATGACGTTCTTGCAAGCCGCACGGATAGCATCACGGAAGACTTGCATATCGGAGACTGCAGCACGACGAACAGGGTATGTATATCAGGCGAGATAACAGGACGTCAGAGAGGGGTAAAAGAGCGACGTACTAGGGACTGCTTTCCCGCCATTTTTCATCGCGGCGACTTTCGCTTCCCCCTGAACATACGCATCCTGCTCCTTGACGACACGGTTGAACGGTTTCCAACCAGGAGCACTGGCAGGAGCATCAATCAGCTCCAGGATCCGCTCTGCAGTGTATTTCGGGTTGTCTTCCTCCCGCGGGAGGAGAAGCAGGGTCAAACTGAATCCTGGGAGGTTGCATGATGTCTGCGCCGTAGAGGGAGGGTTGAGTGCCATATCGACAGCATGTGAGAAGTGCGACTCACCATAAAGCTTCCCGAGTTGACTCTCTCCACCGATATCTTCTGCTCCTCGAGCACCGCCAACGCCTGCTGCGTAATCAACCCCAATTCCAGCTCACTAATCCCTCCTAGATTATTTACAAGCAATATCACCCGATCCTTTCCGTCGTGCTTGAACGGCAGGAAAGCGCGCTCGGAGTCGGAGGTGTTGGTGATGTAGGAGAGCATTTGGGTGATGAGTTCCTTGGCTGGAGGAAGGGTGCGCTTGAGGATTCCGGGCTCATTGTGAATGCCTAAGATGCAGCAGAAAAGTTAGTATCGTAGTAGAGGGTAGGTAGAAAAACACGTACCCATTCCAATTTCTACTTGGTCTGCTTGCAAGTGTGATTCCTGTGTTGCGGTACCAGGGATCTGCAAGACAACAATTGTCAACGAAAGGCGGAGAAGACCAAAAAACGACGACCTACATGACAATGATTCAACCCCGTGCCAATTGTACCCAGCATCCTACCGACAGCCTCCGCCACGCCTTTACACTCCGCTAACTTCCCCCCCTCACCCGCAACAGCCGAAGCACACTTGTACGCCAATATCGTTCCCGCCAGTCCACGTCGTCCTACAAGCGCACCTTGTTTCCTCGGGACAGCAACGTCGTCTCCGATTATGACGAGTTCTGTTGGGTAGTTGGGGTGAGTGACGGCGTGTTGTTCCTTTGCTAGGCCGAAGAGTAGGACGTCGCCGGTGCTAGAGAGCGAAAACAGGTTGTGGTCAGCAAGGGTTGTGAAGATGACTGTCATAGGCCTTGATACGCTAGAGACGATGATTCTCGAGCAGCCTGCACCGCCCTTAAGCAGAATCCTCTCACTCCAATTGACCTCATCCACCTACTCGCTCGCTACGCTCTCGCTCATAACTCACTAACGCATAATAACCGTCAACGTCCCCTTCCGATTCTCCACCAAATCCAACGCCCGCCTGACCTGCCCGACATTCGGACTGGCAAACACGTTTCCCGCCGCTGCAGCACTCAACAGCCCTTTCCCGACAAACCCTGCATGTGCTGGTTCATGTCCGCTTCCTCCGCCTGATATGAGGGCTACTCGGTCTTGAGGGACGTCACGGAGTGAGATGACACGGTATGTTCGGTCGAGGTGGATTGAGGGGTTGCTTTGCGCCAGCCCGAGGAGGGACTGGGGTACGGTGTTTGCTGGTTCGTTGATTACGTGCTTGTCCATTGTATTGGCTGGTTGTTGGAGAAGGAATGACCTGAAGGGATGACCTGAAATGTAACCAGGTCAGCCCATACTGCGCTGCTATAAATCAGAATTGCAGTGAGTGATTAGGAGGAAGCAGAGAAAGCGGACCGTTCCTCCGTCTATAAGCGGTTAGTGCGCCCAAACCCCTCCCCTACCTAGTCTTACTTATTTTTGATTTCAAGCTGTTCCGTCATCCTCATCCTTCTTCGTTCGGCCTATTCCGTCTTCCAACATCCACCATGCCCCATCAACAACCACCTATAGCCCCTCCTCCAATAGCGGCCAGCACGAATATCGAGCCGCTTGCTCTTCCTCCGCCGCCGAGTGAGGAGACACAGAGACGGACGCTCAATGTCCAGGAGGAGAACAAGGTCGCACTGGATGAATTGGGACCGTTGATTGTCAATTCCGATGGGGTGAGTCCTTGGTTGTCCTTCCCACCTTCTGTCCTCTGTATCCTTTTGCTCTCCTGTATCTCCCTGTGCCCGCCTCCGCACTCTTTTGGTTCTCCGTCTCTCTGTTCCTCTCGCTGCTCACCTCCCGTCATCATCTTTCGCCCTATCACTCACCCTTTAGCCCTTCGTACTCTCTACCGAACATCACTGATCCCCTACCCTTGCTCAAACAGACCCTCTCTCGAATCCAGAACTGGCAGTCCCTCTCCGACGTCGAAAAGGAGCGGATGATTCGGTTGGTCGTCAAGCGGCGGAACGTACAGCGGTTGGACAAGTTGAAGGTTCAGGAGGCGGAGGAGGAGGCACGTCAGGCTGAGCAGAGCACTGCGGAGACGGAACGGTAGTGGAGAAGGAGGTAGCTACTTGCAGTGTCTCAGACAGGAGCCAGGACCATCAATTATCCAGCGGCATCGGTCGAAACGAATATCAGCACCGGGTCTGGCACATTTGGTGCGGGTTTGGGGACGGAGAGGCAACGCCACAGGGCGAGTGCAACGGTGCGCAGTGGTGCGGAGGTTTAGAGTTCTTGCGTTGTCAACAACATTGATTTCGGTGTCGGCCTCCTCTATTTCCGCCCCTTCGCGTCATTATATCTCTCTCCCGACATCATCATCGCCATTGGACATCACATAACAGCCGTTGCCGATATCACACCTCACTCGGTCAATAACCCTCATTCCAGGCCTCTGGTCGCACTGCAGGAAGAGCAATGCGCAAACCGAGCCTGAACGCGCACGACACTGCTGCAACACTGCCGTGCACATGAATTAATCGAAGGGAGGATCGATGCGCATAGTGTACGTTCCAATTAAGACAATGCCTATCTCATATATACCTGCTTCAGGTGCTTTCTCAGCTGTCCGAAGTAGCGCGCCGGGAACTCTTAACTGATTGTCGTAATTCCTCAGAGGTGTTTCGCGTATCACAGGGCATGATATTTCTCTCCGACGTGAACGACGCTTAACGATGATTGCGACCAACAGACGGGCTCTGCGCACTACTTCTATATTCAAAAAAGCCAACCTCTATTACTATACAATTACGCACGGCGACTCGTCACCCAATCGTTTCACGTCCCGATCTATAAAGAGGCAGCACTCATCGCAAATGTGCCACTTCTACCTATCTCGACTCCCGCACGCCACTACTCCCGCTTCTACCATTCCTGCAGACTTCGCTTTCTTCTTTGCGCATGTACGAAGCTTCTAGTCGTGGCGGTGCCGCTATGCAAGGGTCGATCCGAAGGTGATGCTTGGTGCTGTAGGATGCATGTTCTGATCGCTCCGAGTAAATGGAACGCTAACTGCTTTGCCGGTTGATGCCACGCTCCCGGTCAGCATCTTCGAGTCGCGCGCAGAAAAGCGTTGCGAGTAAACGTCATCGAAATCCTGCTGGGCCGTAGTGTATTGTGATCGCCTAGTCTGGCTATGCATCAGCTCTGTAAGCCATCCTGGGCTCTCTAGCCGTTCGCGGACGTCCCCGAGAGTGATAGCGTACTGAAACACGAAACCAAAGGAAGCGAAGGTAACGCCAGGACAGCGGCTGGGGACGAAAGGGGTACATTTGCCATCGAAAATGACGTCAAATTGCAATACTGTCTGAACCGTGTACATATCTACGAAGATATCGCGACGGAAATGGAACTTAGCGGAAACCTCCAGCTGACTAGACTTGTCGGATTCGTGATCCTCCTTTGCCCGTTCTTCTGCACCAAGATTGGATAACAACAAGACATCTTTCATACCTTCAAGACGCGGCTCTGCCTTTCCCATCGCGCTCTTGAGGATTTCCTCGCAACCTTTGGCCAGGGGTGTGCCCTTAATAGAGGGATACAAATCTTCAACGGTGGTAGCCCTATCCCAAGACTTGGTAATTCCTTGTTTTTCACGCCAGAAATTCAAGTGTGTCTCGGCAGCGTCATCCCCAGTGTAAGTCTGTGAAAAGAAAGCCGAATGCAATATCCTCATCACATCCCATACATCGGGTTCCACAGTTAGAGCAACCTCGTTCAGGCTATTTTCGAGCGCCGGAAAAGCGCTTAGCGACATGTGTTCCTGCATCATCACGCTTTTGTCGAGGACGTGATGCAAGGCACACCTGTGGGTCACCCATGGCAGTTGATTCGAGAGCGGATCTAGTTCGGACGTGTCTGACATGGTTGGTAATGATTGGCAAACGGGAAAAGGGGTTTTTTTTCGGTAATTGTGGAAGAAAGGATACACGGGGCCGAGGCAAATTCCAAACAGGTGAACCGATTTCATATACGCACCAGGATTCAGTTTTTCTCGCGTGCGTATTGAGTGTGACAGGACCTCAAATAGAAAGGAGATACCACACGATGGCACAGAATCAGTAGAGCTTGGGCGCCAAGAGCCCTTTGACGGAAGGGAAGCAGCGTATCCATTGTCGTAGACTAGCACCATTCGACCTAGAAGCTGATGATCCGCAGAACTTACGCTTGGGAGCAGGCAAGCTATCACCGGGGGTTTTCGGCCTGTTGCAGCCTAGAGTACCGCCTTCCTTCCATCGATCTTCCGCTGTGTGCCGACGGCGCAGGAGACACGCACCAGACACGCCGGGTCGAAGGAGCCAGTTTCTCGTTCGGGTCTGCCTTTCAGGCCAGCCAAGGCCCTTCTTCCCGAGGGTACTATCGCGCCGCATTTTGCCCTCAGGAGGTTCAGGCTATGCCGTCAATGCGTGGCACATTGAAAAAAGACTATCGTTTTGCAATACCCGCGGGTCGAGCAGAACGCGACTGAGTTGGGAGGTTCGAACGCCAATTGTCACAGCTGGGCTAAAAAGTCCTACTAAGGTCATGTGTGACAAAAGGGATCACTGTCTACGTTGGTATTGAGTGTCGGTTAGCTATAACGAATACGACGAGTCAAGTACTTAAGGGTAGCTAATCCTCAGGTTAGGTCGCGAGTAGGGAGCTTGGCCAGCAAGCGAGCGATTTGAGAAGGCGAGATTAAAAGTCAAGTAAAAGTGACGAATCATAATTGTGATCGATGGACGTCTCCCTACCGGGACTCCTATTCTTCTTCAACTTTGGCAAGAAAAGCTAGCATACTGGCATTTCTGAACGAGACTATCAGTCGAGCCACAACTGCTGGCTTCGCTCAGCTCCCCACTCTTCACTTTCCTGACCTCAATTTGTATTGCATCCACGATTACAACTCGCACCTGTGCTAGTATATTCCTGCAAGAATGGCATCCTTCACCCAAGAACTGCTCCCGAAGGCGACACCGTCAACATCCTCGTGGCTGCCGGCAAAGGAACCGCAAACCGTTGAAATCGGATGTGATAGGGGTATCCTGAAAGGGGGTCGCAAGTTGTCAGCAATGAACAGCTCTTTCAACTTGTGGAAACCTGAAACGCGAGTAGTAAGTGAATTATCGGTGGTGGAATTTTGCAAACGAGTTACTTTCTCCCGATCTATGACTCCTTGGTATTTGTTTTCCTCTTTGTGTGATTGCGTTGTCTTCTTGCAGCAACACTCAGTTTGACGGTGGCTCGGCCTTGAAGGAGGATTATAGAGGCCAAAGACATAACTCCTGTCTCCTGTCAGAAATCTCTTATAAAGTGTGGCCCAAAAGCTGAGTATATCATGCCAGTTTATCTTATTCTTGTTACCCTCTTGGCAGACTACAGGCTAGAGACCCAAACCTTTTCAACCCGCACATTTACGCATCGACCACTACCGCTATCCAAATCAGCTACTTGAACCACCTACATTCACGAAATGTCCGCCCGTCGCCTTATCACCGCGTACCGTACCGCTTTCGCATGCGGTCTGTCTTGCGGTACGACAGTCTCTGAACAGACCGAAAATCAAAGCAATCCGAACGCCGCTATGCCCAAGAACAATTTCATGTCAAAGTTTCCCTTCGCGTCTCCGTTCAAAGTCATCTCCTCGATCTTCTCTGCGAAGACCAATCCGCGCGGAACCCACGTCTCGAACAAAGCCACCCCGGCGGAGATTGAATTCAACACTTCCTCTCGGTACCCAGTTCCGTCTGATTGGAAAGGTTCGGTTTTCAAATTACGCGACGATTATCCAACCGCTCCTCTGGCGCCCGATTTTGCAACATGGGCTTTTATCGATTTTCGAAAAGATCCAGAGACTTACGCCAATGCCATCTTGGAGTATTGTTTGGAAGGTAATGTGGAAACTGATTGGGTTGTTCAGAAGAACAAGGTGAGTAATTCCTGCAGATGTCCGAAGGGTTTCGTTTCTGATGACATTTCTCCTGCTTCACTACAGACTCGAGGATGGTTTCATCCTCCTTGGCTTCATTATTCCCCAAACGGTCGCGAGCCATTGCGAGGGCTAACATTCGAAAGACCGACGCCGCCCTTGGAGTTCGCCAAGACGCAGACCGAAGCTTTACAGAACTTGGCTATCGGATTCTACAACAAGACAGGTAAGCGATCACTTTCGTGGCGACAGATCTGTAAAAGGGTGAGGTAGCTAATGATGATGTGCTGAAATAAACACCTCGCCCATTGCATAGGCGCCTCAGTCTTTGGGCAAATGTGGAAAGATCCCAACGAACCGAATTGGAATAATGACATTGTATTTCCGCTTGGCACCGTTTCCTTTAAAGTAAGGAACTTTGCGACCCCCTCGAGTTCGCGACAAAACAGCTCACCTTGGCGCTCCTTGCTTGTTTGCACGATTATCAGGTTATGATGACCACCGCAACCGACGAGCAGGTCCCAACGATGAAAGGTTCCCCTGGTTTCCAAGCAGTACGTGAATGCCATGCTTCTTTTCGTTTGCATGTTCTCGCGGACATGAAGCGACGGGGAGAATTCGACCAAACGTCTGGTCTACATTCTGACCTTACGCCCGACAATGGTTCTATATGACTTACTGACGCAGCGGATATGGTTTCCCTATCTCAGGCAATTGCTCAGCAATCAAATGCTGCTGTCGCACCCAGCACCGCGAAGGACCGAAACTCTTTTCCTTCTCCGGTCCGGCTTTTCCAGGTCGACTTGGCAGTAAGGGACGACCGATCACCAATTGGCTGGGTTTTCGGCACGTTCATGTACGTGCACGATTCTGAACAAAAGAACGTAAGTCCGACTGTATCTGGGCGTATCCGCTGACAGGAAGACGGCTTTACCGGCCTTGTGCTCACCTATGCTCTTTCCTTGCCGTTTTTGTGCCATCCGTAGCCGTGGGAGCGCCTGGTGGTGGTAGGGCTTCAATGGGGAGATGACCCGAACCTCACACAAAGGGCATTCGACGCAGGCGCAAGACCCGTGGAAACATGGATAAATCCCTACGCGGAGGTGATTAGGAAGGTTCTCGGTGGAAAACGACCGTCATGGGGGTGGAATGGGAGGCTAAACGGTCCGGGTAAGCTGATGCGCATGCACTTGACAATCTTGAAATTATGACATCACACCGTGTCTGACAAGTGTGGTCCTCCTCCATTCGCAGCGGACAACTTCATCTCCTCTTGCGCCTCATGCCACTCCATGGCTCGGTCACCCTCCAGGCAAACGGTCCCTCCTAAACCCAAGTACGACGCAAAGTCAAAGGAGTGGATTCCAGCGGACGATAGTGTGACAATGCAATGGTGCGTGTCGACTCGACTGTTTCATAGACGCTCCTTCCCTTCGGAATGATTCTGATCATTTCTCACTATTCTGTCACCGTATCTCTTCATTTGCCAAATATGCGAAATCCCAATCTGATAACATGTCACCATCTCGCCATGCAGGTTCCGGAACAGTCCAGCCGATACGGTAGAGTATGGATCCGCAGTGTCTGCCGACTACTCGTTACAACTCAAAATGGGTTTCGCCAATTTCCAGGCGTGGAAGAAGTAACTCCCACTCGTGTTCGGTCGCCCCATGCTGTTAGTGTTGTTGGAATGAAACCGCGTCATAGCGACCTTAATCTCAGATAAGCACAAGGCTGTGCAACCAAAGTTCTGGGTGGCTGGCATAGCCGTTGAATGCGTCGTCGGTTCGGTATGGCGACGTATCCGTGTTCTCACGCCATCGATCTAGCCATCTACATCTCCATTGTGTTACTTGAGAAATGGATCAGTAGAGTTGCGCATATCCGCGGCAGCTCACGTTAACAAAAGCCTTCAGGAAACAAGCAGCCATTTGAATGACATCACAGTGGCCTTTCATGGTACAACTCGAACACTACATATGCTGGGCACCGGGAGGAGGAGACAATGCGATGCTTCTTGGGAGAAAGTCGCTTACAGCACAGTACCTTCCTGAACCTCCCTCCCTCACTACACAAGGTGCGTATTTCCCGCTCCCTCAGTCGCACTACCAGTCGTAGGACATGGAAGGCGGGCCTACCCGCCCACTGTCGAACGAGCCGGAGAGGTTGGCCTGAGATGTAGCAACTTGCTGTATCCAAGACTCTACAGTTGTCCCGCCCATGGGAGTGGTGGAGAGAACCTCTAAAAAGCCATTTTCACTGGTATCAAAGCAAAGCATGCCTACGCCGGTATTGAGGTCGATGCCGTTATCGCGAGTGCTCCGTATTCCCCAGGTTTCCATATCAGTGGATGTCTTGTGCCATGGTGCTCCAACTGGAACACCTTGTCCGTCCCGTACCTTGGCGTATGATTCAACCTTGGCAACAGCCCTACTGACAAGCCCAGCCTGATCATCAACTCTCCTATTCCAGATGATATTCCAGGAGAAACCCACTTGCACACATTTGACCTGCTCTTCGGAAAGTACCTGTCTGCTACCCTGCTTCCTAGGTAACACTGTCTTCAGTAGCACGAACGGGTTTGAGCACGATAGTGAAGAGTAATCATCAGTAACAGAAGACAGGTTCTGAATCTCGGCATGCAATTTTCGCAGTTTGTTATCGGCGGCTTCTGCAAGATGATCCAAACAGGACTGCAAATCGCGAGCGTCCAAAGGTTCTACTGTAAGAACTGTCGTTGGGTCACCCCGAGGAGCTCCCAACGCCGAGCTCCATATCGCATGTGGGAATTTGACGTTGGATGTGGAATACTTGTGGCAAACCTTCACCATATACTTTATAGTGGCATCGCCAACTATCGCTTGAATCTCTTCCGATATCTTCTGATACGATCCGAAGTCGTGTGAAGCGTTTGGTAATGGGTACGGCGGGCTTCCGCCGGTTTCCCATGTCACTTTTCCAACACGAAAGTGAAAGAGGACCTTGTCAGGAGCTTCCAAGGCGAATGCACTAGACGTCGACAGTGACAGGGACATAGCTATAACGATGCGAGATTTGATATATCAAGTTCTCGTGGCAGAGGCGAAGTCTGTTCACATACCACTCGGCGGATCCCATATATCAATTCTGCTCCACCGACCCAGAAGGTTCAGTCGAAAAGCTACAAAAGAGCCTTCAGGTCTATCGCTTCCATAACTCGGAACCACCCACCTGCCTTTTTCCTCTTAGAAGGGGGGCGAAACAGCGACTGTATGGCGAAAGGCGGTGATGGTGTCGACGACTAACCGGAGTCTGTTGCGCGGATCACTTCGGGTGGAATACAGGCCACGCCGTGGGTCTGTTACCGCGCCGACTTAATCCTGCAGAGAGTGTGAACGATGTCATAAGCAGTCGCCGGCACATGGCGAGCTTTCCGATGTAAGCCCATCAGGTGCCCACGGAGTTAACCTAATTTGCCCCCTTTGAAAAATGTGGCGTGTCCCTCGATCTTCATCGAAAGCACAAATCCTGATAGACGGTAATTATTGCAATGTTGTATGATTAATAAGGCTCTCTGTGCGATACAATGATCTATAATGCGCTGAAATGTGGGAAAAATGCGTGAAAGTATGCTGAGAGTTGTCTATAGCTTGACTACCTGACCTGTTTTGCGCAACTCCTCGGCCTCTACAACAACCAAGCAGACAAGATCAGTTAAACTGCAGATGGAAAAGGCAAAAGACGGATACGACGTACCCAAAATCTTCTTCCATGAATGGTCCTCCGAATCTTGCGGCTTGCCGCCGTTATCTGATTGTGCGTGATGTGTTCCTGCCAATACACCGAATGCGATCAAGGTGACTAGCGTTGATGCTTGTGCAACGACACGAGCTTGTACGAGCTGTAGGCTGCGATGTCAGTGGATAGGCGATACCATGACAGGAGAAAGGCATTTACCTTTTGCGAGAATGACATGTATGGGTTTCTTGCAAGCATACCACCGGCAACAGCCATTGATCCGGCCCATCTGCAAGGGGACGTATGTCAGCACATTGGTCAAGAAAGGCACCACGCGCAGGAGCAGCACCCACCCTCCACCGATCAATTTCCACTGGTTTTCGACGGCCCACTCCTTTGCCTTTTGCGGTGTCGACAATGCATCCCATCGCGCCTGCGCTGCTTTTTGTTCCTCCAACAAGACGTCTTTCCCGGTACCGACCCACAGAGATTTCTGGTAATGCACACCGCCCTCTTCTCCGAAAAAGGTGATGAGTGGTGCGGCGATCGTAACGCACATGGCGCCCTTGAGGGTTACGGGAAGGGCTCGGAATTTCGGGTAGAGGCGGTTGAGTCCGACCCATCCTCCGCCGGCGATGGTAGCGGCGAGTGCTGCACCTTTGGCTCCTCCGCGAAGGTTGGCTTCCCATGCGCTGCAGGAGGTTGATATCAGTATGTGGGGCGAGAATCAGGAAAAGAAGAAGGCTCACCCTTGTTCTTGTTCTTCGTTCCAGATCTGTAAAGGCAGGATCAGTATGCAGTAAAGGACATATGCCAAAAGTGCTCACCTTCATTATAATGTATGCGCAAAGTAAGAGTTCAAGTGAGTTGAAGATGGATAGAGCAAGTTTGGGTTCAGTAGCTGACACTTTTGCCACGAAGGACAAGGACAAGGACAAGGACAAGGACAAAGACGATATATATTCCAGGCCCGCCACAGTTTGTTTACTTTGTCACCTACTGGTCGGAAATGAAAAGTCGAGTCGCAGAGTTCGGAAACTCGGAACATACGGCATTCTTGCTCGCGTGGCCAATTCGCCGTACGTGACATCCTCTGTCGCTGCTAGAAGGGTTGGCAGCAGAGGACCTCCGGGGGCACGCAAGGACACAGTTTGGCCTAGGCAGCTGCCCAGGCCTTGCACACTTGACGGGACCAAGAAAACCCACAAAGAAAAGGCAAAGGCGGAGCGAATTGGGCACTCTGCACGGCCGCGCCCGACTTTGCGGTCTCTTCCGACGATGGTGAGCGGGCCTGGAAGATGGCCGAGATTTGTATTAAAGTCGCTCTGTGATGTACTAGTGCTGTGCATGTTCCATCTGGCGTGTTACTATCAAATCAACAGAGGTATAGCAGTTGAGTCACTCGACGCATCTGACATACCGCGTCGGCGCACGAAAGTACCGTCACACCGTAAAAGTACATCCTCGGGCAGCGCCAATCTATCCTATTCATTGAAAAATGGATACAAACTGAATTTCAGATATAAACGCTAAGTACTACAACAGAGACTCGTAACATTGAGCCCGAGCCAGATGAATGGGTGGTGGATTGCGTTGAGCAGGGGTACAAAGAAGCAATGGGGATTATAGATGACAAGGTGAAAATAGCAGTCCGTGGAAAGTGTGGTGCGGGAGCGTGTCTATTCCTGGCCGAAACCGAGAGTTTCTTCCACGGCAATAGTCAGCTTCTGCTCCAAGGCTTCGTACGATTTGTATGGCGGTAGATCTATCGGGCAGGCGGAGCGTTAGCAGCGGTCTAGATGAAGCCAAGGCAAAACTACCGTACCTATGCGGTTGAAACATGTATGACTCTTTGGCAGTTGCGTCACTTCTCCGGCCTTTTCGATGGTGAATCGACGTGGTCCATCGGATCCCTGGAGATCCTTGAAACCGTTTACGGGAATACGAGAGGTACCGGTTGTGAATTGCAACAATCGCGACTGATGGGTGTGACGCAATTGTTAGCAAAAGGATGCGCGAAAACACAGAGGAAAACGCACCTTTCGCTCTGCGGGCCATGACTTGACACACTTCCAGAACCACTCGACCACTTCGTCGGACGGGTTGCTACACGACGAGTCATGAGCACAAATCACTTCATACACGCAAAGGCGGGCGACTCACTATCCCCTGTAATCGGTATGTTTCATCCAATCATCCACATCGATTTCAGACATGCCTCCGATCAGCAACTCCAACTCGCGCTCGTCAAACACGTTGATGAGTTCTTGCGGGATGAGCTCGTTGAAGCCGGACATGAATGCCTCGAACTGTTCGGCGACACGTCGTTCGATTCGGTAGGTCGTGACGAGGCTGCAGAACGCGGGGTTAGCGAATGTCAGAAAACGGAAGCAGCAATGCACCTACTCTACGTATTCCTTCTTGTTCTCCTCCGTCACCTGGATCTCCCTTCCACCGGGTTTTAGGTCAATCTCGACCATCTCGCCGAACCGCTCCTCGGTCGTCGAAAACGTGTCATCAATGACATTCGTAATGTCATTCTCCAACATCCACGTCAACCCGCGGTGCAGCTCGACATCCACACTCTCCAAATCGGAAAGCGTAATCTTCTTCTTCAGGATCATCTTGTAGAAACTGACGATAAAGTAGGCATCGAGGAATCGACGATGGAAAATTCCAAGACCGAGAACACGGCCGATGAATTTGAAATAGTTCAAGTGTTCCGGGTTGACGCCACTGTTCGGGTTGATCTGGAGGGTATAGTTGTCGTGTGCCGAGTACTCGAACAGGCAGTAGAACGGGTTGAACATTTCATGTGACAACAAGAAAAAGAATTCTCTGCACGGACAAAAAGTCAGCAAAAGTCGTTGACGCAGGAACCGACCGAGACCCACCTGGAAAGACCTCCGTAATCCAACCCATCTTCACCCTCGAACTTGATCATCAACCGCTTCTTCAAGTCATTCGGCGTCTGCCTCATAATCTCGCTATAACTACCCTCGAAGATGTTCTCACGCGACACCTTGATATGGCATTGTCCGGTATTCGGCCTAAGCGCAGGCTGGGATCGGAAATAGATCAACTTTCGTCGGAAATCACGCTTGTACTGGGGCGTGTTCTGGTCGAGCGAGGAAGGCAATCGCGGATCGTCCCATGTCGTTGTCTTTGTGTTGTGGTCGACAAAGTAGACTCGTGCGGTCGATGTCAAACGCATTTCCCATCCGCTCGGCAGGGGACCGAGTTGCGCGACCGTTTGCGGTTGCACGGTCAAGCTTCCCGTTCCTCCGGCCGGACTGATCACTCGCAAGAGTTGCTGACGACGCGGGTCGACCCAGGTGGTTGTTCGGGTATTGTGATCGACGAAATACGGTCGACCTTCGGGCGTGAACCGTTGTTCCCACCCGGTAGGTAGAGGTCCAGCGCCGGCAGTCGTCGACATCGGTCCACCTGCAGCCAGCAATCCGTTGCCTGCTGCACCGCCGGCCGTACCTGCCGAGTAGGCGGTAGGCGTCGACGCGCCATTGGATCCTCCACCTCCGGTATCGAGCATATCATCCGCCAAACTCCTCTGATTGTGCCGGGCACGTGCGTCACCCGTAGTAGTCGCCTGTTGCGCCGTGTTGGAACTCTGATCATTCGAAGGTCGGTTCCACGTCGTTGTTCGCGTATTGTGGTCGACATAGTACTGTCGTCCAAGATGATCGATTCGACGTTCCCAGCCGGTAGGCAAGGGGCCGAGTTGATCCGAGTGCGGGTCAAAGTTGGAGTTGGCAGCCGAGGTTGTCGCTCCGTGTGTGCTGCTGCTGGCCGTGACACCCGTGGTGGATGCTTGGGCTGTCGGGTTGGTCGTAGGCGCTCCCGTCGCATTCAAGTGGTTGTTGGGGTTGACGGCTTGCGGTTGCGCAACAGCAGGAACATGGGCCGCGGCAGGAGTAACAGGCGACGGTCCAGCTTCGATCGGGTTGGCAACGGCAGGCGTGGCCGCTACGGGTGTTTGCGGCGCCGACGTGTTTCCACTCGCGCCGACAGATCCGACAGACGTGGTCTGGCCGACACCAGCCGTCGGTCCCGGATTGGTGATGGGTGCCGTCGTATTGGTGCTCAAGTAGACGATAAGCTTGCCGTGCACGGGCGAGTTGTCCGACCCAGATTTCTTGAGTTCCTTTGTGAGCATTTCATGACCGCCAAGTTCGAGGTCGAGCACGTCGGATACCTTGACGTTGATAACACCGAGGAA
Organism: Naganishia friedmannii; assembly: GCA_030039255.1. NCBI lineage: Eukaryota > Fungi > Basidiomycota > Tremellomycetes > Filobasidiales > Filobasidiaceae > Naganishia > Naganishia friedmannii. Next base: position 1,969,203 of record JASBWT010000001.1, on the reverse strand, counting down.
ACCTTGGTCCTTTCGCTTGAATTTACGTTGATCAAAGATTTGAACGGCGACGACCGAGGATTCCTTGACTTGGCTGCGCGGGAGGAGGAGAGGGATGGGTTAATTGAGGGTATATGGATAGGAAGTGCCATAGGAGGTGCGATAGGAGGCGCGAAGGAGGCGCGAAAGCAATGATTGCGCAGGATGGCAGACGCGATAGGAGTCGTCTACGCTCGATCGACGTCTTGTTATCACCGTAGTGGACATCTGTCGACGGAATGGCGCATTTCCGGCTTGATAGAGCGCATCTCCTGAAAGCCTAGTCGTATGTGTTGAACAGGATTTTCGTAGCACTCTCGCGAGTGTTCTCGGTCGAATCAAGTACTCTCGGTCGCCATACGGCGGACTCGGAGGGGTAGTCAAATGCACTGATGCTCGCGCGGCCTACGCCGCACTCGATGAGACAAGAAACGCTGATTCTCGGCCTACGGCCTCGGAAGAGCCAAAGGCACCGAGTCTCTCGCGGCCTACGCCGCGCTCGGTGGAGCTCAAGTCACTGATGCTCGCGCTTGCGCGCTCGTTGCAGGCAACGAGGCTCGGGCGGCCTACGCCGCCCTCGACAAGAGTCTCGCTGCGCTCGGGAGAAACTGATTCTCGCTGCGCTCGGGAAGAGACTGAGTCTCGGCCTGCGGCCTCGGGAGAAGCTGACTCTCGCTGCGCTCGGAGGAGACTGATTCTCGGCCTGCGGCCTCGGGAAGAACTGATTCTCGCTTCGCTCGGACTGATTCTCGGCCTGCGGCCTCGGCGCTCCGCTCGGTCGTCGGGACTCACATGTCAAAATTCTCATTCCAATACGGATTCAACGTCTTTTTAATCACACTCGTCGTATGCGTCTGCTCTCCATCCACCGTAATAACCGCAAACGGATCCGGCAACCTAAACACATCCCTCTTTACCAGCGAATCGGCGGCGACGACTACCGAGCGAAAGCAGACGGATCAGCACACCCTTTTTTCCCCGCCGCGCCTTCGCCGTGGATCCTTTAACTCACCTGTCAGCCGAATAGTTTTCAGTAGATCTCCTCCACGACGTGCAGACATGATTGCGAGTGACTTGATTCTGCTCGTTGATTCCACCCGTCATCATCAGTCAATGGAACGACGACGACGATATCAATACCAGTCACCGTCCGGAGTCACCGTCACCCACCCTCGTCTCCCTTTGGTGCGCCCTAATCCCAAAAAACTTCCCTCTCCGCGGAATGTGATTAGTCAGCGGGTCAATGACCAATAACCCAGCCCATTCCCCTTATCAATAAGCTGACTCAGCACGCTCACTCACTCGGTCGGCCACGAAAAGAGAGTTGAAGCGTGGCGATCGGGGCGTTGTGCTCTTCCCCTATCCACCTTTGCTCCTATTCTCCCATTTTCTCCTATTCGATGTCGCTCCCCCTCCTCATCCGCAGCACACGACAACCTTCCCTCCGCATCTCCCGCACATTCTCAGCAACCTACAAACAATTCCCTGCCCGCCGTCCATCAACACCACGCACAGGCTTCCCATACATCGCAGCAGCAGCAGCAGCATCAATCGTTTCCCTATCCACCATGGCTCCCGTCCCCACACAAGCTGCTGCACCAGCTCCCGTCGCAGGAGACGTACACATCTCGGAAAAGGATGTCACCGAGCCGAAAGCGGGCGGTGCAAAGTCGGACAAAATGCATAGTCAGGTGGTGATTATCGGAAGTGGACCGGCGGGGCATACGTGGGTTTTTCCGGGTCGTTTCGTACGCGTGCGTGAGGGAAGAGCTGATCGTCGTATACCTGGAATCATGCTATTTGTAACAGCGCCGCCATCTATTTGGCAAGAGCAAACTTGAAGCCGGTCCTGTTTGAAGGATTCATGGCGTTGGGAGTCGCAGCAGGAGGGCAATTGACAACAACGACAGATGTGAGTACGATTCTGGTGGTTCTCAATCCGCCGCATGGGAGTTGGCCTTTTCGTTTCGAGGCTGTTGAGACTGCAGCAGGGTGACCTCGACCGGTCGCGTTTTGCCAACGCGTGATCGGAAACTTCGAAGGAAGCAAGCGAGAGAGGGCGGACACTCAGAGTCCCTGAACGGCAGACTCGGCAAGAGTGACTCGGAAGGTGTGCTAGGCGCGAGGTCCAGTATTTCCGGTGACGGAACGTCAAATCTTGGTGTCTCTCGGACGCTCTGAGCACGTACAAAGCTGTTCCATAGCAGCCGGGATGGCTTTTTTCTCCCCTCTTTTGGACAACTGTTACATCGAGCTGGTCAACCTTTTTTGGGAGGTAAATGTGTCTCGCTAGCGTATCGGAACGTTGCGATGATAACAATGCAGGAGAACGATATTTGTGTCATGAATTGTCCTGGTACTCTACGACGATGAAGATCGGAGACAGCGGATAGGCTTTCTCTCAACGGTTACGAGAGGATCTTACACGTCAGACACGGATGGAATACAGCAAATTCTGCCGCTACATCTTTACGATGCAACAAAGAAAACAGATGGAAGGGTCAAGAACCGTCAGAATATCGCGGCGTGTGGAGGATGAACTGCTGAAAGGGCATTACGGGAATCTGTTTGAAGCAAGCAATGATAGTGGAATTTTTCGGCTGGCTGCGACTTGTCAGATATGGGCAGTTACAGCTTTGTCGGGAGAGCGTGTAATTTCAAAGGCCTTGCGAATGCATCAGCACTCGGTTTGAAGGCTATCGTTCGCAAGCCATGGCTCCCCTCCTAACCACCAATACTGACTCAACCACATCCTTGCAGGTGGAAAACTTTCCCGGTTTCCCCGACGGTATCGGCGGTTCTGAAATGATGGACAAGTTCCGTCTTCAATCCGAACGATTCGGCACGACCGTCATCACCGAGACTGTTTCCAAGCTGGATCTCTCGATGCGTCCGTTCAAGTACTGGCGTGAAGGCGAAGAGGACGACCCGACGGCGTTCGAGACGGCCGATACCATCATCATGGCCACCGGAGCTAGCGCAAAGCGAATGAACTTGCCGGGAGAGGAAGAATACTGGCAGAGTGGTATCTCAGCCTGTGCCGTCTGTGACGGTGCCGTTCCGATTTTCAGGAACAAGCCGTTGGCGGTTATCGGCGGTGGTGATAGTGCTGCCGAGGAAGCTACCTACTTGACAAAGTATGCGAGTCATGTCTATGTTCTTGTGAGGCGAGGTGAATTGCGAGCGTCAAAGATCATGGCCAAGCGGTTGGTCGCTCATCCCAAGGTGACCGTTCTCTGGCACGTGAGTACGTTCGATTTGTCCCTCGCTGCCAAGCCCATACTGACACTATGTATCACAGACCGCCGCCGAAGAATGCAAAGGTGACGGCGATCTCTTGCAATCCCTCACTATCCGTGATCTCCAAACCAATGAGACCCGTGACCTCCCCGTCAACGGTCTCTTCTACGCCATTGGCCATGAACCCGCCACCAACCTTGTCAAGGGCCAGCTCGAGACCGATTCCGACGGATACATTCGTACGATCCCCGGTACAGCCCAGACGAGCGTCAAGGGTGTCTTTGCCGCTGGAGATGTACAGGATAAAAAGTACAGGCAGGCGATTACGAGTGCTGGATCCGGATGCATGGCCGCACTTGAGGCTGAGCGTCTGATTTCAGAGGAAGAGGCAGAGGATGACGCGATTCCGGTCGAAGAAAAGCATATCCCGAGTGATGCCTTGACGGGATACTTGTGAGTACGCAAAAACTACATGTGGGAGATGTTGTGCTAACTTTCTTGTCTTCTAGGGGCGCTGACAAGCAATAAAAGATAGAGGTGTTATATCTGCAATCTTGCGTTTGTGTAAACTATATATCATGCACATAACAGATATCCCGACCTTATTTCCCCTGCACGTATCATGGCCCTGGGCTCATGATTGTGATCAGTCCGACTACGAGGGTTCCCTTGAGCTCACCCAACATTACGACCACTCCCTACATACAACCTCGTCAAAATGCTGACCTGGAATCTGATATTGTCGCTGTACTACGGCGAACATATCTACATTCGCAGGCTCGGATGTTGGGTGAGCACGAGTGTGATTCGCATGCGCTCAGGGATTGTGCGTATGAAATTTGTCATATTAGCTTTTAACTTGCATATAGAGATTTGGATGCTTCGATCTGTGCAAAATCGGCTTGAGCGAGGCCGCCGGTGGCAAGCACCTTGGTCCAACAAGTTGCCGGATAGAATACAACGTAGAGAAATGAGGGGCATTAATCGGTTGAACACCCCAGTTACCAGAGTAGCTTGTCTGTTGAGCGTATGAACAGACCTCGGAAGGGGATGGACGGAAAGGTGTATCAATGAGAGTCTAAACGGGGTCCGACGGAACAGCTCGACAGATAAATGGGTAGTGGCCTCGAAATAACTCATCAAAGCCATGATCGGTCGATAGGTATGCCCATTTCGATTTCGAGACGACGGCGTCTAGAACTGGGTGTGTTGGTTTGCTGCCAGAGGTTACTAGCCTCGCGACAGCAGCCACCGGCGTCTTTCACCCGAGATTTATATCTGTGTAACGATCCTGGTCAACCAGGCACCTAAGGATACTACCTTGATCCTACCACCTTATACAACGCCCATTCAATCATCTTCACCTGTTCATACAGAGAGCCGTCAAATTGCCTAAGCCCCACTCATCTCCAAATTACCCACGATCGAATCATCCCCATCATCGCTCGTCTTTCTCCCGGTACTCGGCCTGCCACCGCGCCTCGGCTGCATTCGATTCGCAACGCCGGAAAGCGTCGTCGAGGGGCATTCACGTGACCATCCGGCATTACCCATTCCACGCTGCTGGTGGCTCTCGAGAGAAGCCGGAGCGGTGTACAGTGTGGATCGTGCCGCAAGTCGAGGATCGCCTTCGTCGCCACCAAGGGGACGGCGGTGTGTCCATGATCGTACGCCCTGATCGAGCGGTTGAGCACCTGCAGACAAGATGGGAGCGGTAACTCTATCGGTGTTGCCATCAGCGAACTCTCGCTTGCCCCTGTCAGAATCATGGAACCCGACTTCCCGATCTGTCGTTCTCCGCTGTAGCTGGTATTTTGGAGATCCGATAGGAGGGGCAGAGCCAACGGATGTAACCGAAGAATGGTCTCGAGACGACAACGGTGGGTCGAACTGTCCAAATCCACCGCGCATGAGTACCGTTACTCTGCGCGACTCTCCGCGCCCGCCATCCTCGCTCGACTTGTCGGCATACCCGCCACGTGTCTTTCCAAATGTCAAGGGCTCGACTATCTGGTCGCGTGTGGACGAAGCAGCGGACGCCGCTGATGTTGATTCGCTGCGCGAAGCAGTGGTATCGAGCGATGAACGGACCCGATGAGCGCGGATCGGTTCGCCGGCGAGTGGGCTGCTCGATTTGACATTAGAGCTGTGCCGCGGCAGACTTGCTTGTGGTGGCGTGCCGAACGGACGGTCCAACGTTGTCGAGGGCAACGATGGTTGTGCACCTGGTGAGCGGAACACGGGTGGAAGACGCGGCGACAAGCTAGTGCCAGAAGTCGAAGGCAAGGGGAATGGAGGAGTATAACTTCCCGCCATCCGTTTGAGCGCGTCGTCCACTTGAGACTTTGTCAATGGTTTCCGATACACGCTGCTGGTCCCAGACGACGATTGCTCCTTGCCTGTCTCCACGCCTGAGCGAGGACGAGACGCAGAAAGGGAATCGGAAGTGTCCGACGTGGATGATGTAGGGTGCGCCATCAAGTCAAGCGTCCGTAGGAATGCGTGAATATCATCTGCGTCCGCTGGCGTTGGCGGTGCGTGCTATCCTCCCAACCTGAGTTTAGCTTCAGGGAGAAAGAAGAGCAGGAGAGGAGGAAAATACTTACGACGCGGGTAAGACTCGTCACACTCGGCTTACGCATGCCCATCGAGTCAAACGAACCCCTCGCGCTCGTCCTGCGTGACTCTGAACCAACAAACATAAGACTTCCCGGATCTCCACTGCTCGTCGTCGATCCACCACCAAAGGGCGTTCCTCTCCTCTGCTGCTGTTGCTGAGTCTGCGGCTGTTGTTGCTGACCAAAGGAAGACGAGTACCGCTTTATGCTCCGCGAACCGGCGCCGAACGACGTTCCTGGTGCAGCTGCTGTCCCACCAACGTCACCTGGAACATCGGTATCATCCCCGCTCTCATGCGTTTCCGGGATCGGAGGCGTCCCCGTATCTGGTGCATGGTGATTTATCGCCCTCGTCGAAGACGAGCGAGCAGCCGCATTGGTCAAGTAAGTCGTTGTCGGGGAAAAAGAAAAGGACGAGGGTCGAGACCCGCCGGAACCAAGGAAAGGCGGCGTTCCCGGGCTTTGTCCTGCCGTTGCAGAATGTGAACTGAGCAACGATTGTAACCTCGGTCGACTTGTTTCACTCGCACCATAACTCGTTCCTGGAGCAGCTGCCGGTGTTGGGCCCCCGCCGATCTGGGTAAACGATCGGCCAGAATGCGACAAGTACGAGCTAGGTCGCTGATACGACGAAGATGGCCGTTCGTAGCTCGTCCCGGCTACTCCTCCTCCACCTGACGACATTGTTCTGCTAATCCCGAGTCCTATGCCTCCGCTAGTAGATCGAGGCGACCCTCTAACTCCCGATTCAGACGCTCCTCCTCCGAGACCGGAATACTTTCTTCCTATCTGCAAAGCGGGAATAGGCGAGGAAGATACCTACCACCACACCCGAAGAATGCGTCAGTGTGGCGCGCGCATACACATCATCGAAGACCAAGGGGGTAGGGAAATAGCACAAGGAGGAGACAAACGCTTACCCGATCACTCTGTAATGTCCCATACCGTGGACTAGTGAACGATCCCCCACTCCCGCCCTCTGATCCCGCAACCCCACCAGCGGATCCAATGCCAGAATACCGACGACCTATCTGCCCTGCTGGGATAGGGGACGAGGATACCTACAACCAAAATCAACGATGAACGCGCAAGTGAGCCAGCGCTCGTATACCGCGTTCGAGGTAAAAGTCGTTGAAGAGATAGCAAGAGGCAAGAGGTACATACTCTCTCGCTCTGTAACGCACCATACCTCGCCGTCGTAGTCGTGAACGATCCGCTACTCCCGCCCTGAGCTGGCGAAACAGCAAACGGCGGTAACCTATGCCGATCTTCTGTCGTTCTCCTTCCTCCCTCCACTGCTGCTTCGTTTCTCGTTGCTTCTCTTGCGGTGGCGTTTGTCGTTGATGTGCTGCCAGTTTGTTGATCCTCTGAGTTGTCAAAGGTGCCAAATGCTCGTGTGCGAGGTGACGATAATGGTCCGGCAGGCCTCGTCGCGCTCAACCCGGCCGTTAGAGGTTGTATATTTGCCAGATGGACCGGGTTCTGCGCCGTTTGAGTGCCGGGAAAGTGTGAGTAACGCCGTGGAGAGGCCGGTGAGGCGGAGGTAACGGAATCATGCCGGATCGTCGGTGTGAAGTATTCTTCTTGCTCTTCCTCCTGTTCTTCTTCCTGCGATCGCTCGTATGCTGCTTGTTGTTGCGCATGCATGTTCCCGGAAGAGGACGTCAAGGAATTTCTCAAACTGTTGGTATTCGATGGCGCGTCCACGAAGAAATCAACATCCCGCCTCGCCTCGACTGCCAACGCGAACTGTGCGTTCCCTAAGGTTACTGGCGGGAACGAATGGTGTACCGTCGGCGATGCTTGCCCTCTATTCCCGGGAAATGCGGTAGGATATGGGACTGGTGCATGTAACGGTAGCAGACCCTCCTCCATCTTGCGCCATGCATCCTCCAACGCTCGTTCGGTATCACCCTCCAACCCCTCGGCAGACCACACTTTCACACCTATGCCCAGTCGCTGATCCTGCCCTTGTCCTCCTCTTAAACGCTGCACAAGCTCATGCGTCGGTAGTGTCCCGATATAAGAAAACAGCTCCCGGAAATGGATGATTCCAGCGCGGTATGAAGCGGATGATGATGATGAGTTTACCGAGGTGGTCGAGGACGTAAGACAGCGAAGTGTCCATCGTTCGAGTACGACCCCGTGTTTCCTCTCCTTCTCCTCTCGTGCTCTATCGGGTGATACGAATCGGTCACGATCTTCAGAAGCAGCAGCAGAGTCGAGCTGCACTGCGACCCTTGCTCCTCCCCGCGTGCGGAGGTACAGCTGTTCATTTGGAGGAATAGCAGAAGTGTCGAGTGTGAATGCAATCAGCAGTGGCGGAGGAGCGATGTTTGTCGGTGTGCTTATTGTATCCTGGCGTGGCGATCCGTGGGCGGAAGATGACGGTGTACCCGATAACGCACGGTACGGCGCCAGCTCGGAGCGAAATAACTCGTAGTCTGGTAGCGGCAAGTTGAACTACCGAACCAAGATGCATTACAATCAATCTGGCTTCTTCTTTGCTACCCACATCGACTGGCGCGCAATGACTCACCCATTTATCGATCCTCACTTCTGCCTCTCCCTCCTCCGCCGCGGGAAATTCCAACCGCGCATCCGCCAACACGCCGAGCGTCTTTACGTAAAAGCGGTAGACGATTTGGTCTCTCCTGACCGACTCCATCGTTCTGGATAGTAGGAGAGGTGGGTAGAAGTAGGGGAGAAGTCAAGGGAAGAGGGGAAGAAGGGTGACATGATATGCTCTGCTTCAGGGTCGAGGAGGGATGAAGGTCGATGGTGGTCATTGCGTCACCGGCCGCCGAAGCGGATCCAAATTCCGGCACCGATTCCGATATGACCCTTTCGTGTAATACCCGATTTGGGCTGAAATGCTGAGAATCGATTTCATTTCAACAAGGGAAGCCAGTAGGCCAGTGAACTACTGCAACAACCGCCAACATGACAAACCCGTACGCCCGACCTCGCCTGATAGAGTTCCACGAACAACCCTACACCCCGCCCGCCATCCGCCGGCCGGTGCAGGACATGCTGACATTTGCATGGACGCATCGTGTATGGCCATTACAGCATACTTCGCCCGCGGTATTGGCGGGGCAGGTGCTTGAGAGGGTGTTGAGGAGGATTGGAGGGAAACAAGGGGAGGAGGACAAGGTGGCCGTGGTGGATTTCTGCAGTGGTGCTGGAGGGCCGATACCGACGATTGAGAGGGTGGTCAAGTGAGTAGATTCGGTTCCGAGGCCGTAGGCCGAACGTCATCCCCAGCGAAGCAAGTATCAGTCTCCTCGCGAGGCCGCAGGCCGAGAATCAGTCTCTTCCGAGCGAAGCGAGCATTAGTTTCTTCCCGAGCGCAGCGAGAACCAATCCCTTCCTCAGCGCCTACTGCCTCCTCCGAGTGCGGCGTAGGCCGCGAGAGATTCCTACATTTGCCTCTTCGAGGCCGTCGTAGGACGGCCGAGTATCAGTCTCTTTCCTCGAGCAATATCGAGCATCAGTCTCCTCCCGAGCGCGGCGAGCATCAGTACACACTGCTTCCAAGCGGCGTAGGCCGCGAGAGACTCAGTGCCGTTGGCTTCCTCGAGGCCGTCGTAGGACGGCCGAGACTCAGCGTCTCTGTTTTCCTGTGTCTTGCTTCGAGACCGGCATAGCACGTTCAACCATCTGTGCTTTCTATGCAGGCTTTCGAGGAGACCTCGGAGATTGATTATCGCCTTTTGCTTCCTCACTTTCGGAGCGGCACTGCAAGGCCGCTCGATAGTGTCTGCGTCAGGTCGAGCGGCGAGCAGCTTTCGCTCAATTGGCGACAGGATGATCAACCGGATTTTGTCAAGGATCGCGGCGTAGGACAGCCCCGTGAGAGGCACTGCTTCCTGTCTTCTGAGATGGCCGAAGCGTAGTCGAGGGAGCCGTCATTGCTCCATCGAGGCTGCACAAGGCGAGAATAAAACTCTGTTTCTTTGCTCTTCAGGCCATGGTATTACAACTCGAGTGAAAGCGAGATTCTGGCAAGGCACCCCACTTCGTTTCCTTCACTTTATCTTCCAAGGCCGTGGTCTTGCGGCCAAGAGTCGTTACCTACGTTGCGGGCTGGCCTTGGACCGCAGTAGTGCTCGCCGTTTTCTCTCGGCGACTCTTGAACTGCCGCATTACGCGCTCGAGTCGCCTTCACTTGAGCCTTGCATCCCTCTCACAGAAGCCGCAAGCTAATCTGTCGCATCTTCTCCCTACAGCGCACACCGCTCCGCAAAGAACTTACCCGCGACACCCTTCATCCTGACAGACATCCACCCGCACCCAGCCGCATGGTCAAACCTCCGTCACTCGGCCGCAGCACTCGATTACGTCCCGCGTTCCGTGGATGCTACGAGGGCGGAGCGGGAGTTGGTCGGTATCGCCGGGAAGGCGGATGATGCTAGTCGGCATTTCAGGACCTTTTTCCTTGCTTTCCATCACTTTGATGAGAAGGGCGCGCAGGCGGTTATCCGAGATGCAATGGAGAATGCTGATGGCATCGGGTACGTCGTTGCTTTTTACTGTTGACTTACTGATTGCTAATGGTTTGGGGGGTGGTTATTTAGGATCTTTGAGTTGCAGGAATTCAACATCGGCTCGTTGCTTGTGATTACTGGTCTTTTCCCGTTGACTTGGCTCGCTACACCGTTCCTCAAGCCCTCATTGCGTGCGTCTGCCACCCCAGCCTTCATTTGTCGCAGAACCACTGACGCTGCTAGGAGCTACACCAGTCCAACTATTCTTCACATACGTCGTTCCTATCATCCCCCTCATACTGGTACTTGACGGGTACGTGTCAGCTTACCGTACACGTACATTTGCACACGTAAGTCGCGATATATCCCTTCTCCTGGCTATAAGCCCTGGGTCAACACTTGTTAAACTGCTACTCGTGAATGTACTGCTACGTACGCCAGGTGAAATACCTCGCCTCCCTTGCCGAGTCAGAGTTACAGTCGCAAGGTAAAATGCCGACGGGTGGCCGTTCGTGGGTCTGGGAACAAGGAAGGGAGGCGCATACGATGGGCATGGGAAAGATGTACTATATCGTTGGCAGGCGGGCGGATGTGTGATGGTAAGTCGAAGACTATATTACCATCGGTCAGTAGGCGTTTATTTACTGATCTGATGATGGTCTTGGTCTTGGGTAGCCGATATTTGGATCAAATGATGCCGACAAGACAATAACAAAATCAAATCGAAACACCGGCAAGTGCCGTTGATCAGCTCGATGATCTGCAGGGATATTCATAATGTCATAAAAATATCTCATTCCACTGATTCTTCGCCCTTGCGGGCAGGGCAGTGTAGAGGAGATGCGACTGCAAAATTCGGGCATGAACTCACCACTTCGAGCTCTCTGGTCGCGAAGCGAAGGTTCTTTACTGCGCATCAGCAAGTATTGTACGCAAGCACGGACTAGTATCCCTTGCCGAAATTCTTCCAAACTTTTCAACGCTCCTTCTTCGAAAGGAAGCAGCAACTGCAATGCCACCGCTCGGGGCAGTATCGAGATTGAGATCCTGGTGCAAAATCCCTCCTGTTGTTGCTGGTCCCTTCGGGCGGAAGACCAGATTCGCGAATGCTGATACGACGACTACATTGCTAGCCGATGACTATCGTCGGAACACGACACGACAATACAGTGGAAGCTAGAGGAGTGACTCAGACGTTGGCTATCCCCATGCAAAAGCGATAGCATCATGACCGATTCCCCGGCTTTCAATCTAAACAAGTACAAGAAACTACAGCATTTGCGACATTAATAGCATTGAGAAGGCACATTTGAACCGCCAAGGACGGATTCATCACGGCTGCTGCGCAGGCGAAACTGGTCAGGCTCCAGATCGAATACTGTATACGTGGTGGGCGGATTTGCAGCGACAGCGGAAGATCGTGGATGGCTTGATGAAAGCACAGATGTTCCGTGACCCCGTCCTGTTCCGATAGGCAGATTGCTCATACTCCCAGCGAGAGGAGCGGGTGACAGCAGATACCAACCCGTGCCTACAGGCAGCTGATCACCATGAGACCCCGAAGCGTTGTTGATCGTGGATGGGCAGCAGCTAGAACAGACAGCCGACCCAAGATAGTGGAACCCATGTGTCGAATTAGCTTTCTGCTGTTGCATTTGGTCATACAGAATTTCATGCTGTCGTTGAAGCTGTCGTGCTGGTTGTTGGTGAACAAGCTCCTGCATATTGCGCAGGGGGTACTCTTCATGTACCTCGATGGTTTGGGGACCAGACGGATGGCCAAATGGATTCTCGTCACATTGCTGGTTTTCAAATTGTCGGTCAGTAAAACGCTCTTGTCGACAATTCGATATGCTCGACGCCGTGTGGCAGCGCTTTTCTGAGTGTCACAGGTATCATCATCGGTTCCAGTTTGTGGTCCTGAACACTTTTGTCTTCTCTTACGACACTCATTGCAGGCATTCGCAATCCTTTTCCGCTTCTCCCCATCGCGTGTGACATCATTCGGGTTCACGCTCGCAAAATTCGCGGATGCATTGACTTGATACGGCGGTTGCATAGATTGATGACTGCTGGTTTCCATTAGCAAGAATCTTCTTCCCTTTCGTGGTAGTCAGGAGAAAGGTGGGAAGACCGGTGATACGGCTGCTGGGTGATTTGTGTTAGGCCTGATGAACTCGTAAACGGATGGAACTGGATGAACTGGTCAACTGTGTCGGAAAGTTCAGTGTAATTCAGAGGGTAGCATTAAGGTGGTCTTCACCGATCTTTGTTTATGTACTGAGAGGAGGCCCGACCAATTGCAGAACCAAGTATCCTTCCTTGCCCCTACACAGCCTCGGCTCTGAAAGGAGGGACCTTGTAGATTGTGGGTGCTGCCAGAAGAGAAGGAACGCTAGTCGACAGCCCGGCGAAAATCGGAAGGACCTGAATTGTTCAGCACTACCATGTTGCTTGATACTGATATTTGTGAAGTACGTTGTGAGGACGAGATTTATCCGCAATGGCCAAATGGTTATGCCTACCTAGCACTGGTTCGCATTGGCGGACCGCGCGTTTCTTGATATCGCATTGCACGACCGCTCCTCGCCGTAACGTAGAGTCCTTTAGTCTTTTCTGGAAGGTCAAAGTTGTGCCTGCTTTATGACCTAACAAGTTAGCGATTTGTGAAAGGCTGCTACTGGCTTCCCCTACACAGTTTCAATGCCAAGCCATGCAAGGCTGAATCACCAACATGGCCAAGTCTTGACTGCTATCCTCCCACCGAAACACTCAGCATTGGTGGGATCAGCTGATGACTATGTAGAGACTCGCAGCAGGCTCCAGCTTGAACGTTCAGTGCTGGAGACCTTAACCAGCGTTGTAAACCAATATTTCGAATGAGGTAGGTATACTTGTGATACACGAGAACATCGAAATTACAACGCATGATTACACGCCTACAAGACCTTCACAATTCCCTACCCTTTTTACACCACTACTTGCTCTTCGTCAACTTCAATTGCCTAACACCATTCGCCACCCCATCCATGCCCACACCCGCCGCCGGTGCCTTGCCGCGCATGTAGAAACGAATATTCCCGACCTTGGAAACGGTCACGACCGAGTCGGGCAAGAAGGTGAGTTGGTTGATAACGACGGTTTCCAGGAGCTTGCTCTGCGCTCGACGCATCATGTCAGTCAGGCGATCTAGACACAAAGGAGGCCGACTTACCATCACAGGCTGGATCATTGCCACGTCGCCCAAAGACGGTGCAGGATGATACGTCGAGCGTTTTTCCTCGCCGTCCGCATCGCCATTCACATGGTCTAGCGAGTCTGTGGAAGCGAGATGCATAGAGGTGGGGATGTGTCGTGGTCTTTGTAGCTCTGCCGCCGAGAAATCCCACTGCAACGAGTTCTCATTTAGCTGTCATCCTAACACACTGCGGGCAAAGAACGGAGAATAACTCACAAACAGCACCCGCCCGTCTTCCCCTACACTACCGAACCGATAAGTCCTCGCATTTGATCTTCGTCGATCGAATGCGATACTGGTCACATAACTTGCATGTCCTTGGCCTCGCGCAACAACCCGGCTTTCACGCGGGGAAACGATGGTGACGAGATCGTCTTGCCCGCCCGTCTGCAAGAATGGAGGGGTAAGTAGGGAGTACAAGGAAAAGAAAAGGAGGGATACGTACGACCACGTATCGCCCGTCCGGACTCCATGCGAGGCATGTCAAGCCGCCAAAGTACCCTTCATACGTATCAAGCAGACTACAAACACACCATCAGCCACGATATCCCACCGACTGGTATTCGAATCGACAGGAGGGGAGGGCGAGGGCGATAGACTCACGCAAGACTCGCCGCATCCACAATCCGCATCGTCCCATCCTCGGAAACCAACGCGATCGCCTGCCCATCCGGCGAAAACTCGAATGCCTTTACCGGTTTCGTTCCCGTCTTCCACACGGCTACCGGGTTCTTGCCCGCGTACGGCGACCCAGGAGGCTGGTTCTTCAACGGTGCCGGTTCCTCATTACGCCATACAAAGACGGGTCGCGTGTTGTGTTCGTCTGCTGTTCCTCCATTCGCAGGGGCAGCAGCAGCGGCAGCAGCATCCGACGCGGACCTGCGACGTCCGTTTTCCCATGTTTTGAGACGTTGAGCCCACGGGGGTGGTCCGATCGTGACTTTGAAATCCGGGTCTTCCCGCTCGGTGGAGAGGATCATGACGAGTCCGTCCGAGAAGAGGGCGTAGATGAGGGTCGGGTTGAGTGGGTGGAACCGGATGGAAATGACGAGCCGGCCGTGGATTATACCGGCCTTGTTTAGTCGGGTGTATTTTAGGGTGATTGGGTCCAGCCTGTAGGGAGGGTTAGCGACAGCATCAGGGTCGACCGATGCGAATCAACGGGGAGGCAAATTCCGGCTCACCAAAACAAATCACCCGTATTGAAACCCAACACCATGTCCAGCCTGCCCCCCTCCGCCGTCCCGGGCGCAGATTTCGTCGCCTCGCAATACGTATGACACGTCGGGAAATTATTGAAAAACACCCTCAAAACGGGATCCTTGATTTTATTCGACGGATCCAGCAACGTCCACACGAGCATCCTCCCCGTATTCGTGAATGCCCAGCGCGTAGGCGGGAAATGTGCTCCGGGACTAGCGTTCTCCAGGTGTGGTGGCTGGGGCACGATTTTCGTGAATCCATCGTGTGACTGTACACGGGTCACAAACGTCGAGTTGGTTGACCGAATGTTTGTTTTCGGACGTGGGTAGCCGCCTTTGCCGCCCTTCATGGCCACTCGGGCCGCTGCGAGTTGTACAGGATCGACCGTGGGTTCTCCATCGTCGTTGGTATCCGAATCAGGACTCCCGGAAGGATCATACGCCCACGAAGCAGTTTCCGACGGTATCACCGACGCCGAATTCGCCGTGGCGTCCTTGCGCAACAGTCCACCCACGAGGGACGACGATGTGGCATTCTTTGGCGGGATATTGAGCGTGACGAAACTCGTGCGGATCGTATACTGGTTGTACGGCGTCGTTCGCGCAGGCTCCAACATGGATGCCGGAATCACCATAGGCGCGCCGTATCCGAACCCGGGGGACATGCCCATGCCCATCGAGTAGCCCATGCCCATTCCCATGCTACCCATTGCGCCGCTGTACTGGGCTATAGTGATTGGCGGAGGCAGGAGCAAGCTCATGGGGAGTAACGAGGGCGCGTGGACGTACGGCTCCTCGCCTGGCGGCTGAAACTCGGGAGGTGGGAGGGGTGGCGGTGTTGGTTCCTGCATGGTGTCGTCTTGGATGGACTATGATACCCTGCCCTATCTTATGCTACAAACTACAACAAGGGCCAACGTATAACGTATGCTCCATCTTAAAACTCAAGGAAAGGAGAGGAAAGCGACGTCTCCACACGGCTCTCTCCACACTCGAACGCGAATTCGGGCGCACCCTGGCTCAACTCGGCCCGACAAACACCTCCGCAAGGAACCCTGCCAGCGTTTCCTTCCACTCGTCACCAGAGCCATGTATCACTTGCTCCACCTGCACACCCAATGTGTCGCTCTCCTCGTCACCTATTGTCCGGAAATTAGGACTCGCCGACGGTTTAATCCAGCTGAAATCCTGTACTGCGGGTGGCGGCGGACGAGGCGGCGGAGCATTTGGCGCGGGGGAAAGCGAATGCGGGTATCGTCCGAATCGGAGACGGGAAGAGTGTTCGATGATCGGGTTGGAAGGGATGGAAAGCAGGAGTATAGCATCCGCGGACGAATGGATACGAAACTACGGGGAAAGAAACGTCATCAGCGAAGAGGTCTGGCTTCGAGGTGTCAAGAGCGAGGACACACCTGTTGACAAGCAGTAATGACCACCACTCGCTCGAGAGAGTGCAGCATCACGCTACCCGCCACATCCGTCCCTGGCGCAATAACGACCGAATCCCTCACACCATCACCATACAACGCCGTCAAACGCGGCTGCTGCTGCACCACAGCGGTTCCTGTACCTGCCGTGGAGGACGGGGTCGGCCGAAGATCAATAACACAGCGGTCGATATTACGTATCGTGATCGATAAACCCGTAGGTGTGATATTATCCGCAGCGGGGTCGGCATGAGAGCCACCGCCGTTCGTGGGCGTGGGAGGCGAAAGGAGGGAATCGAGCGTGATGTACGCCGAGGAGAGGTCCTGGATCGTGATTTGCGAGGTTGACGTATCCGATACGGGTACCCGGGTTACTGGTGATGGCCCTACGGTCGAATTCGAGGGCAAGGGCATGGCTTGTCGTTCTGTTCCCATGGTTGCAGAACCATTCTCTACGGATCTGTCATCCACCGTCGTATCCTTCAATCCCTTGCCCACATCACCTTCCCACGTCGTGGTCGTCGTCGCGGCTGCTGCCCGTCTCTTGAACATGAACTTGCCTCGACCGGGTTTTGCACTCCCATCACCACCACTAACGTGCACAGCCGCAAGTGATTTCTGCCACGCTTTGATCTGCTACTACAGGTGAAAACCCCGCCCGTGTTAGCGGCGACGTTACACAGCGTCGAGCAAAACGGGGGAGAGTAAAGAAACGTGCCTCGGCGTACCGTCGTTGATCGTACGGCGGTAAATAAGGCGTAGCGTCCGTCAAACTCTTGTTCAGCGCTTGGATCCGTTGTGCGACTTTGCCGACGACGGACGACTGTGCATCGGGTGAAGCGAGGAGTGTGTCGATTTCTGTGGTGCGTGTGGGAAGAAGCGGATATGAGTGCGGGGGAAGAGCAAACGAGCGAGCGAGCGGGAGGAATGGAAGACGACGTACCATTCTTCGAGGTGGTGAAGTGAGTGTAGTATTTGCCTGCTAGTTCAGCGTTGGTCATTGTTGGATTGATGCGGGAAAATGGAGAAATCAGGAAGCCCAGAGAACAAGTTGTTGCAAGTTGACATTTATTTATTATGGGAACCTCCTCCGATCGTATTTTGGATCCGCGCAGTCAGCCAAACCATCACCCATAGCCAGGCCCGTTATCTTTTTCTCGTCTTCTTCTTTCTTCACTCTTGCCATCGTCGTCTTCTCTATCCTTATAACAACACCTACAATGCTCGCCATCGCCCCACTTCGACGTCTCACAACGCTCAGGCCACTCACAAGCCTCGCAGCCGCCGCCTCCCGTCGCGCATATTCCGCGGAAGACAAGAGCACCGCCGATGAAGCCAAGTCCGCTGCGGATCAGGTAAAGGAGACCGTGGACAAGGTGGAACATGCCGCCGAGGATATCGTGAAAAAAGTGACCGAGTTGGAAGCGCAGGTCAAGGAACTTAAAGTGAGTTGCCTATGACTTGCATACGCGGCGTGTGGTGGTTGGTACACGACGGCTTACCGTACGTATGACTCCCGCCCTCCCCAGAGCCAACTCACATACGGTAAAGCAGACTTTATCAACCTCCAACGCCGGACCGAGCAAGAAAAAGCATCCACCCGGGACTTTGCCATCCAGGCATTCGCATCAGACCTCTTATCCACCGTCGACATCCTCACTACCGCACTCTCCCACGTGCCTCAACCCGTACCAGAGGACGCAAAAGACTTGGCAGCGCTCTTCAGCGGCGTTCAAATGACGCGAGGAGAATTGTTGAAGACGCTGGCAAAGCACGGAGTGACGCCGTTCAACCCGACCGGCGAGAAATTCGATCCGAATAGGCATGAAGCGCTCTTCCAGGTTGCCATGCCGGACAAGGAACCGGGGACCGTGTTTGAAACGCAAAAGGACGGTTATATGCTGAAAAGCAGGACATTGAGGCCTGCGCAGGTTGGTGTGGTGCAGGATACGTCGTAGGCTCTCGGTCGGAGGAGAGAGCACAAGAGGGGTTAGACTGTAGCTATTAGGTAGTATCACATCTCATCGTCGCGCCTCCAATGGTCGAGACCTGCCCACATCTCCTGCCCTGACATGGAGATCGTACCAACGCTTCTGTGCCTGTGTGGTTGATCCTGGAAGGGGAGTTGCGCTGAGGATCACGGCACAACGTGGTGGCGTGGTTTTCTTTTTGCTGCGGATAGACTACCCAGTCCGCTTTGCAGAATCTCCTCCAACGTTCCGGACCTCGACGGCTCGACCACCGTCATCTCATGGAAATTCGTCCGTATCTTGGGTCACGTCTCGCTGGTCACAGTCAGCCTCGGACGTGGATCCAGTGAACAACCTTCACAATAGATCCATCTGTATTCCGCCTTTCCTGCTGCAGCGTCTTCGCTCGGCACGAACTGGAGTTCACCCACTTGTTGTGCCCCTGCACGAATACCTCCATCATTGTCTTTACTCCGGCCTAATATGCGAACGGCAGATTATTATCATGTTGCAACGACTTGTCAACAACTACTGCGCGACCGAGAACTCTGCAGGGCGCGATATGACCGATCATTTTTTCGGAAGCCTTCTTTACACAGAATGAATGCATGGAAAGACAGGTGATGATGGAAGGTACTAGGCTTATACAACACTACAAGTCAGTAGAGACTTTGTGACTAGTCTCCCGAGGAATGATCACAGAACAGCGGATGCTACAACCTAAATACATCCGCGACTGAGGCGGAGAGGTCGACATGGAACGTAAACCTCAGGCGACATATAGCTACCTACTACCCACATGAGTCGGGCACAATACGTGACGACAACTTGCGCTGTCACGTTATCAGCCACCCCCTCATCCTTGGAAGCACAATTATCAAAATCGCTCCGGTTGCAACAGCTGCCCATGTCGAGAATCAGCTGAATAGGAAGCGGGGCGGAGGAGGGTATCAGATGACACAGGCGTTCTTTTGACAGGCAGGACATTGGCAGGTATAAAGGTTCGCATCTGGTACATAGACTTGCATGTAGCTGACTCCAAATAGATCAACACTCTCTCATCACAAACCTTCGTCAACAACGCAACGACTCCGCTCACCTAAACCAGACGCCAACATGCCAACTTTTTACGAGATCGATCCCTCTGTTCCCTTCAAGCAGCAGCTGGAAGCCGAGACGGGCCGTATCGTGATCACAAACACATACACTGTGGCGGAGGGTCACATGGATGAAACAATCACCACCTGGGGAAAAGCCGCGAGAATCGGGTCAAAGCAACCTGGCTACCTCTCTGCGCAGATGCACCGCGGTATCAGGGGAAGCAACCAGCTCATCATCTACTCGGAGTGGACCTCGGCCAAGGATCTAAAGAACTACCTCAATCTCCCCGAGGTGAAGGCACTGGTAGCCACCTTCCCGCCCGGCACCGAGTGTAGGCCGCACGTATGGCAGAAGATCAGTATCGACGGCGTGTGCGCTGGTGAGGTCGATACCTAGGTCCGTGCGTCTCTGGCGATACAGGCGACGGAGCAATGTTGCTGATGAGAAGACATCGCCGTTTCTAGTGATCTTGCTATCAATGACACACACCTCATCATAATGGACTTTGATTTCTTTACACCGTTGACTCCGGCATAATCCACCTCCATTAGGCAGCCAAGTCGACTGTTATTTCACGACTCCGTTTCGGATTCTCGGTCAGTATGCGATGGACGCGATCTTTCGGTGGGAAGGCAGTAGAGTGGTCTGAGGCAAACGATGAAGATGGTTCAACGACGTTCAGTGTAGGCATATATGCATAGCGTCATGCCACTCAAATTCTCAATGCCTAGTGTGGGATGTGTCTTGAGGGTGATGTGAGACCTGAGTTTTACTTGCAGGTGGTACTATCTGAATCGACCTAGAGAGAAACTATGCAAACCCGCCGTCATTTCTTCAGGTCAAACACAGGCAAACAGGGGATTGGCAGCACGTATGAGTGGAAGCGCCCACGAAACTCGATGAGAGAGTTCAAGCATCAAGTATGAAACCTTTCCATTCGTCCACACGCAGAAATGTCCGGCAGCATAAACTTTCAAATACAACGCACTTATGGCTACACAGTCGAATGATCTAGAAGCGATATCGGCGCCATGACGCACGCATATACGTGTTTCTATCGCCTGTTCTACCTTTATGCGACTATGCATTCTCGTTTACTTGTCAATCAACCTCTTTGCACGCCCTTATTTTTGTACTCGGACACATCTGCCTTGATGAGCCAATCCGCAGAAGTCGAAGGCTTGTGCGCAAGGTACTTGAGAGGCCATTCGGTATGTTCGCCGAGGAAATCTGTATTGTTCAGACGGAAGAGGCAGGATTAGGTGGAGACCGAAGCAGCATTCCAACAAGAATACTTACAACCGTATTTAGCGAGGAACCGCCACATATCGATTCCCAGGTCCTCAATTATGTGAGGCGGTGTGCCTTCTGGGAACGTCTTGGCGAATTCGTCGTAGGGCATGTCGTCCACAATTTTGATCGGCGTGCCAGTTGCTAAGGGACGAAAAACGAGAAGGCGGCTTAGCCCATCAGAAGTGATAATGCCTACCGAAACTGTGCTTACCTTTACCAATAGCAGGGACCATACATCTCATGCTGATATCTTGCGCATCGGCCGGAACAGCTCGATCGTCAGCATGCACTTCCTTGTGTTTGATGACCGCACGAACCCACCGTCTATACTCGTCGATATTATTAGGCGTACATGGTGCCACTACGATGCTGTCGAGTCGCTCGTCTTGTCTGGTTCTTCATGCGTTCTTTCCCTGTGAAATACGTCGCATGAGCAGTCCTTGTCGCTTTATGTATACATAACTCGACCCTAATTGTGCGCCTGCACAACATCCGTCGTCTTTACATGCGGATCATGACACCGGGCAAGTCGCACTTCTCGAGAACGCAACGAGCACTCTACTCCGACATCGGGACCTAAGGGTGGGCAAGGTCGCCAACTTTGCAAGATGTGCTCGTTCAGTTGTGATGTACGAAATCGTATGTCTAATATCTGCATCCTTACCCCTACTTGACAACCGCCAAGTTACTAGGCTTTGCAAATGGGCGTTCTTTTCCATGAACGCTGGCACTGGAGGGCCTAACATCCATGCGCCAAACAAGTTTAGGACAAAACCTTGCTCCAGTCCGAGGTCTTGACGAAGTCCGCCCATGTCTGCACCTTTTCATCTGCGGGAAGGACCTTCTTGCTAGGTCCGACATCTTTACCTCCGAAATCTAGTTGGATTGGCGCCGAACAAAGGTGCTTCAATTTAGCGGGTTGTTGAGTATAACGGTGGAGACAGCGTGACTTACATCCAAAGTCGCTAAAGTACTGGATCATCTGGGTAATTTCTTCTCCAGCCATGGAGGCGAACGTGGCCCCGTCGATAGGGTAGAAGCTGGTCTTTTTACCCGTCACTAGAAGAGCAAAACGACGACGACCTCTTTAGCTCACATGTGGATTGTGAATGAGAACGAAGCTCCCGCTCACCTTGTCCCCACTGTTCAGCCAACTGCACGGGGGAAAGTTCATCACCACAAGCCAAAACTTCGCTGCCGACGGGAACGTCGCTCTCGATGGCTCCACGAACGAACGCTCCGTAGTCGGCGGCGGCGTGCAAGAGCGACAACTTGGACTTGACGTCCATGGGGAAAGCAAAGACATAGCTTCCGTCTTCTTGCTGCAGGTCATGGGTTGGTTGGTGATTAGCAGTCAGATCGATTGACAGTGGCTTCGGCCACAGAAAAGACGACGTACCTTGCGAGGTCCCATCTGGGTTAAAAAGTTCTCCATGTACATGGCAGGCTGAACATCGACGATGGGTACGCCAATAGATCGTCCGTACTCCAAGACCTCGGCTTTGGTATCGAAATGTTCCACCTTTGTGTATTTACCAGACGAGATCTTGCTGACAGGCATCAATCCCGACCAGTACAAGGTCTTGATGCCAACCTCTTTGGCGGCATCCATCAGTCGTTTTCCATCCGCGATTTCCTTTTCAGCCCCGTGTTCCCAAAAGTTGGTGACGGCCTAAGGATGACGCAAGTTAGTGGGTGCATTGACTGGCACACAGGACCTGGTTGCTATGACTCACGAATGCGAGGTCACCCTGCTTGAGAGCATCAAGTACTTGAGACTTGTCTCCAAGCTCGGCCTTGATGACGTTGACTCCCTTGGCCGCGATAGCCTTGGAGCTGGCCTTGCTGGGATCTCGAGTCACAGCGGTGATACGATAGGGTCGGTCACTCTTGAGCAGGTGAGCGAGGACACTGCCACCTTGGGCTCCAGTAGCACCAAATATAACGATGGATTTTGCGATCGAGGCGGATGAGGCGACCATGTTATTGTTGACGTTGTTGTCGTTGCTGTTCAGGTAATGCGTGCGGGAGGAGCGATACGGGAGGAGAAATGAGTGATGGAGGAAACAACCATGAACACCTTTGGGACTGCCGGAGTGGACAGCATATATACGTCGCAGGCGGTAGCTGTTGATGATATCTAGGCGGGCTTGATTACTTGTCCTGATCAAGTGTGTACCTGGTATAGAGCTGCTGACAACTCGATCGGTAACGGATATCACTGCAAAAGGAGGAAGAGCCTGAGCCTGAGATAAGCTGGCTAAGCTGCTCGCTGCTCGGCCTCAGAAGTGACCTGCATCCACGACCGAACGAGGCCGATCGACGGGGAATATGAGTAATCTGGGAAGTATGAGTCATACACGACAGCTTGCACGACGCGGTCTTCTTGGTGCGGTCCTGCTGCCTGGCCTGCTCATTCTGTGTTCTCAATCACTCCCACCTACCGAGTACTCGCTGACCAAGGGAAGCTCCTGTTCCAGCGCGCATTCCCTTGGTCATCCCCTTTCAGAGTTGTACAAGCTGTCTGAGGACAACCAAGAGCATTCCGCGCTCACAACCCATGTTGCGCGATTTTCTCTCAAGCCGGACTGCGGTAGCAAAGCGATTTTATGTGTGTGTGTCAATCAATTGATATATCAATACTGCACGGGCCTCACATCGTTTTCCCATTAGCACAGTGGTAGTTGCGTCGAGCTGTTATTACAAAGCTTCCCATGTTGGGGTCAAAGAAGAAAGCAGTAAAAATTAGATTTTGCAAGTAAAAGCCAAAAAATCCTTCTCCAGTAGCACAGTGGTAGTTGCGTCGAGCTGTTAGTCACATTGTGCCAAAGCAACTCGAAGGTCGCAAGTTCGACTCTTGTCTGGAGAGTCTTTTTAAACTTTTCCCTACGCACTTGATGACCCTGCTAAGGGTACCTGAATATTGTGCTCCCCCTCCTGATATCGCGAAAAGCCCCCTTCGGGGTAGATGGGAAGGAATCCTTCTTGTGGGCTTGGGAAGATGATCCCTAGAGACGAAGGGGATCATCTTGCACTTGTTCTGACCGGTTTTGGGCGTCTGGTCGTGAGCAAAGCGAGACCTTGCCCAACAGTGCCGGACACTCTTGGACGATCTGGAGCTATTAAAGTGGTTGCACCAAAAAAATGCCCTTGATCTAGCCGTCTGATCGAGCTAATAGGAAACTCCGCTGGTGAAAGATCTCAAGCGAGACACGGTGGGCACGACCTCGCGACCTTTTTGTTCGTTTGCTCAGCAACTCGGTCTGGGTGCCTTCGTGTTCCCTTCTTTTGTCACAAGAGAGCCCAAGTACCGTCGTCTAGCGTTCCTTCGACCCGTGCATGAAAAGCTTTATCTTTGCGCTTCCCTCTGTTTTCAACTGAGGATTCCACTGCGTAGCAATGCTATTCTTCACCCCGGTTCGCTGCCTATCCGTATCTTTTGCAGAGGGCGATTTATACAACACCTGAAGCACCCATATATCAACTTCCGTCAGGGAGTATTGCTTGACATAGATGCAAGTGCGCCGCACGTTGTTGGACATGTACGCTGAACTCACAGCTAGCCGGACCACTTTCACGAGAGGCCCGAACCAAGAAAGCTCGGTATACTATGTGGCATCATCACTGCGACCGACTTGAATTCATAGCGTCATATCACGTACGTGCATTTGCTTCTTTCCGTTTCAGATAGTCACGTATCGTCTAAGGGATATCATATAGATGACTGCGGTCATGACCTGCTGCAAACATATTGTCAAACGTCTCATTTTAGTCAGCGGCGACCGCCAACGTACCACAGCAATTCCTGGCAAAATACTCAACTCGCAACACACTTGCCAAAATCTACTGGTAATATTGTCAAACCGCTGGATTTCAGAAAAGCATCGCAAAAGGAAATCTATCCAAAGACCAGCACGACGTTTTCGAAGTTGCTCGGAGCAAAGTCGGGGGTTTCGCCTTCTCACAAAGACGGGGCATCTAGACTACGCACTCGCCGGTTTGAAAAGTATTGAGGGCGTTGCTGACTGTCTCCGGATTTTAAGCGTATGCTTGCCTCTGACGAAGGCAGCAGAAAGCGAGGGCACTGCCTTCCGAGCTCATGGGACCTTCTTCGTTGCTTCTTCGCAGGAAGGACGCTTTGAACTTGCGAGGGGCAAGCTTTCTCTCCGTAATTGCCGGATGACTACCTTCCGACCACAAAGGAGGGCTCGGAAGCAGAGTGGTTCATGCGACAGGACGATCAAGCTTCTGGGCTTGGCCCCCTACTATAAGACACGGGGCAGTGACAAAGTCGGCAGGGGAAGGGTTGTCGAGAGAATCGCTAACTACAAAGAAACCTTCCTCTTGCAGGTTCTCTCGGTTCCCGTTGGCAGATTGAAGCAAGATGCCACAACCTTCTACTTCGGAGTCTGTTTCGCTCGCTCCGTCGCCGACATTGACCGACATCACACTTGCCCCTTTAACAAAGCGCGGAGGAAATGGAGAAGAGACCGGCGTTCGTTCGATTGCGACAGCTAGTGCGGAAAAGTGGCTCGGGAGAAAATTCCCGACTGTTGTCGAGCCGCCGTCGTCGGACGAGGCAACTGTCGCCAGCAACATCGAGCCAAATCGAAAGAAACGTAAGACAAGGGGCGGCGCAGGGGGCTCAAAACAGGGAGGGACGCCTCGCAAAGTCGAACACAATACACTAAAGGTACCCCCCAAAGCATTCACGCGTGAGTTCACCCCCGAAGGCGAAAGTTCGGACGATGAGTCTCAAGAACAACCACCTGTGCTAGGTAGAGGTTTGTGGCAGAAAAGAGATGAAGCTAGTCACCCAAGGGCTTCCTCTCTCAGTATCAAACCTGGTCAATGAATTATCAGAGATATAAGTACAGAGGACGAGAAAGGGATGCCTGAGAAGAAGTAGTCTAGCAGATGCCATAGTAATCGAAACACGTTCATTCCGTATGTATATTTAGTGGCCGAAGGACATGTTTCGAACTATATCAAACGGATTCCCTTTCCGACCAAGCGGTAGCAGATGCTCGATGCCATTCTACTTGCGCACGATGAGAAGATACTGGTGTCCGTTAGAGCTGATGATGGGTCGTATTCCATACTGTGCCGTCTGGATAATTCCTTCCATGCCATATAACACTCTGCTGTTGTTGGCAGCCGCATCTCTGCGAACATTAGCCTGATTTCCTTATTCTGATTTCCGCCGTGTCAAAACATCCGCTCCACGCTCCGTAATGAGTATCTGATGCTCAAACTGCGCGGACCGCGCGTTGCTCTGTAACAACACAAATCGCACGTCAGCCGCGATTTCCATGCGAAAATATCTCGTCAAGACTACCCACCTCGGTCGCAAACGTCCACCCATCGTTCCATATATACCCCCTCGACCAATCACCCTGCACGATGCAGGGTTCTATTGTGAAACAATGCCCTGGTTCCATAATTCCTGGTTCGTCGTTCGCTGCGATATCCGGAACGCAAGGGGAGAAAGAGCGTCAGTTTCAGGGACAACAATAATGAGAATGCGGGCGCAAGCGGTCGTACCGTGATGTAGTATCCAGGGTGCGGTGTGGAAACGCTGACCTATCCCATGCCTGGTAGATCAGAGTATTAGCATATGTTCGTCATCGAATGCGACACAACTCCCAGCGTACCCTGTGAATTGCTGATTGACGGAATATCCGTACTGCCTAACATACGCTCTGCAGGTGCCAAACAGATCAGCGATACCGCCACCCACTAAGTATCATCAATCCGCAACGACTCACTCGATAGCGCATCCGATTTCCCTAAACTTTCTGCCCGGTCCGCACTGCTTGATACCGATATCCAGCGCCTCTTGCGTAATGTCTACAAGTTCACGGCCTTGCTCATCCACCTCGGGCAGACAGATCGTCATTGACGAGTCGCCATGAAACGCGACTGGATGTGCCGCATAATCCGACGCCAGATCGTGTGGGAGTGACGCAAAGACGGTGACATCGATATTGATGATGTCGGTAGGGTGTAGAGGACGACTGCGATAACGTAACACATTGGCATAAGTCCATACTGCCATGTCTTATCTCAAGTACCGCTCACTCGTCCGGTATGCCATCTATCCTTGGCACCAATCACAGTCAATAAAGCCGCGTCCGTACCCGTGCAGAACATGGACTCACGACATATCACGTTATTCACCGACGTCGTCACGCTCTTCGTAAACCCCTGGTACCCTAAAGGCGACGGGTACGCATTCTTGGAGACTATCAAGTCATGTATTTTCTTATCAATAGCTGACGTCGTAATTCCTGGCTGACGCATAAATGTGTGAATACTACGGGGATAGAAAAGCATAGCACAGATAGACGCAGTCCTTGCGCGGGCCGTCTATTCCACAACTCACCTGAACCAATGCTCTCACTTGATCTAGTATTTCTGCTACCAAAGCTCCAGAATACCTAACGCCCCGCTCCTCCATCCCACCGAGAGGTATCACACCGGTCTGGCTATTCCCTACTCCGGCTTCTCCATGGTATCCTTCCAAATCATCAGGCGGCGCTTCTGCCAGCACTTCGTCATTCGTTTTCCTTGTAAACAGATTGACAGGAACGTATGATGGACGTATTATCCGTGATGGAACTGGTAAAGGTGGAAGATATGCCGTTGTTGTGGCTCCGGATGCAGTAGACTTGCGTATTTTCGGTGGTCTGAGCAGCTCAAACTTGCCAAAGACGCCCTCGGCTGTCGGTCTAGCTGCATGTACGAGCCTAGTGCAGCGCATGGTCGCTTGAGATGGACGTGCGATATGGACGACTAGTTAAAATGGTGCATTCTATTACGTCAAAGTGAAAGATGAATACGACCATGTTGGTTGGCTGATCGACTATCCATTCAAACCTCGATCGCACAGTGCGTGCCGCGACAAGTTAAAACGTCAATTTATGGATTTATGGAAGCAGATTACTACGAGTGGTATTCAACTCTTCTTGCATTCTCCGAAATCTCGTCGGCCAACCTTGTAACGGTGAGCGTATACCATCGCGGACGGTGAGTGAACAGCCCACGTATCGCGTATACCCCGGCCTGTCGGTGTCGGCAGCGACTTCGAACGTCGAGGCGGATCGGTCTCGGCAGCGTTATATAGGCTTACGGAAACCGGCCTGGGAGAGCAGAGAGCCTCAACTCAACATGACATCATTGCAATCCACCGTCTCTCAGTCGATGCCAACGGAAACATCAATCGCTGTGGTGATACCAGCTTCGAATCCGTTCCCGCCGGCACCGAAACCACATACCAGCCTCGCTTTCTCTTCCAGAGGGACAGCTGGAGAATGGTATGAAGACGGTATCAATTATCAGACGGTGCAGGACCCTGGACCTTCATCCTTTACATATGGTTAGTCAAACTCTACCCAGACTCTCAGCGGCTTTAACGGTTCTGATTCTCATTTCATGTATTGACTCTGTGTACAACAGGTCCGGAACTATGGAAAGCTCGTCGAGCCGCATGGCTATTAGGAGACCTAGAACTCAATCCACCAGCACCCAAAGTTGCCATGTCCTCAGAAGATGACGAAGCGTCCACAATAGAAACATCGAGCATCCGTACAAGGGACAGTCGTGCCAGCGGCGGAGCAACCACACCAACATCATCCATCGCCGGGATCGAAGATACTAGTAAACCCCTCATGTCCACCATCCAACAATTATCAGCCAAAGCACGAGGCAAACTGCCCTCCTTTCTCCATCTTTCATATACCGCCGGCAATGCATCTCCAGTCGGAGCGAGACCACGAGACCCGCCGACACCGGGTTCACCCACCGTGCTTTCTTCCCTGGACAAGCTGGAACTGCTGATGGCAGAGCCTGGAGCTGACGAAAACGAGAAAGTGTGGCGGCAAGGGGGCTTGGAAGCTGTTTGGCGAATGTTGACGGATTCCAAGACGTTGAAACAGCCAATGCGGTTGGGGTTAGTGGTACGTACCGCTTCGACTGAGATGCGACCGAGACTTGCTTTGTTGATACCCTCCTGGCTGCACTTGATAGGTACAAATCCTCAAGGCCGGGTGGATTCGCGATGGCACTTGGCCGTCATCACTTACAAAGGATGGGAAGACTAGACGTGCTGTGGCTGCAGTGATTGACGATCCATTCTTCTCGTCACCGCCGCTGTCACCCACGCTCCAGCCCTTTGCCGAAGGTGAAAACACAGTATATATAGAGCAGAAGTATAATCCACCGAAACGATTGTGAATATAATGTGGCGAATTGCGTCGACTCGTGGGATTTGCTAGTTGATAATAGTTGTATCATGGGTCTAAGGCACTGAGCTGTAACACTTAATTGAACGATTCCTCCTGGGCGTTGCTGTTCTCATTGCTACGACATGCATTCATGTCTTTTGTTATGCTAGAATGCTACCCAAAAATACAATAACCGTGCAATGCACTTTGGGATATATATGAGGCGAAGCCTACTATTAGACGGCTCAAGCCTCGTTCTTGTTGTCGTAGGCAGAGTTGTGGAAGCTCTGCGCTCGTCCGGAAGGGTCTTCAGGGCAGTTCCACTCGGCCTTGGGCTTCCATCGCATAACCGTGCTAGCGGGACCCGGTCCGGGGAAGTGTCGCTCAAAGATTTCTCGGATGTAGTATGCTTCCTTGGTCGTAGGGGTATCGTGAGGGAATCGCTCGGCAGCCTTGGCAAAGTCGGCATCGGAGACGGCTCGTTCGGTGTGTGCCTTGATACTGTCGATCCAGCTGTAGCCGACACCGTCAGAAAACTGTTCCTTTTGTCTCCAGAGAATCGAGTCGGGCAAGTATGGTCGTCCATCTGGCGACACGTCGAATGCCTTTCGGATGATGTACTATTCGAGGAAAACTCGTCTTAGCGATTGTCATCTAGCCCGTGCAAAGGGAACTTACCTTTTCTATTCTGGGCTTGCCATCAGCGTCCGTTTCCTGCGCACTACCCTTGTTGAACATCTTCTCCTTGGCATCAATGTTCATAGCAACTTCCAAGAACTTCTTGTCCAAGAACGGCACTCGGGCTTCCAGACCGTAGGCCATGGTAGCTAATACATCAAACATGGAAATCAGCTTTCCCAATCGATACGGTTCTCGCTGCGCACGCAACTTACACTTGTTGGCACGCAGACAATCAGCCTTGTGCAAGTTCTTTACTCGCATGACACATTCCTGATGGAACTGCGCGGCATCCGGGGCCGCGTGGAAGTACAAGTATCCACCAAAGATCTCATCGGAACCTTCACCGGACAAGACCATCTTGACACCGATGGACTTGATTTTTCGGGACAAGAGACCCATAGGTACGGAAGCTCGCACCGTGGTAACATCGTAGGTTTCCAAATGGTAAATGATTTCGTCAATGGCATCAAGACCTACAGGTCAACAGTCAAATCAGTTGAATGACTCATAAAGTTGGTAATACGGCAACTTACCCTCTTCCAACGTAAAGGTAAACTCGTGATGCGTTGTTCCCAAGTAGTCGGCGGCCTTTCGGGCGGCAAGCAAATCGGGAGCTCCCGGCAGACCGACAGAGAAGGAATGCAGCTGGGGCCATGCAGACAACAACTCTACTTCCGGTGTAGCTAAAGGTCATTCAAAACGTTAGCTACGGTTGAGAAAAGTCATTGACGCCTGCACTCACGATCGTGTAAAAGCTCGGGAGTCTTGTACCCTGATTGACCAGTCTCCTGAGCCTTGATCTTGGCCGCGCGCCTCTCTACCTGAGCCTTGGCGACCTTTTCTGTTTCCCTAGCAGCGATCGCAGCGATCAACGACGAGTCGAGACCACCAGACAAGAGCACACCATATGGCACTTCAGCCATCAATCGCTTCCTAACAGCCTCCTCGAGAGTTTCCCGCAACAGGGTGTAATCCACAGGGTTGTGAGGAATGTCGGCCGGCTTGCCAGAGTCGCCTTGCCACCAAGTCGGCTTGAAGTATCGCTCAAAGCTCTTGGTTTTCGAGTCCCAGAAATGTCCAGGTGGGAAAGAGTTGATCACGTCACATTCTTCGTTGATGGCCTTGAGTTCCGAAGCGAAAAAGACGGTTTCAGGTGATTTTGAGTTGTAGCCCTGGTACAGGGTCGTGATACCGATGGGGTCCCGGGCGGCAATGACTCGGGACGGAGTAACGGATTCGTCGAGCAAGACGAACGAGAACATTCCGTCGAGCATGTTGCAGAGACCGGTGTCATGCTCTTTGTACTACAAGTACAAAAAGGCGCTGTAAGAATCGGCTACAAACGGACCACAGAGCGATGGTGCTTACCAAGTGCATAATGACCTCACAATCGCTGTGGGTCTTGAATACGGCATCCTGGTTCTTGAGTCCCTTTCGGAGAGCGATGTGGTTGTAAATTTCACCGTTCACGGCCAAAATGGTTTTGCCATCGTCGGAAACAAGAGGCTGAGCGCCAGAGTCTGAAAAAGCAGATAGTCAGCCCGTGAACGAGCGCGTGATTTTGCCTTCCTAGCAGCTCGCCGTCCACTGCGCAAAGTTTTGACCAAAGACTCACCAACACCGACGATAGCCAATCGCTCATGACACAGAATAGTTTCCTTTCCAACATATGTTCCACTCCAATCCGGTCCTCGGTGTCGAATCTTCTTGGACATGGCGACACATCGTGGTCGGAAGGCGGCAAGGTCACCCTTGTAGTTGTAGGAACAGAAGATACCACACATTTCGAACGGACTGGTAGATTGAATCTACTTTGTCTTGTGCGGTGGCGTGGCGCGGAGCTTGCACCCCTCGTTATAACCTTAACGTTCGAAAGTCGCCAACCACCAACGAAACAGCTCGGAGTGACCGCCAGTGACTTGATCGGGCCGCTGCGCTCGGATTTTTCGGGCGCTCCTTTTTGGCCCGGCCGGTTGTTAATAAGCGCGCTAGCTGGGCTTGGCATCTTCTAGATAATAAGCCCGTACATACTATGGGCAGTGGTGGCGAATTTCACGAGATATCTGGTCTAACTGGCAAACACTTGAGGTCGCCTGTATGATATCGCGAGACCGCATTCCTACATCGCTGTGCAACGCGGCAACCTGGGCTTGTGCCTACCAGAATTCTCCGCAGGTGTCCTCGACTGTACGCTGATTCTCTATACCATCTTGTAGAGATGCCTTTCTTTTATATTGGAATACGGTCGACTATCATGACAGATACAACCCCACTTCCCCTTCAAGCCACCAATTATCCTTCTCATACCCTTCCTCAACAATCCTTAACCACTTTCCGGGTGCGCCGCTCCCATCAGCCAACAGAGTCGCATCACTTGGTAAACCAGAGTCCTGGGGGCTGTTGGATTTTGCAGGTTGCTGCTGGACGATGGTGAATCCCTCTGCACGGCCAGCGTCCTCTACTAGATCCTTGAGTTCACCTTTAACGAAGAGATGGTAGTACCGATGAAAGACTTGCGGGGCAGCCGGCGTTGCAAAATCAGCTTGGCCGCTTTCCTCAATAGCCACGCCCGGAGTCCGTGGCAGAGTCGTTGTTGCCTGCTCTTGTGTTCCCGACGCAGCAGTCCCTGTTGCGGCGTCTGGTACACCTTTTCCTCGGGGCCCTCGACTCTTCTTCTCCTGTTTCTTCGGGTTCTTCGTCTTCGGCTGGACTTTTGGCTGCAAGACCCAGGGAACCATGACATCCTGTGCTATTATCCCTTCTTTGCTCGTTGTTTCTCCAATAGAATTCTTATCGGCAGTACTGTGCTGTTTCTCTGATTCTTGATTGGCCTGGGTTGGCTGTGTCATTGAAGCTAAGACTCCCATTTTACGTTTACTGTTTTCCCCTTGCTCGAACGCCCACACGTAGATGAGAAAGCGTGACCCCCGAGGTTGACTCTCTTTGGCGGATATCGTTGGCGGGGTGAGGCGAAGTGGACGGATAAGAGATCTCACTGATTCCATTCTGCGAGCGGGAGTTGACAGATGGTGCACTGCAGCGATAGAGATGGCAAAGTCCTACTTTGGAGCGGTATAAGCCAAGGTGCAAATAAGGTGATTTCTTTCATCGCAGGACCCACAAAGATATCATCTCTCCAGCCATTGAAGCATAGATCTCCTCTTAGACATTCCTCCAGGACGGTCTGCGCATGATCCAGCTGCACGGCTTCCATATCCTGCGATATGACTTTCTCTCTTCCCTTACCCTTCTGCATATCCGATGAGCTCCCCGTCGACTGTTCTCCAACACCGCCTTTCTGCGTCCTCGCAATCTCGAGCAATCCCAAACTCCGGTCGAGGGCCAACATTATCGAGCCGGGACTTGATGCGCGTAGGACAGGAAGATACTTCCCATTCCCCGCGCCTGAATCGAGGCCGATTGAATTTGGTGGGACATTGGCGAGAAAACGGGAGATGATAGGCCAGGGCTGATAATCAGAGCAAGCGGTATCAGCATTGAAGCTTGACTGGCGTTAGTTGTTACGGTAATGTCACTCACTTTGTATCGTGTTGCAGAAAAGTGCGGTGCGATACTTTCGTAGACATCATGAACCGTCCGCTGTTCCCGCTCGGCTGGCGTTTCCGTCTCTTCCGGCTGGAATTGCGAAGGTATTACGGCAACGGGCATTGTGGGAAGACTCTGAGGGAGTTCGTATGTCGTTAGCTATAAGGCCTGCTTCATATGGTCCTGTATACCAACACCAAATAAGCTGAACAACTAGAACTGGGAAATGGAAGTCGGCGATCGGAGCTATGATCGGGAACATTTCAGATTGACCTCCACCTTGAGAACCTTGAGAAGCAATACATGAATCAAACAGGAATAACGACCATCAAAATTTACGGTGTTCTTACTTCACTCCCATACGCAAGAAACCAATGGCAAAACAACTCCTCAACGCCCTCAGAAGTATAGGAACAGAATTGGAGGCAAGCCAGGATGCCGATGCCATCTACGAGCACAACGTAGAGCTGGCAGAAGTCGGTTCTCTACTTTCACAGAATGACGAGGCTACCATGTAAGCATACAACTTACTCTTCCACCGGCCTGTGTAAATGAGAAGCTTACAGCCTGTTTCACGATATAGGTTGCTGCGCCGGCAAATCTCATCGCAAGCGGACATTGGTCGACAGCTCGTAGATGCGTGGAAAACGATATCTTCCAGATTGCAAAAAGAAGACGATGACAACCGGTCCATCAGAGAAGCTGCGGCATTTGCAGCTCTCAACAAGGTCACTGCTCCAGCCGACTCCACATTAGATGTGCCAACTGGACAGACAATATCACCAGTGACGGCGCAAGTCTACCAAACTGTCGTTCAACTGGCTCGAGTGACGAGGGACATGTTGGCTGGTCTTGCCGAAGCTAAAGCGGTTGTGCTGTGAGTTCAAATCGCCTCTCGCGATGTAAATGGCTTCACAACCTCATGATTGACCGTCCTTGTCTGTGCAGACCATGTGAACCGTTCATGCGATTAATACTCTATCGAATTACCACCTTTGACCGCATAAAGGACGAAGAAAGTATGTTGGTGGTTGATCAAGGACTCTAGACGTGGCTCATCAGTTCCTCGGATTTAACAGTGATACCTGCCCAACGGGCAGTCCTTCAGGCGTTCTCGAATCTTGTTTCACCGGTAGATGAGGAGACAGCGGAATGGGTCTTTCCATTATGGCAGACGTATAACACGGGTTCGCGTGAGGATGCAGTCATGCTGTGAGTGCCTGGTGTCAAATGCTGATCGAAAGTACAACTAACAGAATGGTGATTTCGATAGACGGGCACTCGACTCGGAAGATGCAATGACGATCATGTCGTGTATCATGCTCACTATCAACTTTGTCAGAGCGGACGACAGGGTCACGTGAGTCTCTTCGATCCGACCTATAACCCGCATAGCCCTTATTCACAGAGTTTTCGCTATTGAACAGGAAAAGTCTCGGTACTTCAGAGTTGAGACCGTTGGTGGCGAAAATCATACACAAAATCGGCGCGTACTCGGATGTCGAAGGTGGAAGCATGGAGGAAAGGTGTTTCCATCTTGGGTAAGCCGACCTTTCTTGCTGTATGCTGGAGCACAATTATCTGACACTCTGATTTCTATAGATACCAACTTTTCAGCATGCTATTCCAGCAGAACATGCAAGGGCCATTATTTTCCATCTTATCAAGGTGTGTCTGCTCCCGCCAATCAGGTAAAAGCGCCAGCTAATACAAACTATACGTATCAGTCCAAACGAACCAGTCACCCCGTCTCAAACAACTCTGTTACAACTTCTAGACGGATATCATCACAACGCGGACTGGGACGCCGGGACATCAGCACCTCAGCGGAACGGGTACTCTTTCCTCATTCCCGCATTCTTTGCCATGTCAGAATACGCAATTGCCGCCATGACACCTTCAATAGCTCAAACGGAGCAAGATCAACAAGCGCTCGATGATGATCCAAAACTGCCTAAAGTCTTCGAGGCGTGTATCTTGGTTTGTCAGTGCATGATCACTGTTTGTTTGGCAGAAACCGAACATGAAGCTCAGACCGCTAAGGGTCTACTGTCGGCCATACGCT
Source organism: Naganishia friedmannii (assembly GCA_030039255.1). Taxonomy (NCBI): domain Eukaryota; kingdom Fungi; phylum Basidiomycota; class Tremellomycetes; order Filobasidiales; family Filobasidiaceae; genus Naganishia; species Naganishia friedmannii. The sequence goes on along the minus strand of JASBWT010000001.1, from coordinate 1,934,089 downwards.
CAGCGAGCGAAGGGGACAAACATTTCATATCGGTATTGATAGGTGAGTTGGCCTTTGCCGCTTCACTACAGAACAAAATGGGACATTGCTAATGTTCTTATCCAGACTTACTCAGGACCACGGAGAGCTTTATACCAAGAGTAAAGCCCTTCCGACCCAACGACGCTTCAAGTACAGAGTCAAGGGACGGTACCACCGGGCTCGCTGGATTCGCTCCCTTGAAGCGAGATCTGGTACAACTGGCGGGCCTTCTTGCAAACGACGACAAGATGACTCAGGACCAAATACGAGAGTGCGGTGGGATGCAGGTGATACTAACGATGTGTGTCACCGATGACAGAAATCCTCGTAAGCATGTTGATTGTGCACCGTAGTGGATTGCAAAGAAACGAAAGACTAACCTTTGTGGTATGTCCTTGACCCTAGTTATCCGAGAGTACGCACTGCTGGCAGTTCGCAATCTGATGATCGACAACGAAGCAAATCAGGCAATCATCAAGGAAATGGATCCTGTCGGCTTGGTAGGTCCCGACGGAGAGCTACGAGAATTGCCAGCCAGGATGGGTGTCAAGAAGTGAGGTGGGATTCGAATACCTTCGTGTTTGGTCGGTATTGGCCGCATCCGTCCCAGATCCTCTCGAAGGCAGGTCTGAAAGGTGTCCAATATCGCTTGACGTCTCGATTATCTTCATCGCATGGCTCGGGTTTGCATACGAGGTACATATCTTAAGAAGTACACCTGTGACCGGCGAATACCTACTTTCAACTTGTTATCCTTCTCGGCAATAATGGAGAGCTTATGGGAGGTATCAGTACCTCTGACACTTCATACAAAAGCCCGGCCCAGTTTTTAGACAAATCAGGGGTTTTGCTCGAGGGAAAATAACGATTCCCCGGCCCCAGATTTGGACAAATTCGCCTTTTTTGGAATCATCGAATTTGCTCCTCGGCCCCAGATTTGGACAAATCAGGACTGAGGTATCTACTCGGGACGTGCAGCTTTTGGGTTTCTCGATGATGCACATCATCTGAATGCCAAGACAGATGGACGACTTTGAGTCTTCTCACTCGGACCGTAGACGCAGCTGAGCTCGAAGCTGTCTACGACCGGTCGTCCGTTCACTGCAACGGTCCGGCGGCTTGGTTCTCCATGATGGTACCCCGCAAAATGTCGTTCTAGCCCTATTTCGGTACCCCGCGAAAAAAATGCAACTACAACAACGAGTACAGTCGTAGCTACAGTCTTACAGAGTGAGCGCCTGTAGGTCAGTCGGTTCTTCGTCAAAACCACCTGATCTCGCTACAGGCGGATGGGAGGCAGGGAGCAAGCAGGCTGAGCAGCATGAGGAGTGCAGGCGGACAGAGCTGTCATTTGCTTTCTTGATAAATCACAGCAACACAGGGCGGCGGGAACTGCGGCGGGGCATCGAAGAAGGGAAGAATAATAATACCAGTCTGTCTGCGGATGCTATTCAGATACAGAAGACTACAGAACAATCTATCGTCTATCGAGCTACCTATCGAAATCGGACCGGTTTTGTTCTTTTTGTCCTATTTTGTGAGACGTTACAGTAGCTGTTACAGCAGACGGTACCGCTCGTGCCTGGTAAAGCTTTGTTGGGCTGAAGTCAACTATGACATCCAACATGCATATCATTCTGAATCTCATGTAACATATAAGACATCAGCTCCCCATGAGCAGTAACATCACCGGAAATTCTAGAACCACAACACAACACTTGGCAGTGATCCCAGTGATCTTTCTCATCCAGCTTTTCACCACTCGCACGCGCTTCATTACTTAGGCACCAATCTCGAAGAATCCTCAATCTCCACCGAACAGGATGGCAACAAGAAAGTTCTCGGCCGACGACATGAAGCATGACACTGAAAACATTGAATATGCCGGAGACTTGAAACAGGTTGATAGTGCACATGCGGCTGATGCAGCAACGGAGACGATCGTTGTGACAGAAGAAGATGTGAGTACCGCGAGCGGGCTGGCCATCTCACGACAGCTCATAATCCTTCATTGCGTTGGCCTCATAGGATCGAAGAATCAGGAAGGCTATCGACAGGAACATTCTACCCATCCTCATCTGGGTCTATTGGTTGCAAATTCTGGACAAGTCATTGCTCGGTTATGCGTCAGTATTTGGTCTGCAAACCGATGCCGTAAGTCCACACGCTTCCCGTTGATTATATCATCTCTAATACCGCCATGAATTGCAGAAATTGAAAGGAACTCAGTATTCCTTTATTGGGAGTGCAGCACCTATTGCACAGATCTGTTGGCTTCCGTTCTCTTCGTATTTAATCGTTCGAGTGAAATCTCGCCCCTTAATGGCGTAAGTGGCTTCGTGCAACGTGAAACTCGCGCAAGGAAGCTGACACACCGATGGTTACCTAGCGTACTTGTTCTCGGGTGGGGAGCTGCCTGTATTGGTATGGGCTTCAGCAAGAGCTATGGAACTCTAGTGGCAACTCGGTTCATATTAGGTCTCTTTGAAGGTAAGTAGCCGGAAACTTAAGTGCAACCAAATGCGATAAATTCAACGGCAATCCCTTGTTACAGCTGCGGTCCTACCATTATTCTCCATCATTACAAGTCAGTGGTACCGACGGTCTGAGCAGCCCTTGAGAGTGGCCATGTGGGTGAGTTCTGGCTTGCATTTCGGGTCTACCAACTGAGAACGAAAACTAACTTTGCCATTTTGCTTTACTCACTTTTTCAGTACGGTACCAACGGCCTTGCCACCATCCTCGGCTCTGCGGGTAGTTACGCGCTAGGCCACGCCAAACCCAAGGGTTTGTACAGCTGGCAGTTGATTTTCCTCGTCGCGGGGTGCCTCACTGTTGTGACACCGGTTTGGATCTGGTTCAAACTCGATTCCGATATTGCCCATGCCCGATTCCTTTCCCCCGAAGACAGACTCAAGGCTGTCGAGCGAGTCAAATCCAACAAGACCGGTGTTGGATCAAACCAATACAGATGGGGACAAGTCCTGGAAGCATTCCTCGAGCCTAAAACATGGCTCTGGATCGCAATGTCTCTGGCAGTAAACGTCGGCGCAAGTGTCACCAATGTCTTCGGCCCGTTGATCATTTCAGGACTTGGATTCGATAAATACCACACCTCGCTTCTCAACATTCCTTTCGGCGCAATGCAACTCATCGCCATTGTCGCATCGTCCTACGCAGCCTACAAGTTCCGCATCAAGAGCGCCATCTTGGCCGCATGCATGGTTCCGGTCGTCGTTGGCCTTGTCATGCTCTACACCTTGAAGAGAGACAACTCGGCACCCCTACTAGTCGCATACTACTTCCTGGCATTGATCTTCGCTGCCAACCCTCTTCTAGTCAGTTGGATTGTGAGTATAGCGTGAAAAATTACCCTCAAACGACAGGAACGCGTGCTAAAGTCGCTCCTCTCGTCCCATAGATGAGCAACACGGCCGGCACAACCAAGAAATCAATCACCATGATGAATTACAATATCGGTTCCTCTGCTGGCAACATCATCGGACCCCTTCTCTTCAACGCCAAGGACAAGCCCACTTACAAGCCCGGATTGAAGGCGGTTATGGGTATCTTTATCGGTCTGATGGTCATGATTGGGATTCAGGCCGTCAATCTCGCCATACTCAACAAGATGAAGGCCAAGGAGAGAGTCAGCAGGGGTATGAGTGCAACAGTCGTCGATCATTCGATGGATGACAAGTTCACCACAGTACGACCGGAAGGCATGGAGGAAGGCACAGAGGTTGAAACTGAGGGCGATTCGGAAGCAGCGCTTGACATGACGGATAAGAAGCAGTTGACATTCTTGTACGTTCTTTAAATCGGAAACATATAACGTTGTATTGCAATCTATGATCCAAGGGCACATGTATGGTAAATATATGAGCGTCAGCAGCATGGTTGTGTCAGTCATCTTGAATGCTGTTCCGCCTTCATATCTCTTCTCTCGTTAAGCCATGTGCATCGTGCGTAGCTTTGTACTTTCGTTCTGAGTTCGGTTGCCCATGCGGTGACGTCGACATTGTAGGTTTCATGTTCAAGCATTTACAATCATCGACTCAATGAAAACTGTATTATACGCTGCGACGCAACCACGTCCGAATTTCACTCTCGATAGTCGTCCCCGTCCGGTCCCCCGCATCACTTATCGGAGGAACATCATCGTACCGCTGACCTACCAGCTTACTTTGCAGTTCCGCTATCGTTCCTTGTAAACCCTGGTTAACCGCCGACGTTTCGATGACGCAGTGCGTGATGATGGCGTGTTTTGACGTGATGTGCACTTTCTGTTATGGTTCTAATCTGGTTAGCTGATAGATCCCAGCGAAGAGTGTTCCCGCAAGGCTTACTATATCTCCAAAAGTCAACTTGTCCACAAGGGTAATACTGAACTCTGGCGTCTGCCCAAAAGTCCACTCCCATGTCTGCCACGCGATTCGGTCAGTCGGACGAGAAAGATATAAACTCAACGGCCTAACCGCTCACCTTCAACCCCTCCATATCAGCTCGAATCTTTCCAGCCCGCTCATCCCCCGCGCCCAAGACCCTTCCCTGGTCAACCTCTACAACCTGAACATCTGGCACCGGCTTGTTCTTCAAAAGTTGCTGAAAGCTATCCGCGCTCAGATCGCCCGTAGAGAAGACATGCTGAAAACTATTGGCAACTTGGTGTACGAATTCATCTTGTGTGATATCGCGCCGTATTCCGATAAGGTTTGCGACTGGGGATCGTACCGAGTCTACGCCTTTCGTGTTCATTTGTGGCTGTTGGCAAGAAACGGATATCAAGCATAAGGACAATGCATTACAGCGGGAGGAACGGTACGATCTTACTGTTTTAGACCGAAGAAACCTTCCAAGGTTGGTCAAATCGGATGAGATGAGCATCGTACCATGATGATAAGCACGTTGGGCGACGATCTTGTACGCTGAGCCTGATATGTATGATCCGCAAGTAAAAAATCAACAATGTAAGCCCAACCTCTGAGTATTGAAGATGAATGGGGTAAAGGGTGGACTTATCTTTCGTTGACCTCCATCTGCAGGATCCACCAAGACCAAGTCTCCACGTTCATTTACTTTGGCTCCTGATAGATGCATTCCGTATCTAAGTGCATTGGCGACAATCTCTGCGCCAAGCGAGCGAGAGAAGAGGTTGCGTGGAATTAGAAAGGAAAAGTTTGTGTTGCCCAAGTCCTGCGGAGAGGAAAGTGTCAGGTGACGCGGACGAGAGGATGCAAGATCGGTTCGTGGAGACATACGTGGAACACTGCTCCTCCACCGCTTCGACGCCGCACTAAGGGAATGCCTTCTGCTGCCAAAACTGCTGGGGTCGTTTCTTTCCATGGATTCTACAAGCAGGAGAACAGTCTTGATGAGCTGTCTTTTACTTACAGAGGGAGCGAAACCGGTATATCCTCGACGCACCTGATTCTTTCCGATAACCACGCTTGGAATGTTTCGGTAGAAGAATAAGATAGGCGTTGTGACGGGAGTATTACGGAAGAGCCTATCGATAGCATTTCAGCACTTTCATATATCTATATAGGAAGCTTATTCTACTGGCTTACCATTCTTCATAGGACAGATTGAACCATGGGTCATGCGAAGTCGATACGTACACCTGAGGCTAGGAACCAAGAGCACGGGAAGGTCTTATAAGGGTCTTGCTACGGGATGCTTTTTCCACAGTTGTAAGGACCTACATACTTTGTCCAGTGACGTTACGTCGAAATGTAGCGGCGGAGCTTCTACCGCATGGGATACGCTACGACTCCCAGCGAGGTGATTTGAAAAGCGATTTGACCATGATACGACCGAATTCGCTCGTCGCGTAGCTGACACGAGCAACATAGGCGTCTGACACAAGGCGAGGGTAGTAAACGCCAAGGGTCCTTACTTGTCCGGCTTCTGACAATGAGGATTGATGAAGTGGAAGATAGACAATTAGACATGATCCGGGAAACAGAACAGAAGCAAGGTCCAAGGTCTCGAGCCAAACATTTGTTTATTTTGTCGAGTAAAGACACGTAACACTCACTTGCACGCCCAGCTCGGCATTGGCTCATACGCATCTCGCTACCTCCTCCTACTCTTGTATGGACATTACGGTTGACTGGGTTGTCTACCCCTAAAAGCTGACGACAACAGACAACGGATCTATTGCTCTCAACCAGAATGTCTGACGCTGAAAGCAGTCCAGCGAAACCCACTCAGGAAGAAGAGGATGACGCGATGACCAGCAAAGCGGACGAGCCTGCTCGAGGAGGCTCACCCGAAATCAGCAAGCAGGAGGCTTCCAATGCACTAGGAGACATGGTACGGTATCTCGCTCTACTTCTACAGCCTCATAGTCTGATCTATTCGGTATGGTGCTGCCTGTCTTGATAGTTTGATGATGATCGAAGTGACAACGGAAACAGCAAAGAGGAGCAAAACGAAACAGACGAGGACGGCGAAGAGAACCCACGTCCACGAAAGCCAATCTCTGGAACCCCACGTCAACAATCAGTAGAGAATGATGGTCAATCCGTCTCCTCTGATGGAGATATGGGTCGCGGCGGAGATTCGCGATTCGATAACCATCGTCTTGAATACGAAGAGGAGGAGGAAGGTGTGCCTTTGAAGCGGGAAGTCATCGATGCGCATGTCCATCTACCGGATGTGCCAAAGTTGAAGGGTACCGATGGTCAGGTAAGTAATATTGGCCCGAAGATAACCGAGGCAGAGCTAAAATTGTCCCGATTTCAGACTTGGATTCTCCGCTTACCTATGGGTATTGGCGCTCCAGCCGAGCCGTACGAGCCGCAGTTATACAAGGATTCGCAAGAGATCATCCAGGAAAAGGAGGATGCGGAGTTCAAGACGGAGCAGGAAAAGAAGCGGAAAGCGTTTGAAAGAATGTACGAGGTCACGAATACGGTGAGATGGAAATGGCACGATGGTAGCGGTGGTCTACCGGTTAGTCGTTTCCCCTCTTAAACCCTGGATGCATTCTCTGACTTCAATTCAACATTCAGGAACGGAAAACAAATTCGAGAGTCATCCGTTGGTCGGATGGCTCAGCGTCGCTTCAAGTCGGTCAAGAAATCTGGGACATTGACGTTCCTTCTGGCAACACTTCGAAACCGTTCACCCCCAAGGCTGACAGTAGTGCGAATCCCGATAAAAAAGCCAAGACAGACGGTTCCCTATCGGTACTCTACGGCACAGAATTCGACGAAAAAGTACTCTTCGCCGACCGAGTGGTCAATGGCTACCTCGGCCTCATCCCCGCAACACCCAACATCCGAAACTATCAAAAGCGTCTACAAGCTCTGTCCGGTGCAAGCGTCAAGCAGGCCAAGATCAGGTCGTACCACGACAAGAGTGGAATCGCACCCGACAAGCAAGCTGAGATGGAAGTCAAGCGTATTCAAGAACAACAAAGACGAGTATTGGCGGAGAAGGGAGTCAGGTATACCGGTGCCATGACGTCTTGGCGACCTGGAGCGGCGGCGATTGGTAGCAGAGGTTCTAGTCCAAGAAAGAGGGATCGTGCGGGGCCGAGTAGCGGTGTTGCGAGTCAGCGTATGGGACGTGGGAGGGATATGTCTAATTCAGAGGATGATGAACGACCTGGACTTGCGCATCATGGTGGTGGTGGAGGATATGAAAAGGATGGCTTCGTGGTAAGTATCATCGCACGGTGTCTTTTCCGAAAAAGACTCTGATATCTTGTGTCGACAGGTTGAGGACGAAGAGGACGACGACGAATATTACTTGGCTGGCAGTCGACCAAAGAAAAAGTCAAAGTCGGAAAAGACGAAACCCTCGCGCGATTTCTCCGACGACGACGAGGAAGAAGACGAGGAAGAAGAGGAGGCCGAGGCGGAGGATTCTGAAGGTGAAGCATCAGAGTTGGAGGAAGCTGAACGCGCTGCAGAAAAGGCAGAGAGGGAGAGGAGAAAGATAAAAGATGAGAAGAGGGCAAGGGATGCGCCGACAGGTGCTGTTCCTGGTAAGTAACCAATCCATTCCGTCGAAATTGTTGCACGCGTTAAGCTCTTTGCTTTTTACTTGCAGATGAAGTCAGTGATGAGGAGCTTGCCGCAGGTACTGCGCCGGCTAAGAAGCGAACCGTCGTTGTTGAGGATGATGACGATGAGTAAATACGTCATAGCATACAGAGAAGGAAGTCGTTGTATAATCGTATAAACAAAATCATGCACACATGCTGTGGTGTGGAGCAAATGGATGTCGCCTGCAAGGGGCTAGAAGTGGAATGAACCGGATACTCACATCGCGGTTATTGAACGTGTCATACAATTATATCTTCTCTCTGCAATGGGGATCGAAGCCTGACTCCTTCCGCTTCTTCTACTCATGGCGGTCTGGTCGCACGGCATGCATTTGCCAGATAGGAATTCACTTTCATGCTCAGGAATCCTTTCTCCCAACTACATTTTTCTTCGCAAAGTCGAGACTACCGGATGTTTAGCGTGGCTTTACAATTGTCGCACTACTTGCCGCTCTATAGTCTTTGCGTTACGACAAAATTGAGGCAGGCGGACTGCAACAGACGGATAAGTACTTCAATGTGATCCCCCAGAGACCCCGCCTTTCTTGACAAGCCCGTCATACCCCCTTGGGCGAAGCTTGTACTTGTGCCGACGTTTTGAAGCGCTTGGCGCCATCACAGGCGACTCGTGGCTGGGCTTCGACGGGATTTGCGCAAGATCGATAGCGCTACTTTCCCGTTGGATGATGGCTTCTGCCCCTTCTGCGCTCGTTGCACGGCTTCCACTGATGCTGGTCTCGCCCATTTGAGCTGACAAGGAACCCTCTTCCCTTTTGATCTTTTCTTGCTTGACCTTTACTTCCGTGGTGTCAACGACTGAACCAGATGGTGAACGCTCGAGCGGAATCGAAATTTCGTTCCCTGTGTCAATAAGATATAGAAGAGAAGGGCTTGTTGGCTCGCTTTTTATAAACGACGAGCTACCACTTTCGTCACCTGGGGCCTTCACCGTCGTGATTGTGATCGTAGGATTCAGGCTTGTTCCGTCGTCAGCCATGATTGAGCGAAGCGTTGATGATGAATAGGAAAAGGTTCAGAGTGAATGCGTTTGCTGAGCACAAAAAGGATTCTAGTGACGAGATCGGCCGATGCACGAATCCGCAAAGCAGTTACGCTACTTTCTGTTCTTCCCAGCCACAAATCGCGCTTTATGTAAGAATCCAAAGCGTGAATGGCGAGCGCTCACCTGTAAGTGTTTCGCTTTTTTATTTTCCGCCGAAGACAAAGGAACTCCCCTATTGCGTGCTTGCGGCTCCCCCTTAATTGCTCATCTACTCTTCGATCATCACCAATCGGGTACTTTGCGAAGCCCTTTACACACCGCTTTGCAAATGCTGTCCATGTCGGGTAGAAACGGAAGGGTAACCCTAGCTTTCTATCAGATCCGGTCTTCAAGACGACTTCAGATCTCCTTCAAGTGCCCGCCTGTCGGTATCGATTAGATGGAGAAGCGCCGAGTATACCTTTTACAACCACTAAACATCGAATACGATACGATCCTTTCCCTTTTTGATATCGTAAGCATTTAATTCCTGGTGATGTCGATTACCATCTTTTGGTGGGGAGCTAGCAAGAATAGAGTACCTCAGCGTCATGCGACTGTCATGCCGAAGGCCGTGAAACACACAAACTCACCTCCGTCCTCCTCAAATTGCGAGCCTTCCGCGTGGTATCCGCATTTCTCGTAGAAAGGAATCGCATGTATCTGCTCACACAATCAACGGAAATCTCGTGAGCAACAGATTTCCCTCTCGCCACCGTACCAGCGGCGTGGCAGAACGACGGGACTGTAACTTGCCTGCGAACTCAACACAATCTGCACTTTTTCGTCGTCCTTCTTCAACTGGCTTTTCGCCCAATCATGCACTGACTCGACGAGTACTTTTCCGAACCCGTAGGAGCGGTACGGTTTGAGGATGGCGAGTCGGCCGAGCTAAAAATGTCGAGCGTGTCAATATTCAGATGTTTCGATTTCTTCCTGACGGACGCAGTGCGCCTTCCTGCCATTGCCGGGCGACGAGGATACCAAACATACCTTGTTCTTCGCTGTAATGATCCTCACTACACCCACGGGTACTCGTTTCGGTTCGCCATTGACGTTGGCGCTCGACAGCTCGAGCACGGTCAACAGCAAATGCACCACCTGTGCGCCGTTATCGTATTGGTCCATCTCATCATCGATGCTGAATCCTTGTTCCGTCACAAAGACTGCGTCGGTCCGATCGCAAACATCCGCAAGCTTGGCGTTAGTCATGTGTACGATGCGCTGGGGAGGTAATGCGTACCTTCGATCCTGATGTCGTAGCATGCTTGAACCAATTCCGGCGTGTCAGCGACCACAACCTCGTACTCTGGTCGTTGTCGATCGGTTTGCTGGGCGGCCATATCGATGAGCTTGTACAGTACGGTACGGGTGGGGTATATGTTCCACTTGGGAGGGTATATGTGAGCGCTGCAGAAAGCTGATAGGTGGCTACCGAAGGGTACGTCGTTGATGAGCAAAAGTACGAAGTGGTGGGTAGCAGATGAAGAAGTCAATTCCAGGGAACTGCCCATGTCTCTGTCTGATACGCCAAAAAAGGGAGTTTCGGGAAGGGGCGCACCTGCTTCCCCGGCTTCCACCGATACCGCTTTGACGGCGTTCGAGTCGTCGACTTTGAGATGATGACGATGACGATAAGGCCAACTTCAGCCTTCTAATATCTTCTACCTTTATCGCCCAGCCGTTGGCCAGTCAACCATTCAACACCACTCTACCCGCCAAATCAAAAACCAATCATCTCAATTCCGCTCGACTATGGCGCCACCAGAGAAAGAATCCACCATTTGTCGTCCGGAACATACGTATTACTGTATGGCGGTGCTCGAAGCGGAGCTAGGCAACAAAGAAACACCAGATCCGGATGATTATCTTACTGCAGAGGAAAAAGAGGCAAGGTAGTAAGTAGGCGGAACTCGGGATTCGTTGTGCCTGCATAGCTGCTCAGCTGCGTGATGAAAAGCTTGCTGTTGGGGTACTGATCCTCCTCTTGCGCCGTCTTTACAGTCCTTTATTCGTTACTTGGAACAAGTACGATACGACAGAGACCACCGAGGAACCACATCTACGAGGATGTATTGGGTGTTTCTCCCCTCTTCCGCTTGAAGAAGGACTACGGGAGTACGCGTTGACTAGGTAAGAGCGGTCCCGTTCAGGGTCCGACGGCGGAGCAGTCTTACCGTTCTCGCTTATTACTCCCTGATCAGTGCATTGAAAGACACGAGATTCCAACCGATCAAGGCCCGTGAACTGCCGCTCCTACAGTGCGGGTATGTACAGGCGACGACTTGATACCCGTCATGAAACTGATATCATTCCTCTCTTAAACCTCCTATCAGCGTATCCCTCCTCACGCCGTTCCGACCCACCACGGACCCGCTCGACTGGCAAATCGGCCTCCACGGAATCCACATCACATTCCACGTATCCGGCCGACGTTACTCGGGGACCTACTTGCCCGACGTGATGCCCGCGCAAGGGTGGAACAAGGTCCAAGCAATCCAGAGTCTGTGTAGGAAGGCTGGGTATCGCGGGACGGTCGAGCCGCAGGGGGAGGTATGGCGCGGGATCGAGTTGAAGACGTATACGAGTGAGAAATGTGCGAGGGATTGGCGGGATTATCGGGCGTGGAGAGAAGGCGGGCGGGTGTAGTGTTTGGAGGGTGGGTAGGGTATGGACAATGATAGATGAGGGAGTGTGAGTCTGCTTTTTAAGATACGTTGTATATCGTCCGGAAAGTGGATAGATGTAGCATAATAAACCGTGTACAACAACTGCAACTTTGAGCCACCATCAAGAGGCGCCTGAAAACCCCTCAGATCCCGCTCGTCCACAAAGGGAGAGTACTGCATACGTTATCCATCAGCAGCCGGGCGTTTGCACCTCTAGAGATGCGAACCCCAGCTTACAGATAAAGGATGACATTTTTTGTGTATTGGTTGATCATCATTGGGAGGGCTGCGTGGAAGTGCGATCCGAGGGGAGGGGAGGGGAGGGGAGGGGAGGGGAGGGGAGGGGAGGGGAGGGGAGGGGAGGGGAGGGGAGGGGAGGGGAGGGGAGGGGAGGGGAGGGGAGGGAATGGGTTCACAATGAATTCATCTGCTTTTTTTTGTAATATCGATGCAGTGTTCATCAGTGGACGCGTTTAGGAGAGAAGAGAGAGAGAGGGAACTCACATACGTTCCCACCACTCGTCACCCAACTCAACTACGGTCCGTTTGACGACTTCTCTCTCTCTCTCATACACTTATCGTATCATTCTGGATGCGGGAAGAGAAAGCAGCGCCAGGTCGAAGCAGGAAAGGGTCATTCATAGCATCTTTCATTGCCGTATATCAACACTCTGACGTCGTGCCGTTTATCCGTTCGTCGGTCTGGTGGGCCGATGATCATCCCTTGTTTGCGTTGATGATGAGCGTAATAGTCAGGTAACGTCTTGCTCGTAGTGGCTGCCTATTGACATGAATTAACCATGATACTGATATTCATCAACAAAGGAGAAAAAAAGCTAATAAGGGAGGAAGGAGAAAAGCAAGTAGGAATTGTGGGTGCGCCCGAGTCAAGCCAGTCGCGTCGATTGATGACGTAACCCAGTCGCCAGTAGATATTGAATTGAATTGAATTGAACTGAATCTCTTTGAACGCCTAAGTCCCGCACCTCGTGTTTTTTGGTCTCAGCATTCCCTCTATACCCATATATCATGCCACCCGACCGGCCACATACCAACAAACACCAAGTACACTTGTACGCACGACCGGAGAACAAGGTTTCGCCACCACCGTCAACAACAGCAACCTATGCCATCCCACATCGACCTCCTCCTGTACCATACCCTACAGGCCACTCATCATCAAGCGCCTCCACAATCCAAGGCGCAGACTCGAGTTCCTCTTTCACCCATACCTCTTCCCAGCCATTCGCATACCCAACTCCGAGCGCGGAAACAGTCGGAACAATTCCGCTTTACCCTTTACTCTCCCGTATACGGATCCATGTCGTCCCTACAAAACTAGACGGACAACTCCCCGTCATGTATTCGTACGTGGAATCCCTCGGAGGGATCGTGTCCCCGATAGAAGCCTGCTCAATCGCCGTCACGGTCCTCAAAGGCCGTCCGAGGCTGCTCAAAGTCTTGGGCGAAGGGAACGTGGATGGGAAATGGATCCTCTCCATGGACTGGCTCAAGAACGCACATGAACTATGCGTTCAGTATCGGACGTCGTTGTTGGCTGCCAGGAGTCAAAGACGATTGCAAGCCGCGATCAAGATGGAAGATTTGGGAGATCTCACGGACCAGGAACAGGCAGAGTCGCAGCCTTCTTCCACGACAACAACGACGACGATACCGACGACGTACGTCCCTCCACCGCAACTCGCACCGCGAGAGGCATACGTGATACCCGGAACAAGCACTCACGTACGCGAGAGCGTTTCCGCAACGCACGACCCTCCAGTAATCTCTGACGACGACGACGACGACGACCACGAACAAACTCAATATGCAGCCTATACGAACAGCCAGTACCCGAGGTTGCCCGATCTTTTACCATTCCCCGACGATATCAGATTCGAGGATATACCGAATAGAGCCGTACAGCGGTGTAGTCCGCTCGTCTGTGTGAATCAGGATATCGTGCGCCCGCTCTCTTCCTCATGAACACGCCTACTGCTTGCCGGGACGGAGAGAGCTGATTGGGTGGTGTATGTTTAGATAGATGCGATCAAGCCGATATACCAGATGCGGGAGTATGATGATCCGACGCAAAAGAATAGTAATGTGTTGAGCTATAAACGTAGCATGAGTGTAAGTCGTCGACTGCCTTAGATTCAACCATTCGGAAATTCAGCTGAAAGTCTACCTGGACGACAGATTTTGAAATGTTAGTCGGCTGTTGGAGCTTGTAAATGCATCATCAGTGTTCTTATCGTGGTGATTCTTCCTGTCGCAGCGGTACCACGCAGGATACAGAGTGGGACTGAAGCTCTCCGGCTGCTGGACTTGGGTCCAAAAGTAGCAGAACGGGTCAGTCGCGCGCGCAACACAGGGTCAAGCCCACACGCCTAATCCTCCCTTCATACGCCCTTCACCCCGGTACTGGCAGATCGACGAATTCCTGGAAACAGGCCATGTCGCAGAATCAGAAGAATTCCTCGCGTCAGACCGGTACCAAGCGCTCGAACTATTCTCGTCTGTATTCACTATCGGCAACTCTATTGCGAAGCAGCTGCACGACGTGCACGGCTGCCGCACGATCGATGACCTGCTCGACCACTACGCACTCAAAGAAGCCGGACAGTGGGATACCGGTGTAGTAGGACAAGGTATCCCAGCGGGTTACAAATCCAAACCGGGCGGCGAACGTTTCGGCACGGGTGAACCCAAACGCCGAAGTCGGGATGCCGCTCGACGGCGCAAGGAAGGGAAAATGAGTCAAGCGGAGATTGTACGTGAATGGGTCGCCCTGAAACCCGACTTGGATAAGAAAATCCCGAGGGCGGAGGTCACGGAGATTGCAGCGTGCGTCAAGGTGCATTTGGATGCGTTGATGCCTGGCTGTAGGTATACCGTCACGGGCGGGTATCGGAGGGGGAAACTAGAATCGAATGATGTGGATGTGGTCATCTGTCCGCCGACGGATGAGGTGGATGAGGGGCAACTGTTGAGGGATTTGTATACCAGGATGGCGGATCTTGGTGAGTACGCAGGCAGCGCGCGGTGGTGCACGACATCTGATTTTTTCCCTTTGCACAAGGCATCGTCACTCATATCTTGCGTGAGCGGCTCCCTGCCAGAATAACAATGGTTCTAGACATACTCACTGCTCTTCCGTCATGCAGAACTGACGGGCGCATCTCATCAGTTTGTCGAACACAACAATTTCGACGGTCTCGACAAGGCATTTGTCCTTTTTCGCCTCCCTCCAACACCGTTGGATGACGGGACGGGCGTAGCGCATCGCCGCTTGACAAGAAGAGTCGATTTCATCATGTCCCCGAAATCAAAGTATGCGCTTGCCGTTCTTGGTTGGTCGGGCAGTATGATATTTGAGCGGGATTTAAAGTGAGCTTGTTCTTCTCGCATTTGCGAATCAAGATATTATGCGTTGCTGTAGACGCTCACCCACATCCTTCCTCCCACCAGGAGATATGCAGAGAACGAAAAGTAGGTTTGACGTCCGGTTTCAACTCGGTTTGCGACCGACTGAGCACGCTTCCCTCCTCTGATTCATGTAGGAACCTCAAATTCGATTCAGGACGCCTTTGCCATCGTTCAACAGGGCAGGAGCTATTCCCCAAGACGGAACGCGAGATTTTCGATATAATGGAATTACGGTACGTGCGTCCGCAGTGGCGAAACGCTGATGGTTAAAGGGGTTCGCAATGGGGTTACAATTTGAAGTTTCAACCGCCGGGTGCATTACACTGGGCAGAATAAAATATATGTATCATGTGAGATATAAAATCTTGCGTTCGCCCTTTCCAATGGCCAAGACAACCATCCTCCCATCTAACAAATCACATTCCTGCAAGGTCTTGGAAGTATCGGCAAGTTTGCCGTTATTCACGTAGAACCCTCCACCGTTGATTGACCTCGATGCTTCAGCTGTAAAGTTACCAAGTCATCAGCTGTGGACTCCAGGTCAGAAAAAGCTATAACAGGGCATACAGTTTGATTTCGCGAGTCCATGCGTAGCGGCCAGGCGGGCGAACGGTACACCAATAACCGCGGATTTTTCGACTAATCTCAGTCGCTGATCCCCATGCAGAGCTTTGTAGACTTGCTCCGCGTTCAACTTGTCAAAGTCTATGCCGTAAAGAATGGCCGTCGCAGTCTCCGCCCTCTCAATGCCTTCTTCTGCTCGGTCGTATCCATGAATAAGTCAATGCAATAAATGCGGCAGTGGTAATCCCATCACTTACGCCCGTGTACCAGCTGCGTGATCTCAGTGGCTAACAATTTTTGCGCCTGTCGTTGATGGGGCTTAGCCTATCGAATCATCCATCAACATATGACAGGTTATCTTGCGTGTTCCAAGAGGACATACATTATGTTTCTCCAAAACTGCGTCAATTTCGCACATCGGCAAAAATGTGAACAGCCGCAGTAGTTTCCCAACATCCGCGTCCGGTGTTCGTAGAAAGTACTGAGAAAGGGACCGATCAGCCTAGAAAATCACAAAAAGCCAAGAACGGCTCGCCTGCGTACCTGGTAAAAGTCGAACACGCTCGTCATCTCCGAGTCAAGCCATACCGCATTCCCCGCACTCTTTCCAAACTTTTCCCCCGTGCTAGTCGTCAACAGCGGAATCGTCAACCCATACGCAAGTTCCTGATGATCGTCCCTTCCTCCGCCTGCTGTAGTATCGGCAGGCGTCGACGACCTGGTACGCTTGATAAGGTCGATACCGGAAACGATGTTCCCCCATTGATCGGATCCGCCGACTTGAAGTTTGCAGTTGTACCGCTCAAACAAGTGACGGTAGTCGTATGCTTGTAGCAGCTGGTAGCTGAACTCGGTAAAGGAGATGCCTTGCTCAGATGATAGCCTGTTTTTAACACTGTCAAGACGGTTCATGTAAGTACAACGGATGACCTGGCAGGGGCAACATGTGCTTTGGAAGAACTTACCTTTCTCGCGAGAGCATGGTATTAACTTTGGCATACTTGCCAACGTCCCTCAGAAAATCTAGCAGCGAAACGCCGACGGTCCAGTCGTGGTTATTCACGACTTCCAGCTTGCCTTCTTTTAAACGCCCCAGACTCGTAGTGGGTGACGACCGTATCGGATGGTCTGTCTGTTTGGCACGCACATAGTCGTTACCGAGAGTGAAGAACCGCTTGACCTGCGTCGTGATACTTTGCACATTTGCTTCGACCACGGATGCATCGAGCGCGTTTCGTTCAGTTGACCTGCCTGAAGGATCGCCTATTGAGCCTGTTGCGCCGCCTATCTATCGAAACCATTGCACATTTCTTCAGTTGTGCCAGATGACGGGAGATTGTGGAGCGGCTTACAAGTGCCAAAATATGATGTCCTGCTTCCTTCAAATGTAGCAGTGTCAAAAGAGGCAGGAGATTCCCTACGTGTAACGATTTGGCGGATGGATCAACTCCAGAATAGATGCAGGTTGTCGACTCGAGCTGCTGAGCCAGCTTTGGACTGTCCAATTCGTCATTGCATATGGATTTTGCATAGATTCGATGAGCTACATACAACCGGGTCGACTGAAGCGACAGTGAACTGACCTCGTCACTGCAGCTACGAAACCACGGGCCTCGAGCTCGGAAAGGACATTACGGCCGCTGGATGATGACGTGTGAGATAATTTGCGTCGTTTTAGAATGTTGGCGGTATACGGCTGATTCCTTTGCAAACTTCGGAATAGCATGTTGGTATGGGTTGCCTTGCGACCTTCATGCGTCAAGCAAGGAGAAGGTCTCTCGACTTTGAACAAACAGGGAAGGAGGACGGACATTATCCAGATATCGGCATCTTCCGGCGGCCGAGTTGCCGACACGTGCCAAAATTCGATCGTGTGGACTGTCTTCTGTCTTCCGACTTTCACCTTTACCTTTGATGGTATGCGCAGGTTTTCTACAAGTTTCCTGCTTACATCTTGATACGACGTGAGGCTGCTTAATCTCAGCCTGCCGATAGCACACACCAGGAAACTCCACTACCTCGACAGACATGACGCAAGCTGCAGCGCAACCTTACACCGGTGGTGACGACCTTGATGACGGACTCGATGTCGCATCCGAATACATGCCTACCGGAGCAATCGATGGCGAGGATGGAGACATCCGACACTCGGATACCGGAGGAGATGCTCAGGGCTTCTTTAGTGAAGATGAGGGAGACGATCTAGATCATCAAGATGATGAGCGGGACGAGGATGGCAGCGCAGAAGTCGGACAAAAGCGAAAGGCTACTGCCGGAGAGAGCGAACGAGGACAGGTTTCCGGCGCTGCTCTGAGCGATCTAGAAAAAAAGAAGAAAAGAAAGCTCAAGACAAAGGAAAGAAGTGAGAAAGTAGGTAAGGACGATTCCTCTAGTCTTTGTGGTTGCCTTGGCATTCGACTGTGCGGGCTAACCTTGCTATTTTTCAATCTTTGTAGCGCAAAGTCAGAGAGGCTGAAGCACTCCAGCCTTCCGAAATGACGGTTTCCCAGCTCGATGAGTGGCTGTATGACAACCTGAAAGAAGCCTATCCCAAAGCTTCTGAGATGGAGTTGGCTGATCTCAGGATACCGCGTAAGTAGCTTCAGCCCTAGCAAACGAAGAATCTTACACTGATACCTTGTCCCGTCAACAGCTGGCTCTATAATGTCTACTCGCGAGTGGTCAGACAAACGGGATCTCACGACACTTCCTGCCTTCATACAAAAACGTACGTCGCATTATTCGGACGGTAATCATACCTATTTTGCTGACATGGCGCTGTGAACCGATCTAGAACTTCCACCGCTGCCAAAGAATATTAAAAAGGAAGGATCGCCATCTATCGTCGTCTTCTCCCTCTCAGGCATGCGATGTGCGGATGTAGTTAGAAGCTTGAGGAGTATGAACCCAAAAGCGCCAGGAGAAATCGCCAAGGTACGTTGAGTCAATCCACGCAAATACAAAGGTCACTTATGCTCCTATCCCTTATTCAGCTCTTTGCGAAACATTTGAAAGTTTCTGAACAGATCGAGTACCTGCAAAAAACCAAGATCTGCATCGCTGCTGGCACGCCAAATCGGATAGGCAAAATTCTTGCAGATTCGGATGCGCTACACATTCGCCAACAAACGATGATTCTCCTCGATCTTTCGTATCACGACTCAAGTATGTTACCGTAATCTGATTCTACAATACAACTGCGCCGGGGCTGACTATTACGTGTACATCCTTTTCAAGAAAATCGAACGCTGTTATCAATTCCAGAAATTAGACAGGACTTCTGGAAGATACTGTTCGCCGACAAAGCAGTGAGGCAGAAATTGCTTGCCTCGGGCGTGAAGATCGGGGTGTTCTAGTTCGGATAGACGAAGGAGGAATTTTGTAGCTCTAGATTTTTCGACATCACATGTAATATTGTGCATAACTCGGCATCAAAATGAAAGGATATTAGGTTGGAAACGCACGTTTCCCCTGCTCTTGAATAATTGACACACAAGTTTCGAAGGCGACAAGACATTGAAACAGACAAAGATGGAAAGAGCAGTCATTGAAAGTCGTGAAGTATCGTTATTTCACCGAACAAAGTTTACTTTGCTTCTGCGTTACCGGGAACGGGTAAAGGGCGACTCTAGAAATACGGGGGATGGTCAGTTTCGGTCATTCAGACGTTCGGAAAGACGAGGCAACATACCCCGGGTGCCGGAGGAGCCGGTTTGGTAGTAGGCACTGAAGCCGGAATAATAGCTGGTCCACCTGTTTCGGTTGAAAGGGTAAGCGATTCCGTTCTTCTGGCCATGATTTTCGAAAAACATACCCAAGTTCATAGATGGAGGAATGTTAAACGATTGCCATGCGGGCGCAGGAGCCGGTGGAGCAGCAGGTTTCGGTTCTTGCTTGGGCGGTGCAGCCTTGGGAGGCACAGCCGGCTTGCCAGGTCCACCTGCATTGCCGGGCCCTGGCCATGGCTGTCGTGAAGGGTTCCAGATGAGCGCAAGCGGCAGGGCAGACAGCAAAAGGTGCATACCATGACTGCCATCAAGTCTCCAGCGCTTTGTCGGCCCTTGAGGAGAAGAAGCTCCGCAAGTTCGCTGTTTATGTGATCCCGTTAGCAGGGTCGCAAGGCGTAGAGCTGGTAACAAACGCACTAGTATAAAGCTCTCCGAGTCTCTCGGAGATCTCCAACTTCTTTCAACAAAGCTCTGACCTCGCTCTGAAGGGACAATGATTTAGTGCGCACTCAAGAAGATTTTGAATACGGGAACGACTGACAGATAATGCTTTGCTAAAGTCGTCCAGGTAGCCAGCCACATTAAAGGCGACCTGTTCCCTAGCCATTGCCTTAGTCGCCTCCTTGGTGTTTTTGTGCTGGTCCGCATTCTGCGCCATGATATCAGAAGCCAAAGCGCGCAGGAAAGCAGTTTGATCTTCGTTACTCTTTTTCAAGAAGTCGATTACTGCATCAGCTCCAGGTTTCTTGCCTTGCACATCTCGCCATTTCTTGTCGTTTTCGACCTCGGCCAACAATTTGTCGAAGGCATTCTGCCAATGCTTCTCCCGTGTAGTCTTTTCCTTTCGACGTGTATCCTTATCTTTGGCCGCGTCTGCGTAGGACATCTTCCACTTGTCGTCCTTGCTGTGATGATCAGCAATCACCTTTGTCAAGTCCGACAACGCCTCAATTTGCTCTTGATGGCGGTCTGCGGAAAGCTTTGCAAGATGTTCCTTTTCTCGCTGTATATTTTCTCTTTCGATTCGTTCGTGTTCTGTGTGGTGCTGAGGGTTAGTAGAGAGCGATTAAGTGAGGAGTCTTTGCATGACTCACCAGCCTGTTCCGCTTTCGCCTTGGCTTGAGCTGCTCGAGCGAAGGGTGCGATCAACGATAGCCGTTACCTGCCGCATTCTCGCAACTTACTAGCTAGTCGTTCCTTATCAGCCAGGGGCTGCTCTGGACTCGGCATCGCTTTGTCAGCCTTGTTACTTCCAGGACCTGCATGATCGTGGTGAGTCGTTTCGCCTGGTAGATTTAGAGTGCCCGGGCGTGACGCCTGTTGATGATTGATAGCAGGGTGTCCTTTGCGAAGTGACGGTGGAACAGGACGGCCCATAGCGTCATCTTCGGTCTGGAGGATTTTGCCCTCCAAATTATCCAGTGTGATGTTTACATTGGTATGCGCGCCGTCTTCATGATCTCCTTGAACATTTTCGGCAGGTGCACCTGGAGACGCGTGTTGCGCGGCTGCCTTTTGCGCTTTCGAGGGCTTTTTCTTAAGTACCTTAGGGCGCTCACCTCCAGTCGGAGCGTTCGCATGCGAGCCCACCTTGGAGCCGTGACCTGCCGTTGGATGATGCTGATCATGAGACCCTGACATGTTCCCAAACTTTTCTGCGTCGGAAGGAGGACTAATTGATGGTGGAACGTTATATTGACCTAGCAGGGGTGGTGTCGAAAGTACGGCAGGGACGTGACTGCCTCGTTTCGTTGCGGGACGTTCCTTCTTTGGCTTCGCGTTTTTGCCTTGCTTGTCAGCTTCCTCCATAGTGCCAGGAGTCGCTCCGGAGTGTACGCCCAGCGGTGCAGATAATCCTGGCGCTGGATGAGATACTGGAATGTTTGCCATGTTTGCGGAATGAGGGTCTTCGGCACTATGAGACATAGGCCGGCCATTTTGATGCATAAATGGGTCATTTGCTGTGGGAGTGTCGGCGTGATCTTGAAACTTGACAGATGGAGGCGACTTTCGTAACTTGTTGTGTCCAGCAGTGGCACCCGAAGCCTGTCGCCCTTCTTCTGTTTGTACGTTATGATGTTCGACGGGGTCCCCCAACACAGTCGTTCCATGATGGGGATCGGTTGGCGCAACTGTCTGACGCATTGAGGATGGCAGCGATTGGGGAATCGCTGGGTCGGCATGAACGACGGTGGGCGCAGGAGACCCGAACGAAGCAGGGAAGTCTTGTACAATGGGCGGATGCGATGGCTGCGTCGGTATGTTCGATGGATGAACTGGGTTTTCCCTGTCGATGGCAGGTCTCGTACTCCTGAGATCGGGATTGAATCAACAAAGAATAGGGTGCAGATCTTGAGCAGTAATATGACTTACTTGGACGGCACAGGTCTGACGAGTAGACCGTTTGGCTGCTCTTCCACCAGAACTGCGGGCTGGTCTCCAGAAACGGTTGGTGGTCGATTATGGAGATCGGAAACGCCAAATACTGTTGGTGGAGTAGTGTGATTAGGTGCATCTCCAACAATGGTAACAGGTCTTCCATTGGTATCTTTGAGGTGTATGACAGTGGGAGGGGTTGTAACCGGTGGAGCGGTGTGAGTAGGCGCATCACCGACAATAGTTACAGGCCTTCCACTAGTATCCTTGAGATGTATAACGGAAGGCGCACCGGTCGACGGTGGAGCGTGCGATGCTGGGTAACCGTGACCTGGATCGTATAGCATTTCATCTTCCACTGTTGCAGCGTGTGGGTGATAGGAGCTCGCTATGTTGCGCAACACGGATAGAGGCAAAGAGAATACTCATCAGATTGAGCCTTTTCTAAAATTAAAGGGCGTTGCGACTGACCTCGATCTTGGAGTGATGGTCCAGCAACGTCGTAAGTCTTCTTGGTTTCAACGACCGTCTCATGGCTGGGAGGCATTCCGGCCGCTACTTCAGAAGCTGAGCGATCGTACTCCCGCACGACTTCCGTCTCAACGTCTTCCCCAGCAGGGCCTCTTACAATCTAAGACAATTACAAGTCAGCAAGAGCCCCAGACACTTCTTCAGGACGAGTTGTATTACCTCTGTGGTTGTCTCTTTGACATGTTCTGGGCCAAAGTGCACATGATGTGGGGCAAAGTCCGATTGCGCTACTGGTGAGAAAGGAAGAGGAGGCGCAAGCACGACCGGTGGCTGTGGCAAGGGCTTGGACGCCGCCATATCGTGCGGATTGAAGTCGGTCTCCTTGATCATAATCTTCTCTACCGGCTGTTGCTGTTGTCTCTCTGACTCGGCCAATCTTTTCACCAACTCGGCTACTTTATTCTGCAGATCCCTGAGCAGAATGTCTTGTTGATAATCCTTTTCTGTCGCGACCGGCAAGGTCGCCGCAATTACCGGGCTCTCGCCGCTCTCGGAATGCTCCGTGATATCCATGACAGCCGTTTGCATTTGTGGAGGCGTTGGATGCATAGAAAGTGGTCGGCTCAACACCGGTCTCGTTGGTTCTGTGTTGACCGTCACCTGAACGGGCGGCTCTGGTCCGACGACCAATGTCGGAGGTTTGGCTGGTAGTGGTGGCGGCGGGTGATTGAGTACGTCCCGAATCCTGCCAATGTCATCGTGTAGCGTGGCTAGTTCCCGAAGTTGTTCGGCTCTGTTCTTGTCCATTACTGAGCCAAGTTCATGTAGATAACGCCCGATTTCGTTGGTCTGCAGTCCTTGCGCCTCTGCGAGAGCTTCCGCCTTTTCGTTCGCTTCATGCTGAGTTTCATCAAGGTGATGAACGGCATCATGTAATTCCTGATCAGTATGATGACTTCCCGGATCCGAATGACTGTAGTAGCTGGAAGTATAAGGCCGACTGGTAGATATGGTTGGTGAACCCACTCGAGGCGGTCTAGGAGGGAAGAATTGTCTTCGAGGAATGCCGTAGTTACCGCCAGCAGCACCTGGAGGCATATACCCCGGGCGGGGAAAGACGTTGGGGCCGAATGGTCCTCCGAAGCCGGGCAAGCCGGGACCGACGCCATTCATGAAAGGTCCCATGTGTGGCCCCACCATTGGAGCACCAGGTATAGGCGGCGGGAAGCCACGTCGGAAGCTGCAAGTACGGTG
Organism: Naganishia friedmannii; assembly: GCA_030039255.1. Taxonomy (NCBI): domain Eukaryota; kingdom Fungi; phylum Basidiomycota; class Tremellomycetes; order Filobasidiales; family Filobasidiaceae; genus Naganishia; species Naganishia friedmannii. Next base: position 1,910,476 of record JASBWT010000001.1, on the reverse strand, counting down.
ATTTAGTGAAATGGCAACAAGGTAGGCAGAAAGAGCCACTTACTAAGTCGTTGTCATTGGCTCGCGAACACCACCTAACCTCGAAGGTAGAAAACCAGGACGGAACAGTGGCGGCGGCATTACGGATGGGTAGCCTTCGGGCCGTACCGGACTGGGTATGCCGACAGGTTGTGGCAAAGGTCCAGGTCGAAAGCGTCTCCGAGGTGGTGACGGTGAAGTGGAAGTTGTAGTCGTTTCGGATTCTGTCTCCGGGGTCAGAGGCCGTGGGAGGATTATCGGCCTGTGTAGAATCGGTCGGGGCGTATTCTCGAACCTTTCCATACCGCTGCCGTTAGGTTGCTGTGGCTGTATTGTGGTAGCGGTGCTGCTGTCCAATATCGAGTTGGAGTCATAATCATACTGAGGCTGCGCGACTCTCTCTGTCGCGACGTGCGGAGGCATGGCGCGGGCTCGCGGTTCTAGGTCGACGTCAGGCGAGGGTGGTGGCAAGTTTTGCATCTCCCACTCTTCGTCGAGTTCTTCAGACAGCCGAGGACTACTATGAAGCAAGGAATCCGGCAGACCGCTCATCCTAGCCAGTCTTCGCCTTTCATATGCGCTGTCGATGGAAGGCGCTGGTGCGGGCGCTCTAGCACCTTCTTCGTCGGAGTATCCTCCATCTGTAATTGTTGAAGCCGAGCTACTTTTGCCATGGGAAGCGAAAGAAGAAGTTGTTGTTGCTGCTTTTCTGCCTTGAGGTATAGGCAACACGCCTTCGCGGCCCATGTCCACAACGATTTCCGAATCACCCGTGCGAACCAAAAGTCGTAGAAGTAAGTCCTCCAGTCTGTGCATCGTGGGGACACGGTCATTGGCGGCCTTTTCATCCTCCATCAGGTCCTGCAACCTTTGCTGTTGTTGCAAAAGAGCAGTGTTCTGCTGTTTGATGGAAGCGAGATCTTTCAAAAGCCGTGAATCTGCCACTGGAGTACCGGGTTGAGTGGGCGTATCGCTTGGAGATGACGACGATGAACTTGAGGATGAAGGGCTTGGAGGTGGTCCGTGACCTCTGGGAAGTGCGCTCGCTTGCCCGACTGGCATAGTGGCGTCTTTTGCTGATAATGCTGGTGGCGGGATTGAAAGGAAGGTGCCAATGTCAGCGACAGCTGTTTCGATTCGATCAAGTTGCGAAGTCAAGCCTCGGGTATCGTTGATTCGTGCCTGTTCATTTCCCACCATTGTCTCAAGGAGGATAGGCGACAATGAAGCAGCGGACGACATGATGCTCGAATGCGATGCGTGAGGTCGGGTAGTCGCGCTAGAGGACGAGCTGGAGGTCGAGCCTGACGGCGTTCTCGAACTCGGGGACGAGCTGGAAGTCGACGACGAGGAAAAGCTGGGGACTGGAATGCGTGATCCGCTGGGTTTCGATCCCCGGCTTGTTGCGCCTTTACTGGGTCGTTTACTACTGGCGGTGGGTGTTGCAGAAGGTGTCATCCTATCAAGAGAGGACGCAGCATGCGAAACGGATGACGGCGTGATGGAGAATCGTGGATGGTCGCTTTGTGGGGTGTAATAACCGCCGGATCCTTGGGTCGCGGTAAAGTAGTCTGAATGCATCGACAATGGGGTAGGCCGAGGCTGCGGTCTGGGCCCGATAGGTGTTGTTATGGGAGAATCGACAGCAGACGATGTCGCAGCCTTGGCGCTAGAGTAAACGCTTGTGATGATTCCGGATGGCAGACCATCTACGAGTGGCCAATGAGGTGTTCTGGCAGAGTCGACGGGAGTCATTTCTCGTCGACGAGGAAGTCTCGGTGGCACAGTGGAACTCGAGACCGGACTGCCAGACCCCAGTGCCGACATGTAAACAGGCGTCGGACTGGAGACGTGGGAGCGGTCGTCAATGTCACGAACTCGAAGCACAGTGATTGCTGACGAGTACGATGGAAGGCGCTCGGAGGATTCGTCGGATGAGAAAGAGCTAGGCATCGTGCGACTGACGACGGAGCGAGTCGGACATGCTTCGATTCCTTCATCCGCATGTTCACTAGTGATACTAAATGCGCTTTCATACCTAGAGTTTGTCGATGAAGGTTGTAGCCGGCTAAGAGGAGTCATTCTCGGTCGTGACTTGATACTGACGTCCGATCCGTTGCTTGTCGGTACGATGGGCCCTAGGCTTGGCGGCGATTGTCGAGCAGGCATGACCTTTCCGGCCTCGGGACCCGCAAACGTAGCCAGATCCAGATCCGCTTCGGACGCCACCCTGCGAAGCAGAGACCCAGAGCTCCTGCCCAACTGTTTACTGCTGTTTCGATTCAACGGCAATACTCCCGTCTGAGAATCGCCAATATAAAAGTCGTCCGATACGCGTGAAAATCGGTGGTCCGGCAACAGCAAACGTGGACGAGTGGGCATATCGGTTGTATCATGCTGGGCAAACGCAATCGTCTCTGGTGGTTGAAACACTGTCGAGCGCGATCCATTCTCAGAGGATGCGGCGGCATCGTCATCGATCTCGAGTTCGCCCGGCATTCTTTCAAGGACGTCCCTGCGCGTCATGACATGAGTAAACAGATCACATGTGACGTGGTGAAGGCCTTACCAAATAGCAGATACCCAACGCACCCGATCTCTCGCAGACGCTGACCCCAGGCGCTCGACACCGTCGTCATACCCTAGCTGGAATGGGTACAAGTTGTTGCTAAGCTCCGGAACTGCCTTGGCAGCAATGGAGCCAATATCGTTCGCTGCGCTCGGATGGTGTGGCGACGGTATAGATCGAACCTCTACGAAAGATCGCACCATCATCAGTACCTTTTTCCTCATTGTCAGAACGGAAAACTGGACGTACCCAAACAATGAACGAGATCGAGCGTAATGATTCCACGACTGCCATCCCCAATTTCCGGAATCCAGGTCAGGATCAACCGGTCCGTAAATAGTTGGGCATCGCATTTGATCCATTTGTACGGTTGTAGTGGATCGTGTACGTTCAGGTACCAGAGTTCACCCAGCCGCAGCGGCTTTCCGATGAAAGGTATTAGCAATCAAGAACGGGACGGCAGCGTTGGCAAGAGCAACTCACCTCGCTGGTAATCTCGGAAACTTGTGAGACCAGTTTCCCTCTCACCGCCCGCCCTACCACATCCGCGTCGTCCGGACCAGGACCAAACGCAGAGAGCCGAAGCGCAGGCAACGGTTTCTCCCGCGCGAGATCCACTCCCGCCACCTTTTCCCTTCCCTCTCCCGCACCTTCATCAGGCACATCGTCGGTCGACCGATTCTTCCCTGAACGACGACGCGTACTCATCCTCCTGATCGTGAAGAACGCCTCCTCGAAAACATTCCTATCCTTTTCCTCTGCTCGTCCCCCTTCCCCTGTGTTCCCCTGCGCAGCGCTCCCAGTAACACCAGCGCCATCAATACGCAACGCAGGCGTATCGTAGACCCGCGGTGTAGCAGGAGTCGCAAGTTTCCCCCTCCAAGCGGCCACAACGTTCCTTACGTTCCTAAGCGGCGAGACATCCCTTTCCTTGCCCCTGGCTGGGTTTCCTGCTAGCCCGACCCTTGCGGCAGTTTGCGCGAACGGGAGCTCCGAGTTCAGAGGCATTTCGGCGGTGTTCGTGTCGACCAAAGCTGCAGCCGTCGAGACGGCAAGCAGTACCTCGGACGCCGAATCTCCAGGGTAAATCACTGTACCGGCATCGGACGCTCTTTCCCCATGCAGCATCATCATCTCCTCCTCCTCCATCCCCCCCACCTCCTGCTGTACGTATGTTTCTCGATGTGCGTCTGCAACACCATCGTCCAGCTTCATCGAGGGTGGATCTCCAGCGGGATCATCCGCTACACCTCGTCGCCAGAAAAAGACGTCATCGGGGACAGACGCAGCACGCGCATGAGACGCTGTGAAACCCGGTTGTGGACCTGATGATCGTTGTTGCTCTTCGTTATCAACGCGGCGTGGAGAAGGCACAACATGTTCGCTCGTCCCCCTCCCATGTCCGACTCCTTGTGCGCGACCACCAGCAACTCCTAGTCCCTGTTTCGTAGGAGTCGCCGTGCCACCCGATTCAAAGAACGCGATCAATGACTTCGCAGCAGCCGGTGCGCGTCTTGCGGTCGTCGGCGTCTTGCTTGTATCGGCGATAGTAGTAACCGCAGGAGGAAGTGGTGCTTGGTTGACTGATGTAGCCGAGGAGGAGGGGGAGGTGGAGCAAGTCGGAGTCGTCGGTAATGATTTTGCTACCCCCGACACAAAACGAGCAAAAGTCAGTCTGTCATCTAGTCGGATGTTCACGTCCATTCGCGACTATCAAAGGAAAAAGACTCACAAACGGCACTATCACTCGCCCTATACCCCTGACCCGCCATCCCCTCTTTCCCTCCTCCCAAACCCAACCCCAAACCTAAACCGAGGGAAGACCGCGACCGCGACCGCGACCGGGACCACGACCTCGCGCGCTCATCCTCCTCTGTCCGTTCCGTAACGGGCGTCATCTCCCGTTTCTTGACCATCCCCCACCCGGAAACACCTTCGTGGATCTCATCGTCTGTCTTTGCAGACCACGCAAGAGGGTCGAGCCATGCGCGGGAAAAGGTTGTCAGCGGTGGTTGTTGTTGTTGTTGTTGTTCTTTGCTGCGTGGTGTTCGTTCGGTATCGTTTTCTTCTGGTGATTCTTCTTCTCGTGTCGGCCTATATGTGGGCTGTGCTTGATCTCGTTTATCGTCGTGGGTCGGTGGTCGTTGCGCCGCGGTGGAAAGCAGCGGAGGAGCAGTCGCAAGTCTCGGCGGCGGAAATTGATTCGTTTCCTTCTCCTGTCTCGCAGCCGCCGCATCCTTGCTCCTTTCCACATCCTTCTCCTGCGTCCCGTCCGCTACGTCGTCCTCGTCCTCGAAAGACGGGAAAGAAATCCATGCTTCAACGGCGATGTCCTCCTCACCGGCACCTCGTACCTACTCTGTCGGTTTGTCAAAGGCGATGCAGCCGGAGAGGGTGACGACGGAACCGATGGTGAGCTTGTATATGGCGTGACGTACGACGATGCTCGACTGGTTGAAGAACTAACTGAAGTGCTGGAATAGGACCGTCCATGTTTCTCCAACCGTTTTCTCGGACTCGTCCCTGCAGTCGCCAAAATAGGAGGCGGAAAGTATTTGTCCTCCTTCTCCTTGCCTTCACCCGCACCGCCTTTCACAACCTCACGCTCGCTCTGTTCTTCACCCTCTGCTGCGCGCGCCCTAGCCCGCTGCTCCATCTCTTCTATCATCTCCTCGACATCATCAATCACGCCCTGGGTCCTGCTCCCGAATCCAAAGCGTTGAGGAGAAGGCGAGAGGACGGGCGTGGTGTTCCTACTGCGCGGTGGGATTGACATTGTCCTCTTTGTCGATGCAGTGGCTGTGGCGAGTAGCGCGCGGTGGTGTTAAACTGTCCACATCCGCTGGAAAACGGTTGAAGAATGACTGGAATGAAAGAAGGAAGGAACGAGGAAATGTTCATGCTATAAGAGGGTCAGATACCATACATGCATACATTGATGGCGCCCTGGAGCCAAAGGAAAGGTAAACAAATATCGTTGGAAACACCAGCTCGCTGATGCACACGTCGACATGAAACGCTTGATGGTGAAACGCCATTATGCACGGGTCGGCATAACCGTGTGACCCCTGATTGTCGCCAAACCACGGCCCGGCCCGCATTGCGATCTGAAGAGGTATTGTCATGGTGATTGATCGCTCTGACCGAGTGATAGCTTGGATAAAGACTTGTTCGATACATACGATAACGTTACACAAGCAACAGACATCTCCTATCCCTATTCTCTTGCTCGGTTACCCCTTCTTCCCCTTGTTCGATCACATTCCTCCTTCCTCCTTTCTATCAGGTGCGCCCAAAGACATTCCCACAAATGCGGGGTAAAGCATTACGTCATTCAGGAATCCATTGGTTTAACAAACGACGACGACCGAAGAAGGGCCTTTCTTATTATTTCTTGGTCGTCACCTTTCCCGCCCGGATCATCGTGACCTCGTCCTGGAAGGGACGCTCAACGATGCCGCTTCTCTCGTCCCTCGCGCACTCTGTAGGCGTCACCAAGCACGACCCTCCCCCTCCCCCCTCCTCGGACGCGCTAGCAGCAATCCCACCACCTCCCGAACTCCCCCAACCACTCCGTCTCCTCATCGCACTCGCAACACTCTCAACAACGACACACAACCCTCTTTACCCTTTCCTCCCTCCTGCGTACCGCTCCTCATGGCGCGCCATGGCCACGGAATGGTCCACCGCTGTCCATCGCCTGCTCCAGCTCGACCGAGAGAGGCTGCCTGCGACCGTACCCCAAGCGGAACAAGTTTCCGCGGCTGCACGTGCGTATTGGGACGATATGGAGGAGAAGGAGAGGGAAGCGGAGCAAGGCAAGGTCGTTTTGCTTTTGTTGCTCGCTAGTGTGTTCCAGCCACCGACGGAGGGCGAGCAGGTAAAGATGGTTGATATCAGTGCGGAAAAGAGCGCCGTGGCAGATGCTGTCCAGGAAGAGGACCACACGAAGATCCGAGCACCAAAATCGGATAAAGTACCAACATTATCATACACGCCTCCCGCCCGCCAACTCATCTATACAACCCTGCACCTCCTCCACATCTCGGCAACACCCAACCTCCCGCACACTGAATCCGCGCTCGCCGTATCCCTCTTCACGGCTCTACAACAATCCACCCAAAACACCTCTACAACAACAACAAGCAACAGCAACGCCTCTGTCGAATCTACACGCGCGCAACACGCAGATGGATGGGGCGGCTCCACAGGCCGCTGGTTAGCGACAGCCACTGGCGCCGTGATTGGCGGCGTCGCAATAGGCCTCACTGGCGGGCTCGCAGCACCTGCCATCGCCGCTTTGGTGCCGTCGTTCATGACCTTTGGATTATTGACAACGGCAAGTGCGCCACTGGTCCTGGGTAGTGTGTTTGGGATCGCTGGTGGTGGGTTGACGTCGAGGAGGGTTAGGGAACGGTGGAGGGGTGTTGACGAGTTTGAGTTTGTGGATGTCAAGGTTGGGTCGGACAAGGTGGAGGATGTGGTTTCCGAGGCGTCAGAGTCGACCGAGTCGTCGCCGATGCTGAAGCAAGGAGAGTTCGGAAGGGCGAGTGGTGATGAGAAGCGGAGGGATGATGTGAGAAGGAGTTTGGAGGGGAGGAAGAGTTTGGATAAAACGGATGAGAAAGTCCCGATTGCGAAGGGAACAGCGCCGAGTCTCATCGTACGTCCCTATCGCACCTTGAGCTTGCACTCGCTAACCCACTTTCTACCGGACGTAAAGGCAACCATCATCGTCCCCGGCCTTCTCACGAAATCCCGCACCGAAGCCCTCGTCGCATGGCAATCGCACATCATCCCTTCCTCCCCGTCCCTCCACGATGGGCGGGACATCTACGTCCTGAAATACGAGACAAAACGCATGTTGCAGACCGGTAAAGCGATTGACGCGTGGGTGACGCAAAAGGTAAAAGGCTACGTCAAAAAGGAGATTATCAAGCGGACGGTGTTGTCGGCGTATTTCACAGCAGTGGCGTTACCTCTGTACGTTTTCGCCTCCTTTATCCCTGTTACCGTTGACCCGCTCAGTTCCTTATTTGGACGCCGCATGCAGATCGGTGTACAACATGGCCAGCTTGGGGCTGGATAACACCTGGGTCCAGGCTCAGGATAAAGCAATCAAGGCTGGAAGGCTGTTGGGGGAAGTGCTTGAAAATCGGGTTCAAGGGCAACGTCCTGTCGTGCTCGTACGTTTCACGACGCGTTTCACCCATCACCGCATGTGAAAGAATGGACTAATTCCTTTTTCCCCTGCCACGGTGGAACAGATCGGATCATCACTCGGCGCACTGACAGTTCTCCATGCACTCCTCTACCTCTCCTCGCGCACAACCTCCAACGCACTCCCACAAATCGTAGACTCGGCATTCCTCATCTCCCTCCCGTCCGCGCCGACGAGCGAGGAGTGGCAAGCGTGCCGGCAAGTCGTCGCGCGCAGGGTGGTGAATGCGTGGTGCGAAAAAGATTTGGTGCTTGCTGGGATCGTCAGGTCAGTCCCACCTGCCTTTATCACCTTGCCTGCTTGTGTGACTGTGCGACTGTGCTGATGCCCGTCAACTGGCACGATAGATTGCATGAAGTCTTCTCCCGTGCTGTGACGTTGCAGAACGGCGTGCATGTGGCCGGTCTACGACCCGTCAACCAGCCCGGAGTCGAGGATGTCGATCTGACTGATGTCGTAGAGGGGCATTTGGATCTGCAGAGGCAAATGGGAGAGGTGCTGCGCGTTCTGCGGGTTGATGAGTAGTGTTGTTGTGGCCAGTAGGGTGGATCATTGATAATCGAGACAAGGTTTGATTCTCGGCATGGCAGTGTCTAGCTCGTTTTATTCATTGTTCAACTCCAATCTGTAAATGTTTATGCTAGTATAACTATAACTTGATATAATCTCTTGAGGTTGTTTCGCAGCTTGTATTCTTTTTTCCTAATCGTTTTTCCACTGGACCCAACTTGCGCTTTCCCTACAATTCTGAATGTTCGTGTAACCTTTCCAAGATCTCCACCTTCGGTTCGGTTCATTTGCACATGAAAGAGTCGGACGAGTTCTGGTCGCCTCCTTGGTAAACACCTTTTAGCGGGTACTGGAGTAACGATGTTTCGTCAGGATTGTATATGGCAGAGGGGAGCAAGAGGCACCTACAGGGCACAGCTTTCGAGTGAATTGGACACCTTGAGTCACGTTGTTGTTGTTATACTTGGTGGCGATCAACTGGGTCGGCGCTTTGCCCTTTTCGACCCAGTCAACCATGGCAGCCAGGACTATAGCGCGTAAGAATTTCGTCAGATTACTCAACCTAGATTGCACGGGTCTGGCAGCTTACTATCGTGGGCTGAATCGGTCGACAACGGGGGCATACCCGCACTTCGCTGGTTGTTGCCACCAAGCGCGTTAGCTCCGTCTCCACCATTACAATGGTTCATACCTGGAGGGGACGCTATTTTGAGAATTCGCAGACTCTAATGACTGAAGAGGTTACTGCTTACCAGGAACGGGGAAGAACCGGTAATAATCGTAAGGATCCATGTTTGTGTTTTCCTTGGTAAATGCCGAAATAGCATTATAAGTGTCGTACTATACACGTAGCGACAATTGTAAGCACTTGTTGAGACGTTTCAAATCGTGTCAACACATACACTGTTACCAGAAGAAATGATCTGGTCGGCTAACCCGGCATAATGCAAGAGCTTTCCGCCGCCGGCAAAGTAGCTGGTATAGTTAAAACCATTGTTCTATGTGTTCAATGCAATCAGCCGAGCAGCACTCTCCGTGAAGGGGGAATGTAGTGGACGCACATCAATCTCTCCGGGATTAGACTGAATGGCTCGGAAGACGTCGTCAACAGTTAACGTGTTGTAGTCCCATTTCGGATCCCTAGACGAAGCAAACGTCAGTGTCTCCCTCATGCGGATTGAGGGGAGACTAGCAACTCACGAGAAGATCATGTTCTTCCAGTACTCGGGTCCCAGAGCGATATTGGGTCCGGAGACATACGAAGTCGCGTATGCTACCTCACCTCCTGGCTCGAAGCGCGAGAAGATGAATGTACCGTTGCTGCTGTACCAATCAGTATACAGGGCCCTGACAGCAGCGATTTGGCCCAACGTAAGGCAGGTGGAACGGTCGTCATTGGGGCCACACGCTATTGCCTCTGGTCGGAAGCTGAATTATCAAAGCAGATTAGCAAGTGAAGCGCAGTTCACCCGTGAGCGCAGAGTACTTACTTGCATTGTCGAGGGTCATTGATAACATTGTCGACGAGCTGTTGAGACTCGGGGATATTAGTGTCACAAAACAAGGAAGAGGGTATGCGAATTCACGACTTACGCCATCAATACCGTCACACTGCTTCATCACTTCCTTGTGAATGACGGACCACGTAGCAGGCGAGATCCATCGGGTTCCATTGACGGGAAGAACTTGTCGGCCTTGATAAATGTTCCATGCTGCAAGCCGGGCAATCGGGTTGGCAGGAGTTCCGATAACCTACAATTGCGAAGCAAAGTCAGCACATGAATTGGACTACGGGTACGCAAAGGGCACTTACAATGCCATCAAAGTCTTTAGGGTATCGTTGCGCTTCGACAAGACCCATCCTTCCGGCAGTACTGCATCCCAAGTAGTACTTCTTGGAGATCGGCTTTGAGTAGTACTGTTCCGTTAGGGTCTTGGCAGCTTGGTAGCTCAATTGGAATGCTCGATAACCAAAGTCCTTTTGTGCTTCTACGTTGTTCAAAGCCCATGTGCCGTTGACGGGTGAGCTTTGATGACCTGTTGAATGCGTTTCAGCGTCACTTCGCGCTTTCTTGGTATCAAGCGACAACATACCCGTGTTGGTACTGAAGGAAGAGTATCCTTGAAGCACACCGTCGTAGGACAAACTACTATAGACGACTATAGGGAAACAGGGTCAGGCAGTGTCTTTCACTACAGGAGCGACCCCAGCTTACCTCCACCACTGAGTCCACCGTTACCGAACCCGAGAAGACGGTTGTTCCAGGCATCCGGCATCCAGACTTCTGTCAAGGCCTGATTCCCGGATGTAACGTTGGTAGTGATCGTCAAAGCCAGCCCTACATGACGGCGGGGCAAATTTCATGAGTCAAGGACGGGCATGGTATCGAAACTAATGTGACTTACGGCAAAAGGCAGGCATAGTGTTGGTGTTGACGCCGCTCGAGGGAGAGGTCAGGTTAACCAAGGCCCCGGCAGGGTAGTAGGTCGACTTCATGGTCACATTGGGGATGTTTGCTTTGAAGCCTTCACATTGATCCTTCCAGGCAGTCGCACCAACGGCAGCGACGAGACCAATCAGGGCAGCGTTCGTTATACTCGGCATGTTGGACAGAAGTTTCCGAGTCGATGGTTTGAGACGATAGAGGTGGGCTGTGTGCCTGGACGACAGGGAATGAACAGCAGAATCTCCATCTTATATACCCAAAGCAAGTGCCATGAGTTGGTGGGTGCGGAGAATCGTTGGCCCACACAGTAACTTCAGGTTGAATGTGGACCCATCTTAGCTCTCGTTCCTGCGACTACAGGAGGAATAGGGACAAACCCAATATCAGGAATGTCTAGTTTGGGTGTTGTATGTACTACCCTGAATGCAAATAGCTGTAGTGATTCAATGTCTCAGCACGGTAATTCCGAGCTTGGGCAATAGGCGATTTAAAAGCTCGACACTATCCGGTGGGGTCCCGTTCTGCTCCCGAATCTTGCCCAGCTCGTTCCCCTTAGCTTTCCCCTTGATCCTTCACAGCTTCCCCGGACCCTACATGAGCGGTAGTGGTTGCGGTATTGCAAGTCTTCCAGATGATCTTCCGCAAGCTATAGCTGAGATACTCCACGACTCGATTTCGCCGATCGTAGTTGAATATGTGAACAGCTATGTGACCGGTAAGTTTCGCTAGGCAGTAGCCTCAGGGAATCAGGGCAACAGCCGATGTCAGTACGTCAGGGTACCTACGCGTACATCCGGCCATTCATTCTCCTTCAGTGGTCGATTTGAACGATCCGAAGAGATGTCAAATTCGTGGCTTGGCCCTTCGTGATGAGTTTATCAAACGTGGACCTCGAGAAGGCCCAGTATCCAGTGTACGTTCATGCTTTGCTGCGCATATGGAGAAACGGAAGAAGGCTTTGCGGACGCTTGTCCCGTCCACCTATCAAAATGCCGGTGATTCGACCCCCCGAATCAGCAAAGCTACACCATTCATCACAAGTAGTGTACATGCGCAGGTTGGATTCGGACTGCCAATGAAGCAGACACCCAGGCTGTCCGCCTGTCTGTTTACGGATTCTATGCAGCCTTATACGCTTCCCGTCGAGTAGCTTCCTTGTAATGGCATCCGAGGCTGGTCCCAGCATTCTGATATCTCAACCTCTCAACATTCCAGCTCCCGGACTCCCATCACGCCTCACGCCAGGTATCAAACCTATGCAAGGCGAACGGAGGGGAGCGCAGGACCGACAGTGAGGCGGCAACGGCAAAAGATCGCATCGCAATCTTTGCATTTCGACGACACCACGCTACAACGCGCCATGTACCAAACGCCAACTCTATTGATACCTCTCAGCTACCATACACATCACAGCGCGAAGCATCTTCACCGCCCCTTCCGCTTCCTAGCGTTCGCATTCGCAGAGCTACTCGTACCAGACGCCTTTATCGCTCGTGCATCACCTATCTCCACGACCTCGCCAGGTCCTGCAGCAGGCGCCCCAGCGGCTTTTCCAGCTAATGCGCCCGCAAGCCTATACGCCGCAACGGAAAAAAGACGTTGGAATCGTCAGAGTTTGATGGGTCCGGGGGAAACGGAGAATAGACAAACTTTTCGGACCAATCCGTGTTCTGGAAGCCCTTGATGCGTTGTTGCATGTTTGCCATCTCTTGGGCCTCCTCTGGGTCCAACTCCATGTTTGCCTAGAGCGCACAAAAAAGCGTACGAAAGGAACAAGTTAGTGGGTGAAAGGCTAAGCAGGCGCCGAGATTTAGAGGAGCGGCAACGTACAAGCATCTTGGGCATCGCAAATGCCATTATCGCGGTAAATCCGAGCATCAACACCATCGGATTTTTCAACAATCCCATAATATTCGCTCCCTGCGGTTCTTCATAGTATTGAACTCTTGCAAGAGGGGCCAGCTGTATCGGGTATGCAAGGGATGGTGTTGTTTCTGTTGGCGGGATAGGAAGACGAGCGGGGTGATACGGTTGAAGGTGGATCGTTGTTGGTGTGATTGTTAGGTATATCTGCGAGAGAAAAAGGGTAAGCGACATGCAGAGTAGGGTAACCAGCTAGTACACAAACGTACCGAATCGAATACGTGTGTCTTGGACTTGACGTCCAGGATGTAATTGCCTTCCTGAACACCAGGACTGTAATAGAATTTAAAGGCATGAGCAGTGATGGGTACATATAAACATTTCAGGAGACGTCTACGCAAGTACCAAGGTTATAGTACGCCTATCTTATAGAGAACGTACTTACATCACAAAGGACCCATCTTTCCTCACCAAAGTCTGGTATTCTCCATAATTCAGTACCACGGCAGTACTAGGAGGCAGCACTTCTTTGGCTGCACGTCAAACCACCAGCAAGCACGAAGATCAGCAAGCAGCAGAGAAGCATGGACCATATGACGACTTGCCTGTGAGATGCTGATTCCGTACTACAGCTCCTGCAAGGTCCACGGCCCCGACAGACAGGATCCACGAGCAGATTACGGAGCTTTAAGGGAGGAAATTTAGCTAACCACTCAGTTATCGCTTGAGTTCTAGCGATAGGCTTACAAGGGAAGCAAGAGACGCATTGTTGGCCTCTGTTTCGACCTGCTGGTGGTTGTGAGAGCTGACTGATTCGGAGCGACACGAGTTATTAGGCAGAAGTATACAGAGAGAGGTGTTAGAGAAGGACATCCAACAACGCAATCAGGTCTCGCGATCGACGTCGAACTGCGGGGGCACCTTCCGGGCCAGGTCTTGAAGCAGCCTTCTTCGAGCTCATCTTCTTGGACTGATCTTCAGATATCATCAACCATCTTCCTGGCACTCAACCGGCATATTCATACTTTGCGGTTGGAGGGAAAATTAGCAATTCAGGAGACAAACCATGTCAACGCCGGCAAGACAGGACACTTCGCGGACCGGGGAGAATGGCTCAGGACCGGGAGGAGCCAATCCGTCTGACACGGAAACCAACGCTGACGGCGGCGCACATCAATCTGAAGCCGAGGGTGGTATGGATCAGCATGGAGATGGCGAAGAGGATCCTGAAGATGGAAATCAGGAGGGAGGTGGTGCCAACACGAATGTGTTGGAGTACCTCAAGCGGAATACACACACAAAGGCTGTGGAAATGTTTGAAAAGAAAAAGCTCGAGGAGGAACAGGCACAGGGAACGTCCGGAAGCGCGACAGCCAACGTATCTATGACTCCTGCCGACACATCATCTCGATCTCAACTCCCGCCGGACACAACCAAACCCAGTATCCCCAAATCATCGAACATCACACCTGCGATGCCTTCTACATCCACCTCATCAACGCAACAACGCCTAGTGCCCACACCAGGCGAAGGCCTCCCCGCCAAAGACCTAATCAAGCGAAACCTCCCACAAGCACAAGCATCATCAGCATCCACATCCGCATACTACCTTACCCCGGAATTCATGGCGCAAGCGGAAGACGTTATCAACCGACACAAAGCTGGAGCGCAGGCCGGAGCTGCAGCGACAAACTCGAGTATCGCGCAGGCTGTGATCACTTCAGGAGGAGGAGGAGGCGCGGCGGCGGCGGGTGCGCAGGGGATGTTTGGCGCTCAGGGTGTTTTGCTGGATTCGACGGATAGGATTATGGGGTATGTCAAGCTTAGGCAGTGGGTCGAGGCTGGTCTTGAAGGATGGAAGGTGAGTCTTTAGATACATGCGAATTCTAGCGGTCAACCAAGACCGTTTTTATGCTCAAATTGACGTTACTGTTTGCGTTAATAGCCGGAGTTACGCGAGATTCTCTATCCCGTATTCGTGCATACTTTCCTAGATCTAATTGACTCGGATTTGACACAAGCAGGTACGTGATTTGTGGAATATATCCCTTTCCAGCCCGATCCTTACATGTCTATTATATCCGTCAGCACGTGAATTTTTCGCGAGGCATATGAAGTTCCACGAAACCTTGCACTACGTCGACCTCTTACAGTTGAAAAACGTCACCAGCTCAGCGCATCTGATCGTCAACCCATTGGTCGTTCGTTTCAGGTCCGTTCCTCGTTTTATGCTCATGGCGTGATGCGCACTAACGGTTCCGCTACATTCTTAGACGAAACATGTACACCGTCAATCTCTCCAGGGGAAGCTTTGGCTTGCTGATAGGATGGCTCAGTGATCTTGGCTTGGAGGCAATTTGGGACGTCTCCAAAGACGCTTCGCGGTACAAGGAGGCTGTGCGGACGATCATAAATCAGCGGTTGAAACTGAAAGGTACGTTGGCGAGGCGAGAACCCGACCCCACCTGGTGCTGATCTGGCCTTGTCCCATCCTGTAGTCGCAGATTCGGCGACACCCTTGTCGGTCTCTGTGATCCGCGAAAACGGATTTATCGACCTTGTCATCCCCTCGCAGGCAAATGCAACTGACGACGCACCTCGTACCCAATCTGCGCCTAGTACAGAAGAGTTCAACAAAGCCAACAAAGGTATCGTACTGGGAACAAAGGTGATCTCGGAAAAGTTGCAGGAACATGTTGATTTCGAGATTAAACGGTTGGCAAAAGAGGGGAAAGTGCCCGGAGCGGAGGAAGAGGCGGAAATGGAGAAGGAGGAGAAAGAGAAGAATGATGATGCCGACAATGATGGAGATGTCGAGATGCGGGATGCGACTGGGGTACCCGACACGGAAGCCTCCAGTAAAGCAGGAAAGTCAATACAGCAGTCCGCATCGGATAAAGAAGTGAAGGAAGACAATACGGGCGACGAGGAGCTGATACAGCCGCAATACAAGAACCTGGTCGGACCAACAACAGGCGGAATGTTTAGCCCTATTGATGTGCAAAAAGAGTTGCGGGCAGTAGCAGATAGGAGGAAACGCATAAAGCTAGGACGGATGACTCGGTTGGGTGATGATTATGGCGTGAGTGGGTATGCGAAACCCAGTTTACCGAGTGTGTGCGCATATACGGTGTTTGATAATGGGGAAGGGTGAGTGGATGGATTTGAACCGATATGCCGGTCGAACGCTCATACGTCGCTTGGCTCCGCAGAACGACATCGACGGCCATTTCTCAAGATGCGACGTATATGGCAGCTGGATCTGCGGAAAGTTGTATTCGACTATGGAATTTGCGCGGGCAAGGTTTGAAAACCAAGCCTTTACAACAAGACGACGGTGACGAACAGGAAATGAATGGTAAGTGTCTCTACCCATCATTGCTATGATGCATCCACTGACCGAATATCACACCAGATCACACAAACGGAGAGGGAGAAGACGCACCGACAGTTCGAAAACTCATCGGCCATTCCGGCCCCGTATACTCGCTTTCCTTCGACCCCTTGGGCGGAAGTGTAGCACCACCACAACACCTCTTGTCTTCTTCTCAAGACGGCTCAGTCCGCCTTTGGGGCATAGAAACATATAAAAACCTCGTTGTCTACAAAGGCCATACCGATCCTGTCTGGGCAGTCGAATGGGGACCTCTTGGAGCATACTTTGCGACAGCAAGCAGGGATCGGACGGCGAGGCTCTGGGTGACGGATCGGGTGACGCCGTTAAGGATGTTTGCTGGTCACTTGTCGGACGTTGATGTAAGTCCCGGTTTTTTTCCCGATTGTCTTCCTCCGCTTTGCTGATCGCACCACCTGCTTTCAGTGCCTGAAATTCCATCCGAACTCATTGTACCTTGCGACCGGGTCAAGTGACAAGACTTGTCGTCTGTGGGACGTGCAGCGTGGGGAATGCGTACGTGTGTTCTTGGGACACAACGATGCAGTCGATTGCCTCGCCATCAGCCCCGACGGCCGGTACCTAGCTAGCGCATGTACGTACTATCCTGACCACTCATTTGGAGCGCTGTGGCTGATCTGGCTTTCATCCCCTATAGCGCAAGACCTGACAATCAAGCTATGGGACATGCTACACGGCCAAGAAATCAAGACAATGTCCGGCCACACGCAACCCATCACCTCGTTATCATTCAGCGCGGAATCATCAACGCTCGTCAGTGGTGGACTTGACTGTACTGTCCGCGTATGGGACGTCAAGACATCAGGTGGGCTGAAAAAGTCGTTGTCGAACGGGATTAATGGGGCTTTGACGGGGATGGAGGCACCCGAGAGGTGAGCTCGTTGATAAAGAAAGAGTCTTGGGAGTCGCAGCTGATCCACCTGTCTTTTTGAAGTGTCGATCTACTGACGACGTACAGGACTAAACGTACGCCTATTACGACTGCACAGTTTACGCCACGGAATCTCTGCCTGGTGGCAGGGACGTATGTAGAGGATTAACGTCAATTATTCATTCCAGCGGGGTGCGGGCACATCCTCGTTTTCAGATTCGCGGAAGATGATCCTATGATTGGTATCGAAGTATGCAGTAGAGAGGGCCGAGTAGCAGTACCTTGCGTTCGACAGGTTGTTATATCTTGAGACATGCGGTGCTGTAAAGTCGCTCGAGTTGCTGGCAACGAGTGCATCGATATTCTGGTGTCAAGCATCGGGTTACAGTGTAAGGACAGAGATTAGATTATTGAAATCCTCCATGGCGAGGGTTTTCTGAGCATTGACGAGTCAAAGCTGGCTGTTCATCGAGGAGGGCTTGACAGGGGGACACGGCAATGCCAAAGAGCGCTCGATGCATTGCGTTTCGTCGGAAAAGTCGGGAAAAGTGGAGAATGACTGTCATCATCATGACTGAAGCATTGAGTGGCGATCGATGAGCTCGCCGCCCTTTCCGTTTTACAATTTGCTTCCGCCGTGTCCAGAATTGTTCATTCGTTTCGCGTGGTGAGTAGTGGTCGAGTCAACGCCGGAGGGATCGGGTGAACGACCATTCCTACCAACGTACGCAAAGTTTACATATACAAGAGTGGTATCATAGAGCGACATTGACCCTACATCTCAATAATACAGACTCAACAACAACATGGCAGAACAAATTAAACAAGTATTCGCCGCCAAAAAAGCCGAGGGAGAGCCTGCGTTTGTCACCTTTATGACAGCAGGCTACCCAAGGCCACAAGACACCGTACCCAACATGCTCGCCTTGGAAGCAGGTGGAGCGGATATCATCGAGCTCGGTGTTCCTTTCAGTGACCCTACTGCGGATGGACCGACGATTCAAGAAGCAAACACGGTACGTCTCAAGGTCCTCTAAACGTGCAGCGTGCTCGTTTCAAGGTTTCTCATCACCCTGGTTTTGCGCGCACATAGATCGCTGTCAATCATGGTGTCACCTATACCGACTGTCTAGAGTATGTCAGAGAAGCCAGAAAGCAAGGGCTCAAGGCCCCGGTAATGTTCATGGGTGAGTCTTCACAACAAGAGGGAAATCCAAACTAGCACGCCGCGTATTGACGAGTGGACTTTCTCCTCTTTTCTCTTGCTTAGGCTACTACAATCCCATCATGTCGTACGGCGAAGAAAAGGCCGTGCAGGACGCTCGGGATGCTGGTGCCAACGGGTTTATTATGGTTGATCTGCCTCCCGAGGAAGCTATCAAGTTCCGACAGATCTGTACTTCGACAGGGTACGATTGACCTTTTCAATGTTACGCCTCTTTGCGAATAGTTGCTAACAATCCATCTGTTTAGCATCTCGTATGTTCCCCTGATCGCACCGAGCACGAGTATTGGTCGAGTCAAGTTCTTGGCTGGTATCGCCGATTCATTCATCTACGTTGTCTCCAAGGTACGCCACTATCTTCCTTCGCAACGCCGCCAGCAGGCGTCTAATGCACGCACGTGTATCTTTCTTTCCTGTACAGATGGGAACAACCGGATCGACACGAGAAGCCGAAATGAACACTGGTCTGCCCGAAATCATCGCCCGTATCCGCGCATTCACCCCCGTCCCCCTCGCCGTCGGTTTCGGCGTATCCACTCGCGTACACTTTGAAGCAGTCACCGCCTCGGGCGCAGACGCCGTCGTCGTTGGGTCCCGCATCATCGACGTGATCAAGCAAGCGCCAGAGGGTCAAGGCGCGAGTGCGTTGGAGGCTTATTGTCGTGAAATTACGCTCAAGGATCAGCCTAAACCCGATGGACCGACAAAGAAGCCTGTCCCCATGCCTGTGGAAACCAATGGAAACGGCAATGCAAACGGACACGCGGCTCACGTCGAGCCTGCCTTGCCTATCCCTCCCGCGGACCCGCTGAGCGACATCAACCCATCCGATCAGGCAAAAGTCGAGGCAGGAACCGTTCTTCCTGCCCGATTCGGTGCGTTTGGTGGACAATACGTCGCGGAAGCGCTGGTGGATTCATTGGCCGAGTTGGAGGAAGCACACAAGGCTGCGCTTGCAGACCCAGAGTTCTGGAAAGAGTTTGAGGGCATGTACACGTACATGAATAGGCCTAGTAACTTGTACGAGGCGGAGAGGTTGACCGAGTATGCTGGTGGCGCCAAGATCTGGTTAAAGTAAGTCTCCAACGATCAGTTGGGGGAACTTTGAGAGGGATACTGACGTTTTGATGTGCATCTCCAGGCGAGAAGACTTGAACCACACTGGTTCGCATAAGATCAACAACGCTATTGGCCAGGCAAGTCATATCGGGACGTTTAACAATGTGGATAGATGAATAACATCGCTCGACCTTTGTGATAATAGGTCCTCCTCGCGCGACGTCTCGGCAAGACCAAGATCATTGCCGAAACTGGTGCCGGTCAACACGGTGTCGCTACTGCAACTGCATGTGCCCGATTCGGCCTCGAGTGTACCGTCTACATGGGCGCTGAAGATGTTCGTCGTCAAGCTTTGAACGTTTTCCGAATCAACATGTTGGGTGCCAAAGTACGTCTTTTGTCTTCTAGATGGATGTTTCAAATACTGATACAGAGCTTATCACCCTGGATTCTCCTACAGGTCATTGCCGTCACATCCGGGTCTAAGACATTGAAGGACGCAGTCAACGAGGCAATGCGAGCCTGGGTTTCCAACCTTTCTGACACGCACTACTGTGTCGGATCAGCGATCGGTCCCCATCCTTTCCCCACTATCGTCCGAGACTACCAGAGAGTTATCGGCCGTGAAATCAAGCAGCAGCTTTTCGAGAAGACCGGCAAGCTTCCCGATGCCGTCGTCGCTTGTGTTGGTGGTGGAAGTAATGCCATTGGTACATTCTACGACTTTATCAAGGATGAAGGCGTTCGATTGGTCGGTGTCGAGGCAGGTGGTGATGGTGAGCATCGGTTTTCCTCTGTCAACGATCTTTGCTGATGTATGTATCTCCATATGTAGGTGTCGAAACCGCAAGACACTCTGCTACTCTGTCGCTCGGAACACCAGGTGTTCTGCACGGTGTGAGAACTTACTTGCTTCAGTCCAAGACTGGTCAGATCATGGAGACCCACTCCATCTCCGCCGGTCTCGATTACCCTGTAAGCGGCCATCTCAGATTACTTGATATGGGGAAAACTAAACTTTGTTCTATCCTTCTCCCAGGGTGTCGGTCCCGAACACGCTTGGTTGAAGGATTCTGGTCGTGCTGAATACATTGTCGCGACTGATGAAGAAGCATTGCGTGGATTCAGAATCCTGACCCAGAAGGAGGGTATTATTCCTGGTGAGTTGCGTAACATCAGCTCTCGAGCTCAGGAGACTGATCATTGCCTTGCTGCCGACAGCTCTCGAGTCTGCGCATGCTGTTTGGGGTACGATCCAGTTAGCCAAAACACTACCCAAAGAGGCAAACATTGTCATGGTAAGTTCAGCTTCAAAGCTTTTGGTTGCATCGGAACTAATCGGCTTGTTACCCTTCTCTAGTGCCTGTCTGGCCGAGGTGACAAGGATGTGGAACAGATCTCGCAGATGTTGCCCAAGTGGGCCGACAAGTTAGACTGGCACATTGCCCTGCCAAAGTAATGGCATGAAGCTTAGAAACAAAGAGATAGATCGACTGGATGTAGAGTAAAAACATGGCATTGTATATGCATTTTCAATTTGATACAACGTCTACTTTTAGAGGGCACACAGAACAAGAGAAAAATAGAGTACTTAGAAATCACCAAGATCCAAGTCCACTGCAAGAGCTCCTGATTTTGTGTTGAGTACCGCTGCCTTGGCCGCAGCCTCGGCAGCAGCTTTGTTCTCTGCGGTCAAGTCAGCGACAACATTCTGTGCAGTAGCAGCTGCTTCACTTTGAAGTACGGCTAGACTTTTCGGCATGCTATAATGAATCGAATGAATAAGTTACAGACGTCCAGAAGATGGCAGCTATGGGATAAAACTTACGTTGCATCATGCTGCTTTCGCTTTGTCTTTACCCTCGCACTTGCATCATATATCGTTCCGTCGTCGATTTGTTTTCGTTTGTTCAATTCAGCCTGGTGTGCACGGCGAGAATTCGCCAACGCTGCCTTTCGGTTCTTTTCGTTGACCACGGCCAGTTTGATAGCCAGATCATCCTGCTCTTTGCCATCTTGCGATTGACGACGTTGTGCCGTGATGTTGAGCGCTAATTCCCTCAGCTGTTCATCGAGTGCTCTGACGGCTTCCAAATCACCCCTGCGCTCGGCGAGCGACCTCTCCGACTCCAAGCGGGAGCGTTCCCTCTCTGATGTCTGTCCGAGCCGGCCCAACCGCTTGAATGCATCGATTCGCGCGCGGATCTCCGCCTGCGAGGTTGTCATCGGTCAGACCTAGCCACTCGTAAACGGTGTAAACTGCCCGGCTTACATCTGTGACAAGACTTTCACGCTGTTTCTGCAGTGACTGTGCCTTGCTCTCCAGGTCGCTTGCACTTGGCAGATCCTGATCATCAGCATTCATGGTCGACCACCAACGGAAGACCTCCTTCTGTTGGGTTATTCGGGTCAGGAACCGAGATTGCGTTGAAACGCATGATCATGAGAACTTACATCATCAAAAGGTTGGTTGGAAACATCGCTCATTCGGATCGCCTGTTTGGCCCGTCCGTACTGAACGGTAAGTTTGCGGTTCTCCGGGAAGGTTTTGCCCTTGTGCTCAACCTCGTATGTACTTCCCTCTGGCGTCAAGCCTGATGCCGCATTTGACATTAGCCAAATCGCCAGATAATTGGGAAAGAGAAACCTACCGAGAACAAGATAACATCGATACTTTGTCTGACCTCTTTCATCCCGTCCAAACGGACATTTCACATACGAGTCTGAGCAGGAGGCAAGAGGGATAAGCAATGGCGACACCTGACGCGGCGAGACTTGCGGCTCACCTTTCAGCATAGCCTCGAAGAAAGTCCTATGCTTGTACTCGGCCAAATCGGCTCGACTCAGTCTCGCTTGATTCAGCGCAGTAGCCTTCAAAGGTTCCTTTTTCGATGATCGAGATTCACCACCCCTTCTATCTCTCGCCTTGCTCGAATCACCATGTCGCTCTCTACTTTCACGCTTTGAACGCGAGTACTCCTCGTCATCAGAGTAGTCATCATAGCCGTCTCGACGACTGCTCTTGCGATCCTTAACTCCGTTCGTCGGACGTTCTGTGGGGCCGTCCGATTCCTCATCGCTAAACATATCCTTTACGCGGTCTCGCGATGGCGAGACGGAACCGCGCTGTCTTCTCTCAGCCTAATAGAAGACTACAATGAGCTTGTTTCGTATGCGCAAATGACCACAGACTACTCACTCGGTCCGCCCGTTGCTTCCTCTTTTCGTTCAAAGCAGCCATTGCCCGGTTCTTATGCTCCGGCTTCGCTACCCCTGCAGTCATGTCCTTTGTCAGCACGCTGTAAGCCATCTTTAAATCGACCCAACTTACGCCTTTGACCAAGATCTTCCGTGCTGTTGTCTTCTTCGCCTTCTGCGTCCTCGTCGCTATCCACGAGATCCATAGCCTCGCTCTCATCGTCATCTTCTCCCGCAGCCTGAGCTGCAGGAGGATGAGCACCGTCCTCTTGCTCATCCTCTTCGTCGGATTCTGGGCCTCGAGTAGCTTTGTAGAGTTCTCCCAATGCCAAACTGTCGAGTTGTTTCTGACGATCGTCCGCACGATCTGCAAGAATTTGTTCTCTTTCAATTTCAGGCAAGTTCAATAGGCTGGGCAAAAGTGGATCAGCAAGAGATCAATTCAGAACGAGTGCGAGATTAACATACTATTCACGGTCATTTTCGTCCTTGTATTTTCCTTCCAAAGGGTATGGGATATTGGCACTGGCAGCGACCTTGTTCTTGGCTACAGCGACAGCCTTGGCAGAGACGGCACCTCCCGCCTTTTTTACAGCTCTCCCAACAGCCTTTCCTGCTGCCTTTTCCTTTGCAGCAGTGGCCTTCTTCGTGGTAGCTGCCGCGGTTTTCTTGGTACTGGATGATTCCCTTTTGGGAACGGGTGGCCTTTTGCTTGCAGCTGACGGTGCAGGAGCGGCTTTTTCCTCTTTCGCGACAATGCCATGCGGAGGAGCGGAATAGCCGTCTTCTGATTCCAGGTCCATCTCGTCCGCATCCTCGTCGTCATCTTCGTCCTCTTCCTCATCCCCTGATCCATTGGCGTCATCTCCGGAGCCCTTGTCGGCGTATCCCTTGTTTGGTGGAGAAAGCCTAGAAGGATCTAATTGCGGATACTCGTCCTCTGTTTCTTCATCATCGTCTTCAATCGTTTCCCTGCTAAGTCTATCTCGCCCAGAGTTTTCAGCTGTCGTTGTACCTGAGCAGTGTGTTTCCACAAACTGTCAAAGGTACTTACCCAACCCTTCTCTTTTTGGTAGACCTGTTCGCCGGCGAGGCTGCGGTTGCGTTTCCGCTCTTTCTCTTTCGGGTTTTCGGTCGGCCTGCATCGTTCGCCGCGGAAGGTTCCGCGAGATCAAGAATATCTTCGTCTATGTCGGACATTGCTGTGATGTAGGGAGATTTGCTGCATCAACAATTTATGTCGGGGTGCAGGGGAGAGGGAAGAGTGAAGTACTCGAAGCCATAGATGATGGAGATCTCGCGGTTGGGACTTGGCTCTATCTCGCCTATTGCTACGGAATTGTGCTGTTCATGTCCGTTCTCGGTCGGCGTTGGCCCGTAGCCCCCGTAGTAATTGAGTGTATTCCATAGATCGTTATCCAGCATCCAGCCAGTTATAGCTATAAGCAAAGCACTCCGTCGTGTCTACATCTTGTTCTCCCTCATCTCGTGCCGACCACCCTCCACAATGTTGATCAAACAATCCCACCGAGATGTCCCGACAAAAGCAGGAGGTACAATGAGGGTCTTCATCATTGAGCCTCACGTCCCCGAGTATCCGTCCGCAAAGTTCCCAGGATGTGTGGTATTCAGTGAAGTAGGTCATTCTTCTGACTTGTGCGATTCGTTAGCCCTCTGACCAACTTATATGTAATACGTCAGATCTACCAAGTTACTGGTCAGTATATCGTTCTGAGAAAGCCGAAAAGTATGCTCAATATGCTCTTCTTTGTTGTGGCATAGGTCCTGTCGAACGGTTCGCAGGCAACATTGCATCTCAAGGTATGTATTTGCGCCTTCACAGACGTGAAATCACACCGACAACTGACCGTCATTGGCTGCTGCTGTTGGAATCTTGATTCTCACAGGCTTTGTTGTAGCTTGTCCCTCCTCTTTCCATGAATTCGAGGGACCCGAGCCGATTCCCTACGATACAGAAGGTATGCATCTTGAAGCCGACCGATCCGCTTTATAGTGCGTTCGGTACGACTCGCTGACGGTAGTGTCTCCTTTGCTGCATCTTAAATTCGGGCAGGAACCGATCGGGGCAACAAATACAAGTTTGACAAGACCGTGGAAGGCTATGACGAGGTATGTCACACAGAACGCTCGCTTGCAATGCGCTGCGCATCTCACAAGCGTACCTTATGCTAACGATGCCACACCCACGCAATGTAGGATTGTACTTTGTCAATCGACCTGCTCACATCCTTACCTCAATGCACAGGAAGGATCGCGGCCACTGGCATGTGTCTCGGCGGTCACCTTGTAAGCTAAATAGCATACCACCTCGAAAGGCACGTTGTAACTGACTATTCTCGCTGATCAGGCTCTTCGGGTATGTTTCGACGTCGGGATCAAGCGACGTCGTGGAGATGACTGAAGTACCATCGCATAGGCTGCATTCGATCCTAGGGTCTTAGCGACTTTCTGTTGGTTCGCAACCGAGTACGTCTTGCCTTGCCGCTTCAATCTTACCGTCGGTCTTGACTTTATCTGACCATCTTGATCTACATCTTGAACCGCAGTGTACACTCCGCGACACTGGGTAAATGCCAATCAGACGACACACTGCTAAAGATCCAAAACGGAGAGATGGATGCCAAGGGAGAGGTTGCGTTGGTGTTCGGTAAACAGGTGGGTCTGATCGAGGACTTGTCACGGGAAACAACTCCTGAGCCTTTGCCTTTTGTCAGGATACGCACGTGCCAAGGGAAGGTCGAGACTTGATTCGAAAGAATATGGAGGACCGTGACATTCCATTCACTGTACGTCCCGAATTCCATTCTCAAAACATTCCATCTATGGGATCACTGACATCCAAACATCTTGTCGCTTCCAGCTGATGGAAGTCCAGGCGCAACACGCCTTTATCCGTGACAGCAGCTCGAAAGGCCGGTGGGATGCAGCTCTCACGCGAAGCCTGTTCGGGATGATGATGGAGTTGTTTGACCGTTGCGTAGTACGGGATCTGGGACCACGGTCTACGAGTCGAAGCAAGGTTGAGCATGTGTGCTAGTGCGAGTCTCGCGTGCGAAATCAAATGCAATATCTAGACGATCTAGATGAATGATGCTTGTGATGCTGGTTCCTCTCTTTGTCCTCCTTGATGAAACGCCGTGTAACGATGGATAAACATCTATTTCTTAGCTTTTGCGGCGTCGGGAGTTGCTCCGCCGTTGGCTTCCGCTGCTGCCTGCTTAGCCTTTATTTGCGCAAAAAGCGAAGTGATTCCAAAGTGAGCGATGCTGATTGTTGGAAGTCAAGCAAGAAGGTAGACTCTAACGTACAGCGATCCTGTTAATGACAAAAGTCATCAGTGTTCAGTTCCATGTGGTGGTTTTCGTGAAAGACTTACTTGGCTTTCAAAGCATTCGCTTGCCTTCGCAAATCAACAGTGATCGCCGTGTCAAACCACTACTCTGCATTTTTTCACTAACCCGGTCCTGAACTCACTCCTCGAGACGCTTTTTCGGGTCACCTGTTTGCTTTTTCGCCGAGCCATCTTGGCTTTGATTAGGAACGACATAAACAAGGTGGTGAGGAAACAGCCCAGCGTATGAACTGCTGAGGGTAATGCGTATCGACTCACTTCTTCATATTCTTCTCCCGAGCCTGAAGCACTCATACCATCAGAATCAACCGCACTATACCACCCTTGCTAGACCGCACGACTGACCTTGTCCCGCTGATTACCCCCTAGGAATGAGCTCGTCCAAGGTGAGCAGGAGCAAACCCGATGAAGCTGGAGGAAAACATCACTTACGAGCCATCCTTATCTACTACGCTTGATCTATACAGGAGCCGATACGGAGGGGAGATCGCTGCGATGCCTGCGTCTTCCATCTTCAAGATGAAGAAATCTTTGAGGATGGAATGATGATGCTGAAATGATTGAATGAGCGATCGATAAAGCAAAGAGCGCAGCGCGCTAAGGAGGGAATGTGGTTTCCAACGTTTCCAACAGCAGCTCCAACAGCGTTTCATCAACGCATCCAGACATTATTGCTTGACGAGTTAAAGGTTATCATACGGAATCCTGCGATCTTTACACAGGATTTGACAATGGCCGGCGCCTCTCACTACAGCTCCTGGATCCATGGCTTTTTTGGGTTTGCGCGTTGAACAAGAACTACACTGGTTTACCTTCGCGGAGGGAGGCCGGATAAGAACGGGAGATAGACGATCTCTGCATTCAAGTAAGTGGAAAGATTGTTGTTATCGGGTTATTCTCGTTTGAGCTGGTGCTTCCGACTTCTTCTTCACCAGTTAGCATCTCGTCGAGCTCAACTTACCGACGTCTACGCTCCTGTAGTCCTCATGATCACAGGTGGACCGCGCGATGGAACACACGTTACCGCCTCCTCTATCAAGTGTGCCACGAGCAGCCAGCGTCGTACCACGTTGAAGCTGCCCCACCTTCAAATCAGCTTTGGACACCATTGCAGCAGTAGCTGCCGAAACCCGCCCGAACGCATCTCCGTTGCTTGTCCAGGTTGTCCTGATGGCGCGAAGATTACCGCCCGTCATCCGTCATCTACGCAAGGAAGAGTCTTTGCGGCTTTGATAGAACAAGCATATCGAGAATGACAACACGGAGCGTTTCTACTGCTATTGGCAGCATGTTGACGGGAAAAAAGATCCTGACAAAGAACTGGGATTCATGCAGATGAAGGAGTGAAAGACAAGAAGAAATCAAAGTACGCTGAATTCACCTGGATCAATCATGCGAAGCGCTGTCCGTATCTACCAGTGTATATTCTTGTTATTTCCAACGTTAACATGGATAGAAGTTGAAGTCGAGGCTTAGTATCCGATAGAGTATCGAAATCAAGAATGGATCGAAGCTACTGGGCATCACACCTACTTGCACGAGGATATCAAACCGAGACCGAAACCTGAACAGGTAAAGACAGGTAAAAGGAAGCGCTCGGACAAACTCACGGCGGATACTCATGAAAGGCAGTACAACAGCGCGAAGGATGGGAATCAGGGAAGCTAAGAGACGGCAGAGTAGTGCTGATAGAGACCGGCGTCGTCATGTAAGCCTTTGGCCTGTTCTTTGTACCCAAGTTGACAAACAGAGCCGAGTCTGTAAGGACAGTCACCTTCCGGAAATACTACTCCGTGTCTACGTGGCGGTCTGTGGCGGTGGTGGTACGCTGGTTACACTCCGATCTGCGTCGGAATGTTCTCCACCTCGGGGTCTCGGTTGCAGAATGTATAGACTAAGGTCCAACATGTTCGGATCCTACAAGGTGGTGTATGACCAGTCTTTTTGAATCGGATGGTATTTGCTTTGGTCAGTCTCGAGCTTGCCTGAATATTCTCCTTTCTATCAAATGAAGGTCTACGGGATTCGCGGTGTGTTGTCTTCGCTAAAGTAGAGAAGTTCTTTTTCGATAACGTATTCTACTGGCCAGTCTGGCCTTGTCCCGCTGATCACCCCTGTGAACGAGGAGGCCAGAAGATGATCGGTACAGACAGGCGACATCGGTAAAAGAAATGTAAGACCTATGCGGCATTCCACTCTGTTCGGCTCTAGCCGAATACTATCCGGAATCATGCTTTGGAAATCATTCTAAGGTGAGTAGCGTATCCAACACCTTCAAAGAGAAGCTTCTTTTGGATAGATCTTGACTGAGGGGAACGAATGCAAGAAGCGATTAACAAAAACGGAGCCCAAAGGCGCGCGCGGCTGGGCGAGGAGCGAACAGTTACACCAGCTCTTTCGCCTCTCAACATCTGTCTTCAGCAATATCCGCAGATCGCCTTACTGCCAGCCCACTTGAGGTCAACCTACCGATTTTCAGCAGGTTCTTTTCGAAGGCCACTCATGATCAGTATCGCATGCAATGCCCAGGCTCTCCTGCTAGGTCAGCGAGATATGGGAAGCAGCTGTATCTGCAGGCACTTCTTCGTAAGAACGCTGTCGAAGCGTTATCTCTCCTTTGACGACTGACTTCTGCTGAAGTGTCGGCCTATGGCGAAAGGACCATCTATTTTGCATATAAGTAACGTCAGTCCCATCCGCAGGAACGACGACAAGCGCGAGGAATCGAAGACGCGAATTCTAGGCCAATCGCAACAACCTCGATACGCCTTAATACGACGCAGATGCATACAACAGAACTAAAGATCTTTTCCTCGTGTGCACGGGCCTTGTGCCTCAAATACGGCAAAGGAAGTGTCCATGAAGCGGCGAACCTCCAAGTCCCACATTTCATATGGGTGGCGTTGTGGATACTCGAAAGTGTAGTCAGGAGGAGCGAGGTGAGTGTATATGACGGTGGGTCCCAATGTTTGGGACGACTGCCCAAGTCAACACGAATATTCCTTACATGTGATACTCATATTGTTATGGACTGGGTATGCTTGATAGAGCATTCCGATGCCGAACGATGATGAGGAAGAAGACAAAATAGTGCCTCTGGACTTCTTACCTGACGCAGAGGCTATGAGAGCGCTCAAATATTGCTTCAGGAAGTGTACGGCTTATCGAATGCAGGAGGCTCTGACGGAAGCCAAAGGAAAATTATTGCACCCGTTTCCGTCTGCGAGAGGACATATTTACTTGCCCTATGGGGGATGTAGGAAGCTGTCCCAAGGTCTTGCAAATGCTTTTTCTAAGCTGATTACGCATGCGACTAAAAAGACCGTGATGCAATACCCAAGCTTGATGAGACCAGGAGATATGTCATCATGGCTGCAGCCGTTGGATGATGCAATAAAGCTCAAGCGGACGAAGGCCGGGTTGGGATATCGACCATACCATTCGGACATAGGTACATGGCTCCCAGATACCAACACTTCACGCTCAAAGGCGGCTAGTACCAAGAGGAGCTGTTGTTTCTCCAAAACTTCATCTAGACGCTCTACTACTGAAGGACAAAACGTTTACAGCCTGCAACAGCCTAGCGTACCAGATGCGTCACAACAGAGTTTCATTCAATCACAAGTCTATCAACATGAACAACGACAGCTCCCGTCGACGCATACCCCTTCGGCAAATCACCCCAATAGGCCGCCGTGGCCGATAATCCCCCCGCATTATAGCAGGCAGTTTAGCCAAAACGAACATCTATTGAGCCATCCTGATTACTTCAGTGGGTATGGGGAGAGCGTTCAGGTGCCCTATGTTGGACAATCGGATGAGTTTCCCTTTTTGACTGATGAGGAAGTGCAAGAGGCGCTTCGTCAACTGCAATTCCCTACTTCGTTAATTGGTAATGGCATAACAAACGCAGACACTGGTAAGCACCAAGCCTGTTGTGAACCGTCCTCTGTCTGACCCCTAAGAAACCATATTGCCTTCGGGATCCCCTCAAAACTGCTGATGATGATCAATTAAGGCGATATTTCCACCTACTTTTCTGGTGTCCCTACAAAGACGATTGACCACGCGGACTCAGTATTCTCAAAGTGATATTTTCCCTGCGAACTTCTCTGTATGCAGTCGCGATCACCATGTGCCGTTGTTTCTCGACAGCCTTTGTACCACTCCGGAATTGCATGGCGTATCCGATCCACGACGATACAAGGACCTTCTCGTAGTCGCCGCTGTACCTTCGCCCCACCCTTAACTAACAACATTCTCGAGGGTGCGCTGGTCAATTGTTCCATGGCCAGGACCGACAGGTAGTATAACACTAAGCATACACGGGAAATGTCGATTCATATGATATTTGCCTAACTTTCTGATAAATGTATTACTTCTGCTTACGGGCTCTACTTGAATTGTATTATCTCGTGTCTCCGCTTCTTGTAATGCCGACCAAGCAAACGGTATGACCTAAACTAGTTGCAAATAGTTCAGCATCAGGATCATACGTCCAGCCTGTTGATTTTGGAGTAAACGGCGGAGTCATCGGTATTGTCGTCCAAATCCTTCAGGTTCTCCGAGCGCCCGTCGGTGAACACCGAAGAAACGCAATGTTCAGCACGCTCTAAATAAGAACGCTGTCGAAGCGTTATCTCTCCTTTGACGACTGAGTTCTGCTGAAGTATGGGCTTATGGCGAAAGGACCATCTATTTTGCATATAAGTAACGTCAGTCCCATTCGCAGGAACGATGACAAGCGCGAGGAATCGAAGGACGCGAATTCCAGGCCACATCGCAACAACCTCGATACGCCTTGATACCACGCAGATGCATACAACAGAATTAAAGATCTTTTCCTCGTGTGCACGGGCATTGTGCCTCAAATACGGCAAAGAAAGTCGCAGACGAATCCAACATCCCTCGATCAAAGGCATATCAGTCAGTCGTCCTCAGGGCGACGCGCGAGGTTGTAAAAGACCCAATCCGTCGCAGAGTGAATTCGCGCATCACAACGCTTGTGCTTCGAGGCATGACTGGCAGTACCGCGGACCGTTTATCCTCTGCATCATCACCTGGCTGGTATGAACAACAAGCACTCGTCTCCAGCGCCATACCATGCGGTATCAGCCGCGACAGAGCTTGACAAGGAGTGCGAGCGGCGTTGCGCCGCAGAGAAATGCTTGGCGTGGTGAGCTGTGCATCACACTATGAGCAAGCCTGGCTGCATCATCAGACTTCCCTTGGCATGTGCGACACAATGTACGAGTCGAGCAATGGGTCAATTGGCGCGTTTTCCTTTTCCATCCTTTCGAAACGTCGTACTCGCGGATTAAAAACGTTTCGCACCAATTTTCCTTTGCGTGCTCGAGCTCTTGGCTGCTTTCCATAGCGTCAAGAGACTGCCAACGACGTGATGTACATGTCAACGTGGTCCAGCACAGCTTGTATCGCGAATTAGGCACTCGTCGTCGATTGTGAAACCTCCCTCTCCCTGAGCACGTCCTTGTGGAAGCCTTGCAATTCACAAGAGTGCCGTGCGCGTTGCCTACCGAATCGCGCCAAATCTCTTGTACCCGACTGCATAACCCTTGTAAGAATGCAGGTCAATGGCAGACCTTGTATCTTGCGTAGCAATCAGCTGAATACCAATGCACATGGAATTTCGGTTTGAGCCGTCTAAGGCGCACTTCGCTGGTGGCGATCAACGGCTCGCGCCTGGGCGCAGCATGCTGTGCCCGACACTACGCAACCTTTCTGACGGCTGGTATACTCGCTATCAACATCTCAGAAGGGGCTGGAACATTATGCAAGCGGGCCCGGTGCGATTTCGCGATGGTCGCGGTGGCAAAAGTGAGTCGACTTGGATCTTGTGCGTTGGCGTAAGACCTAGTGCAGCAGCGAAATAGCGATGTTAAGGTGCTCAGGGGTTGTTGCCGGATACGTTGAAACTGTCTATTTAGTCGCGCAACCAAGCCACGGGTGGTTACACTTTCTTTCGAAAACTGGTCGCGGTGGCAAAAGTACGTGGTTGTGAGCCTTGCGCGTTGCCGAAGGGTTTAGTGCAGCAGACATGTAGCGACGTTAAAATGCTGAGGAGACGCGGACGAATGATCTGAGATTGTTTGTCGGGCCGCCCAATTAAGCAGAGAGATGTTACAACTTTTTTTGGAAATCGGTGGCTCGCAGTGCCAAAGTTGCGTCGAATTGGACTTTGTGCGTTGCCATGGGCTCTAGTGCAGCAGTCAATCAATGATGTTGAGCTGCTTAGGGGATGTCGACGGATGCGTTGAAACTGTTTGGTCAGTCGCGCAACCAAGCCGAGAGATGTTACATCTTTCTGTGAAAAGTGGTCGCGGTGGCAAAATGCATGGTAACGACTTGGGCCTTGCGCGTGGCCGTACGACCGTGTGCAGCAGCTAAGTAACGATTTTAAACTGCTCAGAGGATGCGAGCGGATGGCCTGAGACTGTTTGTTCAGTCGTGCAACC
The DNA here is from genome assembly GCA_030039255.1 of Naganishia friedmannii. Taxonomy (NCBI): domain Eukaryota; kingdom Fungi; phylum Basidiomycota; class Tremellomycetes; order Filobasidiales; family Filobasidiaceae; genus Naganishia; species Naganishia friedmannii. Next base: position 1,878,231 of record JASBWT010000001.1, on the reverse strand, counting down.
AAGCCGAGAGACGTTGCACCTTTTTTGTGAAAATTGATCGCGCGCAGTGGCAAAAATGCGTCGTTGTGAACCTTGTGCATTGCCGTTGGACCGTGTGCAGCAGCCAAGTAGCGACTTCAAACTGCTCGGGGGATGTCGGCGGATGCACTGAGACTGTTTGTTCAGTCGCCCAATCAAGCCGAGAGATGCTTCAATTTTTTTGAAAGGTGGTTGCGGTGCCAAAGTGCGTCGTCTTGAGCGTTGCGCGTTGCCGTGAGAGCGTGTGCAGCAGACACGTAGTGACGTTAAACTGCTCAGAGGATCTCGCTTGATACGTTGAGACTGTTTGTCCAGTCGCGCAATCGAGCCCAGAGATGTAACACTTTCTTGTGAAAACTGGTTTGGCGAGGCGAAATTATAACGACTTCGACCTTGTGCGCTGCCGTGTGAGTGTGTGCAGCAGGCAAGTAGCAACGTGAAACTGCTCAGGGGATGCGAGCTGATGGTCTGAAACGAGTCGACAAGTCGCCAGACCGTTATTACAGGAGATTTCACTTTTCTTGCAAATTGGTCGCGGTGGCAAAAATGTGTCGACTCGGACCATGCGCGTTGCCGTAGAACCTAGTGCAGCAGACAAGTAGCGATGTTAACAGTTCAGGGGATGCAAGAGGACGGCCTGAGACGAGCCGATAAGGCGCCCAATCAAGCCTACAGATGTTACACCTTTTTTGGCAAAGTGGTCGGTCGAGATGGCAGAAGTGTGTGGTTGTCAACCTTGTGCGTTGCCGTGCCGCCGTGTGCAGCTGTCAAGTAACTGTTTTGACCTGCTCGAAACATGTCGAGAAGTGGTCTGAGGAGAGTCGTCCGGTCGCCAGAGCGTTATTACAGGAAATTTCCCTTTTTTGAAAAATGGTCGAGATGGCAAAATGATAACGACTTGGACCTTACTTGTGCGTTGCCGAAGGCTTTAGTGTAGCAGCCAAGTACCGATGTTAGGTCGTCCAGGGGATGTCGACGGACACGTTGAGACTGTTTGATAACTCGCCCAATCAAGCCGACAGAAGTTGCACCTTTTTTGTAAAAAGTGGTCGCGGTGGCAAAACGGTAACGACTCGGACCTTGTGCGTTGCCGTATGATCGTGTGCAACAGCCAAGTAACGATATTAAACCGTTTAGGGGATGCACGCGAATACGTTGAGATAGTTTGGCAGGCGGCCAGAGCTTTATTGCAGGAAATTGCACTCTCTTTGAAGATGGTCGCGGCGGCAAGAATGCGTCGACTCGGGCGTTGTGCGTGGCCGCGATACCGTGTGCAGCAGCCAAGTAGCAACTTTAAACTGCTCAGGGGATGTCGGCGGGTGGTCTGAGACTGTTACTTCATTCACGCAATCAAGGCGAGGGTCGTTACCCCTTTTTGTGCAAAACTGTTCGTGGTGGCAAAGGTGCGTCGTCTTGAACCTCGCGCGTTGCCATAGAACCTAGTGCAGCAGTCAAAAGCGATGTTGGAGTACTCGAGGGATGTCGGCAAGAGGACCGAGACGAGTCGTCAGGGAACCACTGCCATTTGTGCTTGACGGCGCGTAAGGCTGAGATTTGTCAGTGACGTGTTGCACGAACGCTGCGCAAGTCCTTGCAAGCCAAAGTCCGCAGCGTACATGAGCTTGGTTTCATAGTGTATGCTTATGACGATCCTCGTTACAATAGAGATAAACTTTCCAACCCTTGCTTGCCCTGTCGACGAGACGGGCCTTGCGAAAATAAGGCCCGTCACGTAATTGACAATCGCATAAATGCTTTACCCGCTTGGTCGGCCATTATCTCAAGTGATCATCGCTTCCGCGAGGGCTCTTTCCGCAATGCGAGTCTCTTGACCGTTGTATCCTTGCTTTGACGAGAGGAGAAGCCGACCGGAATGAATGCCACGTCACATGGTGGTGGCGAGGGCTTGTCGCGATCAATAGCCGGACCGGATGACTCACAAAATTCCTTGATAAGATAACATTGTATACCTTCTTGTTGGATGGCTCATTCACCCCGCTCGTTCTCATTACGCCCACGATCGGACCATGGTGACACTCGGTGAACTGCACGACGCCAATCATAGGCTGATGGGCAAGTGGAAAAAGGAAATGGCTCAGCTACCGAAAGGCGCGCCTCCTCCGTCCAAGCCGACCAAGCTCACTGTACGTTGCATCCGAATCACAAGTCTGTACTATTCCATGAACACATGTTATTTTCGCCAGCTACAAGATCTAGAAGCGAAAAGCTCCCTCCATCCAATCACCTCGATAGACGTCGACGGCCAGCGCATCGATATGAAAGAGGTCAAGAAGAAAGTCTCGCTCAAAGCGTCTCGTCTCGGTCTATGGTTGTCTCCAACTCGTCAAGCCGGACACCAATTCCTTTTTCCCTGACCTTACTCCAGCACTTCGATACCTCTCTCAGTCAGTGCTAAAAGCCCTCTTCTCACCCAGTAAAGCAAATGAAGCGGTGACTGATACCAATGCATATAGTTCGGATGCGATGGTAGCAAAGTCGGAACTTGATGGTTTGACAACCCCGATGTGCCGGCGTCGGGTTTGCCGTTCTCCGCCTCCGCAGATAACTTCGAGTCGACGAATACCAGGTTTTCCCATCCTCGCGTAGCCGTGTCTTGGGTAAAACTATGCCGAACGTCGGGAAGTAGTCCACCCGCAGCTATCCAAGCTGGCAAGTTGACCACGTCCTTGACTTCGGACAGGATACCGACGACCCCCAGCAGTATGCCGTCTAGTGTTGGCGGTTGCTCCGTAGATATTGAAGCGTGGGAGTCCGATCTGCCATGCCGAGAGTAAAATTCCGATGCGCTGGAGCCGAAAATCATGCGCAGTATACGTGCGTTCTCCTTGGTCTTGTCGTCGTACCCATTCAAGGCAGCAATTTCTCCTGCTTCCCCTTCACATCTATGCTTTGCATCCTGAACAACGATATCCCCTCTGCGCAAAGAATCCAAATCGAACTCGGGAATAGGTATATGATTGAACGGTTGCATGCAAGCTTTGATCGTCGAGTCGTCGATAAGTAAAGTAGAATTGGTGGGAGGCGTAAAGTCCGGATCTGGTCGGTAGAAGCGCGACTGCTCTGCATGCGTTGCTGACAGTTTAGCGAAATGATTAAACACCTTGCTCAGATCCTTGTATGTTGTAGATTTCCTGCCTACAGCGCAGAGATGTCAGCATCTTAATACCGTCCTCCGCTATACAGGTGATAATCACCATACTGCTGCCTCGTCAAATCCATTTCATCCCTAGTCCAAACACCTAAAATCCTCCCAGGCCTATTCTCCGCTCTCTCAATCCGCGATATCCATTCCTCGGATTCCACTCTTTCCTGCGGATCCGGACTCGCGGGCTTTGCCCATTTACCGAAAGCGAATCTTATCATACTATCCACGTTGACGGGTTGAGCGCTGCTCCAGACGAATGCCTCGTACGGCCGCATATCCTGTATGTCTGGTTCATAGCACGATGATTTGGCGGTTTCCGGTGGAGCAGGCGCAAAGATATAGTTGAGGAAAGCGTCGAGGAATGGCCGAGGATAGACCCTTCGTTTAGTGTTTGCCGCCGAGTTGTTGGATCGTTGTGATCGGACTAACATGGCGCCATTCAGGTCCAGTATTACTAGCTTTCTCGATTCCACCGGATTCAAGTCAAGATCGTTGCCGTGATATACATTCGGAGATTTCGAAGCCAGCTCGAAGTACTCTGGAGTTGGGTGTCGTTCGGTGACCTGCTCGGATTCTAGCGCTTGGATTATGTCAAAGGTCGTGCCACTTGGAAGGAGCCGGAAAGGATGCTGGAGGTGAAGAGGAAGTTTTGATGGCTGGCTTATAGGCTTGAATTCGTTGGATGTTGCGCTTCGATAAGCTGATGTTGAGGGCACTACTACACCGTTGTCAGCGTCTCGTAGGTACAAACCTTCTGTTGAGCGTGCTTGGGACATACCTGGGCTGGACTTGTGTTCATTCATCAGAGACTCGCTCTTGCGTTCTGGTCCATCACGGAAAGGGAAGTTGGAAGTAGGCTTCCGCGAGCCCGGCAAGCGGGTATCGTATTCATTCGTTGCAGAAGTGCGGCTGCGTGTTTCGTATCGTTGTTGCTCTGGTTTCCGAGCTGTTCGCTCTTCCCAACCTGGACGACTTTGTGCAGAATGGTGACCTTTCGGAAGTGCCACGTTTCTGCTGGGCGGTGGTAAACTTGTTGCGCTCCTATCTGCATTGGATCGTTTCCACTTCGGAGTTTCGATGGCAGCGTGTGTCGAGAGAGATGCATTACCTTCAGCAGGACGTTGTTTGACCAGCCTTCCACCTCGGATCGCATTCGAACTGCCCGGCGTGGGGTTACCTTGCGCTGTCTCCTTTCCATCAAAAGGAGCTCTACCGGAATCACGACGTCCTGTCTTTGCCAAAGCAGCGATGCTCTTTTCCGAGCTTTCTGATATTGACATTGACACCCTTGACAACTCGGATGTAAGGGATTGTGTGTCGTCCGAGTCTGCTGATATCCTTGCGAGCGGCGATGCGGATCTGGAGTCGTTGTGCGAGCCAGATGCGGAACACCGATTCATGGTGATGGGTGAAGTACTAGGTCGGATAGCGAAGCCATACGTTGCAGTAGTTGCGAACCTCATGCAATCTTGAACGGCGACGAGCTGACTGTGAGCTTGTGGGTTGGCCAAGGATAGAATACTTAAAGGATTAGCCTCAATATGTCTTCACCAAACAGTGCAACAACATCGTCAACATACAACATAAATCCTCCTCAACAACGACTCGATTGCCTGCTAGTTTGTATCCGAAACCGGCACTCCTCCTCCACTCCTCTTCCTCATCTTCTGTTCATTCTTGTCATTCCATTCCATTCCCGTTCCATTCCGTTCTTTCGAGTTGCGGTTACAATCCTCTCGTACTTCTTCTGGAATACATCATCGCCTTCTCATCAAATCATCATACAAGTTTCCGCGTTCCGAACTCTACTGAGCAGCACCGATCGGCTTTGGGTCGAGAACGTAGTCAATGTATCCACATTGACCAGCGGGAACGCTACCACCTTGGCCATTGTTGCTGTTGGGTCGAGGACCGACAAAGTTGCCTGGGAATCCGGGCTCAAATGGCTTGACAGCTGTAGAGCGGGATAGAGCATACCAGGTCAGACGATATCCAAGGAGCCGGAAACCAGAACAACACCGAGACGAACCTTCAATTGCCTTGATCTGGTTGTCGGTTAACTTGATTTCCAAAGCCTTGATGTTGGATTTCATGTGCTGCGGGCAAACCCGGGGATTAAGTAGGATGTCAAAAGGCATAACACAATCGACATACCTCAACTTTTCGACCACCGATGATAGGGAAGACATAGGGCGCCTTTTCCAAAATGTAAGCCAAAGCGATGGTGGTGACCGACTCGATCTGATGCTCTTCCGCGATCTTTGCTAGCACCTCTGAGTATTTGGCTTCATCCTCGCTAAGCTCTTGTCCGCCAAACATGGTTCGGAGTCCTTCGCCTTGCTTCCTTCGCTCTTCCAACTACGAGGAAGCGAGACCGAGAGAAATGGATATAATGGTCAGCAAGTTATAAACCGCAAGCGGAAGCGCCGCGAACGAACCTGCTTCGCGGACTGTAGCCGACCACCGCCCATCACGTCCCACGGGCAGAGCGCCATTCCAAAGTGTCGCGCCATCGGCAAGATGTCACGCTCGAAATCTCGTCTGCAAGGTGTAACGACAAGTATTAGCGATCAGCAACCTCTTCGACTATGCACGACGGCATGCGCGACTTACACCATGACGTTCCATTGGCCTTGGTAAACCGCGAATGGTGTCAAGCCTTCTCGCCTGTTTGAAAGCAAGAGTGTCAATGGCCATTTACGGGTCAAGAAGGTGCGAATACGACGACCTACTCGGCGTATGTGTTGGCGGCAGACACAATCCACGCGGGGGTGTCGCTGATACCGAGGTACAGGACTTTGCCGCTGACAACTAGTTGATGAAACGAGTGCATCAGTTCCTCAATCGAGGTCGTGTGGTCCCACTGTGGCAAGCATGAGAGTTAGTCTGCCGTTTCGAGAGGATCAAACCAGAGAGGTCTTCCTACCCAGTGCAAGTAGAGGATGTCGATCTGTTGCGGAACGATCACGATCAGTGTCCGGTACCACAGAGCCCGCCTCACCACGTTCAACTCACGTAGTCGGTCTTCAACTTCTTCAGCGAATCTCGGACGGAAAGGTGCAACGACTTTTTATGGTTGCCGGTATAGTTTCGTGCTTCGTTTTTGCCAAGGGCGTAAGACTTGTAACTACTCAACCAAATGTCTGTCAGTATGATATTCCAAACACGAGAAGGAAAAGCGCGACTGACGCTGAGCCGAATTTGGTAGCGATGACCATTTGGTCTCGATTTCCTCGCTCCTCCATCCAGTCCCCGATCCATTCCTCTGATTGGTCGTCCTCTGTGGGTGGCAGCTTTGTCAACACCAACTCGGAAAAACGTTAACGACAGTGCTGTACTCACGGTAAATGTTGGCCGTATCGACAGCGTTTCCGCCAGCTTCGAAGAATGCGTCGAGCAATTTGTACGATTGCTCCTTGTCCATGGAGCCCATAAAGTCCTTCCATGCTTCTCCGATAGACATGCCGCCCAGGAATAGAGGCGAAACCCTGTTCATAATGCATCAGCATTGAATCCGAACGCTGTGTCGAGGGAAGGTGCTCACCTGATTCCGGCCTTGGGAGAGAAGATCCGCCATCGCGCGAGCGGGCTTTCAGGCTTGGGTCTGTGAACGTGAGATGGTTCAAAGGTAAGAGGACGGACTGTGTGAGTATAATGAGAAGACCTTGGAGCTTACGCAGGGTCATTCATGTTGATTAATTGCTTGTAATTGAGTATTCGGTTTGATGTCGATAGTCTGAGCACTGCTAGGTTGTGAACCAAGGGAAAAATAGGACGGCGTCATCGTGAACATAGCCAGACTGCGTGTATATATATCCTTTGAGAATGAGCGATGTGTGCCTTGCTATCATGCCAACCTGAAAGACGGCCAATAAAGTCTTGGAGGATGGTAGATGGATGCCGGGATATCAACTATGAAGAGTGGAGGGTGAATGTATGTAGAGGGTGGAGGTGGAGGTGGAGGGGTACTCGGCGACGTCGTCGATGATGTACGCTGCAAACGACTACTACACCTTCTCCTCCTCGCCCAATACTATCGGAGAATCAACATACAGTTGCTGTTACGGCCAGAAGTTCCTGAGAAACATGCCCAAAGTTTCGTTGCTTGTTTCTCAGAACTTCATTATTCCATCGCTACTGGCTGGCGTTCACTCCCGGGTCGATGCATGACGCACCATCTTCCACGCCACGTAATCGGGAAGTTGTGAGCACTCTTCGACTCCAGCGGCGTATTGTTGAAGCCAGGTTCGGGAAGGAATAAAAGGCGATTGACCTATGAATGACACCCGTTCGTCTTCCGCTGATATCACCGCCATGTTTGCCGACCACCGATTTGAGTGCTGTACCACCTGAAAAATCAACTTCTATTGACCAATCCGAATACATCCAGTGACTGCGCACGTTTGATAGATAGTCGTTCAAGGTGGGAGACTACCCCTATGATCGAAGCTCGCAGGAGGAAGGGGGATAATCCAAGATAGATGTTGCCTGATCTGACGAGAACTGACTGACACCTCCATCGTCTTCTTCTTTGCGCAAATCCTTGCATCGCCCGCCTTTTCGCCAACACGGCATAGGCTCCAGTAATACAACCCCATCCCTACCATCTGCCTACTCGTGCTTCTTACCAGCTCCACCATTCAAAACGCCATTCATCGGCACCTTCGCCTTCCCCTGCGCTACCGACGACGGAGACGGTTTGTACTCTGTGTTCACGGGCAACCAGTGTCCCATCCGTTGCCTAAACCGGAGGTAGGCGTCTCCAAAGTACCTGACGAGGTGGATCTCCTCATCTACCACCCACAAAAAAACGAGGATGGAGCAACAGCCTGTCAGCAAGGACCACATGGCAGGGAAAAAGGAAAAGAAGGACGAACCGATGATACGCCATTTGAAAAATTTACTAAGGACGAACCAAAACCCGATAAAGGAGACGGTGTTCCCGAGTAACAGTTGGGTCGAGAGCGCCCAGTAGAAGAACCCGGTGTAAGCTGGATGTCGGGAGACGCTACCCAAACGAGATTTGATGAGCCCGAGTCAGTATGCAATGCGCAGGATTTTCTAACGAGACAAGGGTGGAAATGACGTACCGATATACACCAGAAGTGACGAGCACGTGTCCTTCCTGTTTATTACTTGATCTACTCACGACGTGTGAGAATGAGCCGGCTGCATGCACCATAGCGAGAGCACGTAGGGCCTGAGCGGCGATCAGGGGAGGCAGAGCTAGCATTGAGGTAAAAAGAGGTTCTTTTAGTACAAGTAAGAGCCTGTGGGCCAAGGAGGACGAGGAGACGCACCGATAATGAGCGATCCGTAGCCCATCCACCATTTACGGACCGTGAGGGTGTTGGCTGGAATGCCGGAAGCGGAAGTATCGTTGATCAAGTAGCAGGTAATAAAGTACTCTGTCAACCCGATGATGTGTGCCGTGTGATATTGCTTTCCGTTGTTTAGCAAGAACGCTACAAAGGGCAAGCCTTGGGTCAGCGGAGGAACGGAAAACCTTGCGCTGCGAAAGGGACTCACCATCCACGCTCAACCTATCCACATTACAAGCCGCCGTCGTCCAAAACTCCAACTGATGGAACAACGACCAACTCGCCAAATAAAACATCAACTGAGGCCTACACCACCTCGTCCATTTCCCATCACCCACAACACCCTCAAACGTGACGCCTTGCAACCAGTTCTGCTGGAGCGCGAGGAGTACGATCCCGCTTGTGATGCAGGCCCAGAAGAGTCCACCGAGGCACCAAGAGATGAAGCTGGCGAAAAAGGGAGTGTTAGGGATCGTCCCGGAGGGTGTGTACTTCGTTGGCGTGGGTAGGACATTGGCCGCAGCGTCTGTGGGAGCACTGATGGTAGGGCCCGTTGGTCCGTTTTCTCTTATCGAACCTAGCTCGACGGGCTGGTACCGTCCGTTTCCGTTTCCAGTTGCGTTACGCGACATCGTGAATGGCGGTAAAGTATCCTGAACGGGAACGAACTCCCTCGAACTGGCAAGAGAAGGGTCTTGTTATATTTCTACTCGACTCTTGGAGAAGGGAAATGTCATTGTTCTTTGAAGAACAAAGAGATTTCTGGCTCGAGACAAAGGAGGACCCAGTGTCTCGGATACAAGATGGTCACGTGCGTACAACAGACAGCAGTGTACGAGTATGGATTCATCTCAAACGCTACAAATACATCCTCCTGCCCAGAGCAGCAACACAAGAGATACAAGTGGGTGATACGCAGAGCCTGACTTCGAGCGTCAATGTGGTGTTACTAGTCGTAACCTCCCTTTTTATGCAGATGCCTGCTTTTGCGCTCGAACGGCTTCCCTTCGCTTGGTGACAGAGGCGTTGAGTCGATCGAGCATGTCGACGGACGTCTGTCAAGCAACAAGAACGCAAAGTCAGCTTGAGGTTAGACCCCTTGAGCCCTAATGTACGCACCTCCCAATCCACACACGCATCCGTAATAGAAACACCATACTCCAACTGCTCGAGCGTCTTTCCATCACTATTCTGCTTCCCGGCCTTCAAGTTCGACTCAAACATGACCCCGGTAATCCCCATCTCACCTTCCTCCAACTGCTTGCAAATATCCGTAACAACAAGCGGCTGGTTCATATGGTTCTTGTTTGAATTCCCATGCGAACAATCAATCATGATGGACGCGTGCGGGTCGTGTGCTCGTTTCTTGCGCATGGTAGCGAGCGCGGATTGAACGTGGTCCTTGGCATAGTTGGGACCGCCCGTGCCGCCGCGGAGGATAACGTGGACGTCCTTGTTTCCGTTGGTTTTCACAATGGCGGCCATTCCTTGGTTGTTGATGCCCATGAAGCAGTGCGGGTGTTCGGCGGAGCCCATGGCGTCGACGGCGACACCGACGGAGCCGTCTGTTCCGTTCTTGAAACCTGCGAACAGAGAGGTAAGTAAATGGAACAGAGGGGAAGGAGTACCGGCGGGGACATACCGATGGGGAAACCCGAACCGGAAGCCAGTTCCCGGTGAAGCTGCGACTCGGTCGTTCGCGCACCAATAGCACCCCACGAGATCAAATCCGCAATAAACTGCGGCGAAATCGTATCCAACAGCTCACACCCGACCGGCATGCCCAACTCCGTGATATCCCTCAACAACTCGCGCGCCATTCGCAGACCCTTGTTGATCTGGAAGGACGAATCAAGGCCCGGGTCATTAATCATTCCCTTCCACCCGACCGTCGTTCGTGGTTTCTCGAAATAAGCACGCATGACGATCCCAAGCTCGGCCCATCGACCCGACTTTACCCCATCCCTCAGCAGATGCGCATATTCGAGCGCCTGTTTCGGATCATGGATCGAACAAGGGCCGACAATGACCAACAACCTATCGTCTTGGCCGTGAACGATCTTGGCGGCCGCTTGGCGTGCTGATTCGATGGTTTTGCGTGACAGGTCCGAGGAAGGAAGGTCGTGACGGAGGAGCGAAGGCGGGATGAGTGGGTCGTACCCTGCGATTCGCGAGTCGTCCATGGTGGTTTCAGAAGACATGGTGGGAGGTGTTGCAATAGGCATACTTGGCGGGTTTCCTTCACGTCGCAGACTCGCTGTCTCTTTCCTGCTTTTACCTTTGGTCGTTGTCGGCGGCGAGTCATCTCCTCGTCGTCAGTGGGGACGTTTCGGGCCTCGATCGCTCCTGGCATTCTCCCGTTTTTTCGAAGTTACATTCCGCATTTGCTTACCTAAGCGAGCACTCGGGTAAGGGATTAGCGAGTCGTCATGTGACTGTGTGATGTGCCATTGCCGCCGGTAACAACAGATGGTTGGCGTCTATCGTCTCCCTCATTGTAAAGTAACGATCTGCGCTCATGTCCAGTGGAGCCACTCGAACTTCTTCCGGGGACGAGTACGCATTGCAGAGACTTGAAGCAAAGTACTGCGGTGTGTGGCTGTGCCTCGAGGTTGATCGTTTACTTCGCCCGTCTGCACCCTGATGATTCTCAGTCATCCTCGTCTAGAATGAGTAGCCATTGCGACGTGTACTTGTAGAGATTTCAGCACATCGTTCACAGACTGTCTTTGGTTCTCACGCCCGAACCGAAAAACTGCCCTTCCTTTCGTTCAAGGAAAATAGACCATGAATTCGATATGGCGTCAGCGTGTACCGCAATCCACACGACCGACAACCAACTTCTATATTATTTCCCCCATCACTTCTACTCGGCCCGCTTCTCCTCCCCGACTTTCTTCTCCTTTTCCTTTTGCGAATGCAACCACGCGCTAACCGCACCACCCTTGGCAGCAACACCACCATCGTCCTCCGGCTCGACCGCACCCGCATCCCTCATTGCTTCGCGACCAGCAACAATAAACAAATCAAACGCACGCATCGCTTCCCCCGACTCCATACTCTTTCGCGCCAACTCGACGCCTTCCTGGTAGCTTGCGGCTTTACCCGAAACTTTGAGCAGCGCCGCGGCGTTGAGGAGCACGAAATCCCGGATGGCGTCCATGTTGGGTGCGGCGGGTCCCGGAGGAGAGGAGAGGTGGGGCGGTGCCGCGCCGTCCGGAGTGAGGAGCGCACGGAAGGTGAGTGCGTTGAGCTCGGGTGTTGCGCCGCGGACGGAAGTGAGCGGGTGGGTAGCAAGGCCAAAGTCTCGTGTAGGATGGATAGTTGACGTCGTGATTTCCCCATTGACGAGTTCCCATACCTGTAGTTAATAGTCAAATCTCAGCAGTGCATCAACACTTGCGAAAACGCTCGGCAACTCACCCATGTCTCGCCCTCGGGACTGATCTCATCCAGTCCTTCCTTTCCGCAAACAACCATGGCACGCTCAACACCCAGCAACTGCAGCACCTGCGCAAAAGTGTCCCCCAACTCGCGCTTCGCCACACCCAGCACCATCCTCCCCGGCCGCGCAGGATTAATCAACGGTCCAAGAACATTAAACACGGTCCGGAAATTGAGCTGACGTCGTACGGGCGCAATATGGGCGAGTGCCGGGTGGTAGTGTGGCGCAAAGAGGAAGAGGAAGGGTGTTTGCGGGAGGATGGTGGGCAAGGCGGCGGGCGGGAAAGTGAGTGTGCATCCGAGGGCGAGCAAGAGGTCTGCCGAGCCAGAGGACGAGGTCGCGGCTTTGCTTCCGTGCTAAGGTGGGAGAGACGTTAGCGTGAAGGCGACGTGTCGGATGAGTGAGGTAGGCGGGGAACAAAAGTCGAGTCGATGCATTGTAGGATGGTATCAAGACGTCACCATCCCGTTCGGTCGCTTGAAGCCGAACGAACGAGGCTCGGACGGGGTATATTTGCCGGCCAAATTTTGAGACCCGTAAACAAGGACTCTGTTTCCTTTGACCAATCCTTGGTTCCAAGCGTGATACTGCGACCACCCCTCGAAGGTCCAAGATGGCGACTCGGCGCTTCTCCGCGTTGTCTTTGCGGAAACACGAATCGCCACTTCATGAAAACACGAACGTTGATGTTGATCCCGTCGAGGACAGTCAATGCGGGATGAAGGAGACCTAAGAGTCGAAACACACCCGCGCCTGTGCTCGTCGAGATCTGACTTGCAGTATCTCCACGAATGGGCCGTGGCTACGTTCCGAAGAGCGATGCATACCCGCAACGGGTGGCAAAAAAAAAACCCCCCGAGGTCTCTCCGCCACCGTGAGCATGATGAGATAACTCGCACGAATGCGGATTCCCGTATCGGTTCGATCCGAAAAACTTTCCTGCGCAGCACGTCGTAACAGTCGTCCCCATCGTGATATCCCGAAGAAACCGCAGACAAGGTTCACCGTTCCGAGTTTCCCTCCTCCTCCTCAAGGTAACCTCTGAAGCACCGCACCGCAGCGGCCCTTGCGCGTCTTCGGAAGACACTGGAAGGTCCTATTTCTCGACCCGCACGAGCAATCCCAACCGCACGAGCAAAAGCTGCGCGGAGAAGGACAGACAAAGAGCCGAAGTATGGAACGGGCATAGCGCACACCCGTGACAAGAACCAAGAGGATCGCGTACCTCGGGGCTACACGAACAAGGATCAACAAGAACGAGCGCTGAGACGCTGTTCTCGAGTGGTCCCCACGAACGCAGGGAATACGTTCGTTCCTTGTGAAGGGAATTCTTTGCTGCCTTTTCCGCTAAAGGCCTCTCGTCCGGCCTAATCAGGGCCCGTAGCCTCCGTACCTTTGGCGCCTCCGTCGCTCTCTCCTTCCCGACCCACTCTTCCGCTCATCCTTCTCGTCCATCTCGTCTCGCTTGCCTCACACGTGTTCGACGCCATCTTTGCAGTTCAGTTTCCCTCTGTTCTGCTCTGCTCTGCTCCCTCTCTCGTCTCTCGTCCCTCTTCGCTGTTCCTGCTCCTCTCTTCACTCGCTGCGTCCCGTGCGCCAGTGTCTCCTCGCTCGCTTCACTCTCTCCTCGCTTCGCTCCGCTCCGCTCGGAAACTCACCTTGGCAACCCTCACCCCGGCCCCAGCCACAACAACCGCCGCCGTCGTCGACACATTAAACGCATCATGCCCATCCCCTCCTGTGCCAACTACATCAACCACCCCAGCATACCCATCGCCTTCCTTATCCGACTCTTTGTAGTTCCACTGCTTGGAGTCGGCCAGAGAGTGGGATGGAGAAGGCGCTGCCTCGCGCGGGACCAAGTCGGCGATCTGGACTGCGTGTTCTCGCAGTACTTTGGCACAAGCGGCCACGACAGCCGGATCACCATCGATCCCGCTCAAGGTCAATGCTGTAAGGAATGCTCCAACTTGGGCATCAGAGGCGGCACCGATGCAGAAGTGTTGAAAGCATTGGGCGACGTCTTGAGGGGTGAACGAGTCGGGTTGTTGGACTAGTTTTTTGAGGAGGTGTTTGAATGTCTCGGGGGAGAGCGGGGTGGTGGTGTCGGTGGTGGGAGGCATTGTAGGAGCGCGGTGTTTGGGTGGTTTGAATGGGTCGAGTGGTGGGATGAGACTGAAAGGTAGGGGAAGAAGAAGATTGACTATTTCTTGACTTTTGAAAGACAACCAGGGACGAATGACGACTTTCGATTGCATGTCCCGTATACGCGGAAGCAAAACAGTCAACGTCCTCGTTAAGCGTTAAGGTGCCAGCTAAACCGTTATCTTTTACACGTTTCAACCCCTTGAACCTTTTCTTTTCCTAGCCATTCCCTCGGTCCCCTTACTTGAACCCTACTCGGCCTAAAAATGGCCACACAACCACCACTCGTCCCCGGCCTCTCCGAAATCACCCAACCATTCCTCCTCTCCTGCGCCTCCCTTGCACCGGGACAACTAGTAAAATCACAAAGTCTAGGGATGCTGGATGCCATGAATGCATTGACGGTTATGGACCCGCGAATGGATGCTGGTGTTGTCCGTGGAGCGGATAGTGAGGTGCCTTGGATACAACAAGAGGAGGAGGAGGAAGGGATGACGGTGCACGAGCTCTGTGCCATGATCGATCGGTTGGTGGAGAACGAGGTACGGTCACGCTTTTCACTCGACAAAAGAGCCAGGGAAAAAAGTGGCTGATAGCGAATGCGCATGCGGGAATGAAGATGTTGTTCAACACCGGTTGGCCACTGGTCCCTACCGTATTCACATCAAGGCATTTTCGTCTCCTCCCCTCCCTCCGCCTACGCCGGACCCCCTTCCCTTCTACCATCACCAACAACGACCTATTCCACACCATCTTCCTCCCGTACCTAGAAGCCTACAACCTCTCCCTCGCCTACGTCTGGTCCGAACTAGTCACCAAGCTAGCCACGTACGAAGGGGAGGACTGGATGGGCGATACGGCCGGTTTGTGGGCCGAGGGAGAGGAGTTTGGGGTAGGTGTTGGTGCGGAGGATGTGGAGGATGTGTTGCGAGGGTTGATGCAGGTGCAGGAGGCGGTGGAAGCGCGGGAGATAGGTATGGTGAGATTTTCCCCGCCTTCCTCCGTTTTTTCGTCCTTTCTCTTTTCTTTTTCTCTTTTCTCGTGCATTTTCCTACTCCTCTTTCGTAATGTTTGCAGAAGGAGAAGGACACCAAACGCGGCAGGCAGGTAAATAGGCACGCACGCCCCAGCCATGTCTGTTACCTCCTACTCCAAAGGCTCTGCTTTCCCCCATCACATCAGGAGAATCAGGTCCCACCGAAAGCGGTCTTCAAATCGGGTTTGAAAACTCGGCTTGCTGTGAAAGGTTTTTGCTTTTCGAGCGAGGCGAAGAGCAGTGGCTGGCCCCTTGTTTCGGGAAGCTTTGCCAGTATGACGCGAGGAAGAGGAATGAAAAAAATGCTGCTGTACCTCTCGAGGGATGTTTAGGGTTTAAGGAGGGGCGCTGTTGACAAGCGTGCGGAGGGAGGCAAGAAGGGCACCTCAGTCGTCCCCTAGGCTCTTTTTTCTTCTTCTTCTTTTCTTTTGTTGCCTCTCCGAAGGAAGCATCCGGCGGTAGTCTCCTTTTTTCGGGAGCAGCGTATCAGCCGCGGCCTGTTGTTGCTGCGATGCGGGGGTTCCGAGGTGTTCTTCAAACATCGTCGGGGTTGTGTTTGATGGTCTCATCCTAGACGGCTTGGCGAAAGTCGCCCACGTACCGCGTTCGAGGGATCCAGTTCCTTTTTTTCCACCTTTTTCCCCCTTTGTTGGTTCCCGACGGCGCAGCGCAGGCAAGGCCTTTTTGGTTATGCTTGGGCGTTCCCGTCCTTGTTTCCGCTCATGTCGGTTTCCCGCCGGCCGAGGATATCACCGCTGACAGTTGGCCACTCCGTGACAGACGATGACATGAAAGAACAGCTATCAATCCGTCTGCAGATGCGATACGTGAGTCCCCACATCTCCGCCCTTCCCGAAACACCAAGTCTTCAGTAGGCAAGGAGCTAACCGCCGACTCCTACGGTTCGACAGACGCTGCTCTACAACCTAGTAACCTGCATAAGCGGAATGCCGCCTACATCTCTTCCGGCACCTTCAACCACCACCTCTCAATCCCTCTCCCGCCTGCGCAGCGAATCAGCTGCACCCCTCTCACGCGTAACCCAATCATTCGACACCCACTCGGCCCGCCTATTCCGACAATCAATGCCCCCCGTCCCGGCCTTTGTGCCGCAGACGGTGGAAACGGTGGCCCAGAGGATGGGGAAGATGATTGATGGGCTGGCGCTTGTGGTCGAGTTGCGCGAGGCGCGGTGGGAGGAACGGGAGGATGCAGTGTGGGTGTTTTCCACGTTGGGGATGGGGATCGAGGGTGAGGAAATGCCGGCGGTTGTCAGGTCGTGTCTCTCTTGGTCGGTCGTGCGTCTTCGTCTTCCGCCCTTCCGCGCTTTGTAGCGTTATTCACAGACCACCTCGCTTGGTTTTATTCTGCGTAGATGGCACCAGCGCAAGACGAGTACGCGGCACTAACGACGGGATTCGATGATCAACCATCGATACTGGCGCAGTGGATGCGCATGCATGCCTGTGTTGAGGAATTCGACCTCGAGCGCGTGTTATACAGCGTCGCATCTGCTGACAGTGGAGGAGGAGGTTTCGAAACAATCGAAGCCGTTCGTCGCTTCTTCTTCCATCTTCACGATGTACGTCCGCTTCCTTTCGTTCCACCCCACAGAAGTACTGCGCCAGATGCTGATGCCACAAAAAACGCGGTAGAACATTCGACTAGACATACACGACAGAAGCCAGAACCGAGCACGGCAGTACCGTCAACTACCACTCTCCGCACGTCGGTGGCTAGCACTAGGGAACGATATCCCGTCACCGCTCACTCGCCTTTTCCCGGCGTTACAGCCGGCTTTGGGGGCGTTGTATGGGGATACATTGCTTGATGCGTTGCTGGGCACGTTTGATCTTGATTTGATTGCACCGGGTGTTGATGGGAGGGAAGAGTGTGGGTGGATGTACTGGTTTATCTCGCGTGTCGCTGGGGACCGCTTGCGTATGGGGCAGGAGGAGGTGGACGGTCGTGGGCAAGAGGGTCAGGAGAGTTGGCGCGCAATATGGTCCCGCGCGTGGGCCGAGGTTGGTGACGCTCTGTTCCTTGTACGTAACGTCCGTGTTTAGTCACCTTTCTCAGACGGTTACGTGATCTGAGAACGCTGATGCACTTTCTCGCCTTGTGTCGTGTATAAACAGGCATTCACATTTTCGGATATAGAGGAGGAGACGAGAACGAATGCCGCATGTTCGTCAAGTAGTCTGGGACGGAAGAGCCGACGAGAAGCAGTATTCGAGTACCGCTTCGGATCGTTCATGTCCGCCATGGTCGATGATGCTGGTGAGCCACTGAGCCCGTCATACGAGGAATATGTGGCGGCTTGTGAACAAGTCACGAAGATACCAGTGAGTCCCGCTTTGGTTACGTATCCCGTGGTTTCTAGTCTCACTCGCCTGCCGCGCCTCAGTCGGATGCCTTGCGGAAAAAGATCCAGCAATCATTTGGGTCGGCGCGCGACGATTTCCAAGCTGTCCATTCGCATTTATCGAAGAGAAGACCTGGGGGACGGCAACAGCACAATCTAATTGATTCTCACAAGGTCAGTCCGTCAAACATACTTGCTGGTCCGTGATACTCATGTTCTTATTCCCATGTAGGCGGCATGTCAATTTCTTGCAGGGCGAATCGAGGCGTATACGCGGGCAGATGGCGAGGAAGAACCTATACCACATGTCGGTTCCCGCGTGCGCAAGTGGTTGCCTTCATTGGATGATATACGTAGTATACTACAATAATTCATATGATAGACCATATTGATGCGGGCTTTGCCTAATGAAATACAACTTTTCAATGTTGGGGATGCATAAGTACCGTGTTATAAGGAAGCCCTTGTCACTCAAAGCTACTATGCCGGCCGCATAGCACGAGGGAAGGCAAATTACTCGGTAATATCCAACTGCAAACCGCCCCCTTCTTTGCCGCTTGTGGGCGTGGAAGGAAAATCAAACGTGGACGATTCATTCGAGGGGGTAAACACCATGGTCTGATTGGCTCCGCCGGCTCGGTTGTAGGTTTCGACGAGCTGCACCATATCTACATGACTCTGCGAGCGAAGTCGAGTGGTCGGTTTCGCGGGGGACAAAGTAAGCTGGGAGGAAATGCTTGCATGTCGAGAACGTCGAGGTGTTCGAAGTGTGGATGCCGCAGAGGCACTTTTAATTACTGGCGAAGGGGGCTCTGAAGAAGGTGGCGTCGTCCTGATACCATCCAGAGGTTTCTGAAACGATGTCGATATTCCAGAGGGCGCTTTGGTCCTGCTAAAGGACGGAAACGCACGGCGTATTATTGGCTTTGTAGCTTGAGGCTCGGGATCACTCGCCGTCTGCAAATCTGCAGTCCGAGGATTATCAGGTAGACTTGTTGTTTGGCGGGATTGCGGTGGCGGTACCTGGGCGCCTTGGGCGTCCGCTTCTGTATCCGAAAAGTCAATGTCGATCTCCGTACCATCTCCCTTGACGAGTTTTGTTTGCCCATGCTCCATTTCCGAGGCAACCGTATCGATATCGGTCGGAGTGACTGATCGACTGACTGTGTCCATGGAGGCGGAGCGTGACACAGAATCCAAGTTCGCTGGTTGAGCTGCGGCGTTTGCGGTTGTTTCCGGTTCAACTCGCGGCTCCGGCTCTCGCAGACTGGCAGCAAACTTTGCAATCGATCGGAAAGCGACGCCCGCGGCCGCTTGGAATGGGAAAGACTGGAAGACGTGAACCTGGTCGACATACATTTCGTGCTTGATGTTGACTCCTGCCAGTGTGGCCTTGTGAGCCAACAAAGTGATTTCATCTCGAAGGACCTCGGAATCCCCGCTGTAACGTAACGTGTTAGGGACTAGTGACGATTTCTCCAATTCACGAATCGACACTCACGCTTGAATCAGCATGGGAGGCAAGTCATGAAAGTCTCCGAACAAGGGTGACGCGTATGGATGGGTCAGATACTGCTTGATTCCTTCGGGACCGAGATAGCAAGCAACAGGGTTCAAGTGATCTGCACGAGGCACACGTCAGTCAAACATCCAGCAAGATACTGGTTGGATTGCTTACCACCTTGGCCCGGTTGAGGAACCACATCATACGGTGCATTTTCATCCCAGCTCCCGCAGGACATGGTCAGATCCACCCAGGGGCTCATCAGAACCAGTCCTCGTGGGAGTAGATGCTTGTATCCCGCATCTCGGAGGTACATTGACAGTGCGAGACTGAGTCCACCTCCTGCAGAATCACCCATAACCAGCTGTGAATGAAAAGTATAAGCATTGAGATTGATAATATTTGAGGTTTCAAGACTCGCGATATTTTGAGGGTCGATTTTTAACGACTCGACTAGACGGAAGTAGCCGTAGACGACGTCGAGCAACGGTTCAGGGAACCGGGATTCGGGTGCGAGTCGGTAATTGATAGCTGTAGCATATGAAAAAGAATTCAATGGTGAAGCACTAGAATTGGGGATATCAAATACGTACCGAATACCCGAGCGTTGCAAGCTCTACTCAAGGCGATAGTTATCAATCGATGAGTTGCTGCTTGACCTACATAGTATGCACCTGCAAGCATAACGCAGAACGATTAGTTGCCAATCAAGCTATGGGTTATGCGAAAAACACTTGCCACCGTGGATATAGTAGATAATCTTCTCGCCTTCCCTGTTCAGGCCGCGGGATGAACCGCGCTTCAACGAAGGCAGACCCCGCGCCCGTCTCTCCCTCTCCGCCGACTTCTGCCTGTCTCGCTCCTTTTTCTTTGCCTTTAGTCGAGCCCAGACATCTTTGTTAACGACCCATTCGCCTGATAGTTCTCGATTGCCGGTATTCATGGCATCCAGTTCACTGCAGAGGAAGGCTTTGTGAGAGGAAGGCTAATCCGAAAATTCTTGCCATCCTGGCGTACCTGAGGAATCCTTGTAACGCTTCATGTTTCCCGCGTTTTCGAATCGTAAACGTGATAGGAGTGACTATAGCGTCTGGCGGCAATGGAAGAAGATGGTGAATCGAGATCAAATTCCGAACAAGAGTCTGCCCATAGGATCGGCAAGGTAAGAACCTATGAAGCACTTGAAACAGAAGCAACGTACGATATCCGCCAAGGAAGAGTGGGCTGAAAGATTGCGCATGATGGCTGCTACCAGGGTCATTCTGAAAGACGAAATCAAGAGGCGAATGAGCTCGAAGATATCGTCATATTCCTGAACAAAATGACTCACTCAATTCCCCAAGACTTTTTCGGGCCACCTGTTACCCCAAACTTGAGCAAACTCCATCCAATATCAAAGCTCTTTCGACCAATCATCCACCCAAAGTCATACCAATTGTCATACACCCAGCGTATAAGGCCTCGAGCGGTCTCGCTGGTCGCTCCCGAATCATCCCTCTGAGAACCCTCGTCATCCTCCAAATCTGCTGTGTGATATGTTGTCGTCATCATCGGACGGGAAGTCGAGCCAGGTGCAAGTTCATCATCCAGTTTCTGAGCTCCGAGCGCTTTACGATCGTCCAGTGTCAAGTCGTTGTTCTCCCGATCCGGACGGAAGACGACATCGGGAACTCCCTGGGACTTGTTACTCTTTCCGTACTCTCGTTGTGAAGACGTTTCCAAGCCTTGTTGATCGTAGCGTTGAGAACTGCGCCGTCTGCTCTGCGACCCGACCGATTCACCTCTGGGTGTGCTATCTCCCGAACCAGTCACCTTTGCAGCCAAACTCCTCAATCCAAACCTAAGCGGCGGCGGAGGTTTCCTCTGAACCATTTCCGGATTGACGCGTGACTTGGGCGGAAGTTTGCCCTGTGCAGCGAGGGAAGAGTCGTAATGCGACAACAGCAAACGTGTTTGTATCTGATCATCGTCAAAGTATGCTGACTGATTCTGCGAGGTGGCGGCTTCCGAGGTTGGAGAGACAGCCGAGGCGATAGGTGGTAGTTGTACGAGTGAGGAGGGCGGAGGTGAGCTTGGATCCAGGGACGTTCCGGTGAAGCCGACCATGGTTGTAGTTGGGTGGAATTACGACGGGTTGTTTGTGCTGATGGTACACGCGAAGAGTGGATTTCTCTTTCCCCGATATGGCAAATATATCATTCAGCCGGAGAGCTGAAACAAGCTGAAACGTGGTAAGGGCTGTGAAGGCTGATCACTCTGGCTGATCATACTGGAATCGGACGAGCTATCGGACAGCTTATCGATCAAATTATCGGACACAGCGACGACGTCGCGGGTATTCGAACATTTGTTGTCTTTGTGTTTAGGTAATTAAGAATTAGCCTGATCTTCATGGGGCCTGATGCGAGCTCTTATGCGATGCATCCCGGCTGACGGCTGACGGCTGACTGCCGGTCAAAAGTCGTAAAGTCGGACTAGCGTACTGTAATACTGTAATGACCACTGGTACCGTTGGAAAGCTCACTGGAATGCTGGCTCATTACCTTGAACAAGAAAACCTTAAATTGTCATCCTTGGAACACCTCGCTCAACCAGCTCATGGCTCACCCAAGTAGCACATATCCGGAATTGTCTTTCGTCTTTCTCACGACTGCCTGCTCGGCCAAATCTTGAAAATCCGTCTGTCATTATATTATAATTCCAACTTGCCTTGTCAATACAACCATACTTTCGTATTCACCAAATACAACCGACACATGCACCGCGAACCAAATAGCTCCCAAATGATCCCTTCTGCTAATATACTTTACGTCGCTTTGGTACAAACAACGGCGACTGCACTCTTCTCTGCGTGCCTTCTTCCGAAGGACCGCTCCCGGGCGCGGATTTGCCGGCCACTATTTTCCCTTGATGTTGCGTACTGCTCCCTGAATGACTAGGACCCATAGGAACCCGCTGGTCCAACATACCGCGCTGCGGTGTGGATACCTTCCGTGCCATTTGACGGGAGCCGGTTGCACCAGTCACCGGAACGCTGAAAAAGTCCATGTTGACGGGCTGCGTAGGATCGTCGGGCACCTCTGCCTCCTCTGGAGGTTTCTTCCTCTTCTGCATCGGCGTTGTTATTGGGTTGGTCTTCGGCTTCGCTTTCGACGATGCAGCAACGAAAACGACCTCGTCGTCGTCTGAATCGTCTGGTGTAACTGCTCGTTTTACAACCTTTGACGTCGATGCGACAATGCCATTCCGTTTGGCCATGTTCTTTGCTGCAGATGCTTGACTTATATTTTGCTGGATGACATGATTCGGGTTGAGAAAGGCCGGTGCGGGCAGGTCCTGACGTTTCGATGTTCCGACACCAGTTTTTGCTCTCGACGTCGGTTCGAAGGCGCCGAGCGTTGCAAAAGGCCCGCTTGTAGGGAAAACGAGGCTCTCTATAGTGGACCGAGATATCGCCTGTATCGATGGTGGAGCGCGGAATTTCCGGTCTTGGACAGTCTTTTCCCTGACTTTACCCAATAACGAAGTCGCTTTGCCCCGATTGGAACCTACATTTGCAACTGGTTTCCTTCGGTATCCAAGATCATTCAGTGTTGCGGTAGTGATTTGCGTTCGTTTAGCGCGTTTCTCTTCCTCTTCAGCTGCGTATCGAGCCTTCATCTCTTCTGCCGCTTGCAACATTTTTCTCTCTTCTTCCCGAAGTAACCGCTGCGTTGAGGTAAGACGCAGTCAGATAGGTGCAACCAGCGCTCTTGACTTTCCGAGACTCACCTTGTACACTTTCCTCCATGACTTCGGTAGCCGGCTTTCATCGTAGCTCTTGAACGCGACTAGACTTTTCTGCATAACGAATCGTTTCCAGAGATCTGCGGGGTGTGAGCTAGTTAGACCGGATTGCCTTTTCCGCGAGGTCAAGAGATACGCACGATCTGTATCATTTTTGATGCTCTGCGGACATAGGAAAATAATCGGCAAGCAACTCTACAATGGCTTTCACTGCAGAACGTACCGGAGAATTGGCTTCTATCTCTTCCAGCTGCTTCGCCGACATGGTATTGAAGAATAGAGGATGTTGCTGGTATTGCAGATCTCCGATATCATCGTACCGCGCTGCACAGCGCATCATGACTGAAAATGAAATAAAATGTCAGTAACACTCCAGTCGAGACCGCACAATGCAAACTTACTGCCACGACAGCAATCCAGCAGTGATCGAACACCCTTCTGCCCTTCAACGATAAGGTCATCATCGTCCTTTTCATCCTCCACGACAGGCTCAACTTCGAAATCGGCGGCATTCCCAACAACTTCATATCCGTTCTCATCGACTTCGACCACCAAATCGTCCTCCATTCCAGGGCCAGCTGGCCAGCGTAATTCCGTTATATTGCCATGACGAATAAGCTCGGGTTCGGCGGCAAGGTCGATAACATCCGCGGCAGGGGCTGAGGTTTGCTGTAGGAGGATGATGTCGTCGTCGTCGTCTTCCTGTTCGGCAGCGTCTTCCTCGAACAGCGCTTCGATATCGGCGTCTTCGGTGGATGTCGACGGCTCTGCAGGCTGGTGCTCGACTAACGGATCGGAGATCCCGGGCGACAGCGAGGTAATGCGGCTAGCTCCATATCTGGACTGAATACCATTCTCGAATGATATGTAAGGCAGAGGCGGCGGTAAAGAAAAGTGCTCAGGGCTGCCAAGCGGTTCGTCAAGTTCCGAGAGAGGTGATGACATTATTGCCGTCAACGGTGAAGATGTGTCGGACATGATGGTAATTCCGCCGGCGGCCTTTCTCTTTCGCAGATTTGTGGGAAGACGAGATTTTGCTGAGTCTCCGACTAGTCCAGCAACACATTATTGGTGATACTTCCCCTTCCTTGCCGACCGTCGCGTAGGACTGCGTGAAGGTTGTGATTTATACGAAACGGGACGACAACGGATTGGCGATCTCGTCGCTCGAGCTCGAGTTCGTTTTATGTTTTGCATCCGCCGGCGCCCGTTGTTGCCCGAGTGACCTCGCCGGATCCTCAGCCAGAAGGAGAACAATAGAAACTGGGCCAACTTTTGATCATCATCAAGCTCAAAGAGTTGCTCAAAGATCCAGGAGGGCGGGTCGAAGCACTATTCCGTTACAACATCGGGCGATATGAGTGGCTAGAGACTACCTTCAACATCATTTCCCGGTTTTTCATAATCTCAAGACCCCTGGAACGGAACCATCACCTGTCACATTTTGTCTAACCACACAACAGCAGCTACGACGGCATCCTTCCCCTTCATGCGATCGCTTTCAGCTTGATTGACCGCAGATCAGTACAGCTAGCAGTGCTCAGAGCTGTGCTCAGGAATTGATTGATCCGGTACACGCTGAACCACCTTCCATCAAACACCTTTATCAAAAAGCCAAATACTCACTTTGGCCTACAACTTCATCAACGCTTTCGCCGCTGTCTTTCGATTCCGGACGTCTATATATCATCATCGACATCCTGTCACCGCAACACGACAACACCGAAATCCAAAGGCTCGCCGCATTATAACAAAACATCATCATGTACTCACGACCGCACAAACAATCCATGTCGGAGCTCAAGCTCCGTCGGTTGACCGAACATAATCAGCGACTTCGAGAAGACTTGGCTAGGCCACGAATCAGGGTCAGCGAAGCGAGCATGTCGTGAGTATTCACTATCAGCCATCGCAGAGGTGCCATCATGGACTCATCATAGGGTTGTTTGTGTGACAGACTCATACGGTACTGCAAGGCTACACGAGATCCTCTTCTTCCCTCTGTCTGGGGACCGCTTCAAAAGGGCGAAGATCCCTATGCTCCACCTCAACAAGGATGTTGTACTGGTACGTCCATGTTCTTGTTTTGATCGACGCTACTCTGACTGATCACTTTCTCTGTTCTCTCTCCTCCAGCCATGTAGAGTTGGTTCGCTGAGGAAAGAAATCGGCACATTTCACAGATGCTATCCTGTTTGTGTGCGCAGATATAGGAATTGGTTAAGTCTCAGGTTGTACCCATGGTCCAGAATGTATTCCTTCAATGTATGCTTTCTCGGAAAGAGTATTTTCAAATTGTTTTCATTGTTTTGGACCGTAGTCACCATTATATACAACTTTTGTTTGTTTTGCCCATACACAACTGTGATGATGTCGCATGCATTCAATGTCCCATCTACCCCTTGGTAGCTAGTAGACGTCGACAATTCGCCTCCAATGTCTTGCTGTTACTGGTCAAGAAGACCCAAGAAATCACCCTTGATACTGCCGATGGCGAACAGTTCGGTTTGATCCGTTCGAATACCCATCAGCCGGATCCGTACTTTTGCTCCACGTTTGATGCTCTACAAGAGTAGCAAGATGAATGAGTACGATGCGATGTAGATATGATGATTTGCAATGACTCACCTCGCCTGCTTGATCAGACACGAACGAAGGAGGATTGGATTCCGGCTGGAACCGAAGATCATCGGGAATGTACTACGAAGGCAGGATAGATGTCAGCTCTTCGTCGTGGAAAAAGCTTGTATCCGCAGCGCCAAGTGCTCGCCAATCAGAGATGTATGGGTTATTGTCAGGACTTGACGATACCAATCTACTACGATGGATCTATGTTACATAAAACATCATTGCCTGAGGCTAAGATGTCCCTATGCTAAATGAGTCATCACTCAATGACCAACACATCTCTCTGCGGGCGGCACTAGGGTTTTGGAATTGTATCGCTAAAGAGGAAAAGGAGCTTACAAAGGTGGACACGAAGATCTGCATAGGTCCGAGGTAAGCAAAGAATCCGAGCTGATATCACGCAGGTTGTCAAGTCAGTAAACATAAAAACAGACATGCGTTTGTGACCATGCTTACCTTTCCAACCTTGTCCACAATGGCATCGACGACTTCACCCTTGAAAGGCTTCATCACAATGGCCGAGTATTGAAGAGTAAACTCTGCGTCACCGGAACCGTACAAAACCCGGCTTCCCGCCTGCAGGTCCGTCAGGTTGTCTATACTGTTCACAGCGACAACATATCTGAAGGAAGGGATACTCCGGTTAATCAAAGCAGAGTTGACAAGAAATCTAATGATGCTTACCCATATCGTCCGTTGGTCGTGCCTTCCACGTCGGCATAGAGCTTCTGAAGAATGACCTCTTGAATCTTCGGACCGAAATAGGATGGATGGAGGTGGATCGTGTGCGAGAGCTTCTTCATGAAAAACATGATGAACACCAGACGAGCCTGTCGTCGGAACGGGAGAGAACCCTCGTGAGGGAGTCACTCTCCGTCAGGCAGCAAACACCTGCGCTAGGGTGCTGATCTGGTCCGTGGGAGGGGAAAGGAAAGGCGCGAGGACGGAGGAAGGAGCGTGTGAGAGCCGTGTGCTTATGTATGTGAACGTTCGAGGTCGAAGATGGTCCAGACCGTGTTCACAGAAGGAATGCTTGTTTGCAAGGGAGAGTTTCGAGAGCGGCTGCGCTCGGTTAGCCAGGAGCCAAAAGAAGGCGCAGCGAACGAAGGCTTATTAGGTAATACATAAATCTCTGATTCTTGCATAATTCTCCTCACAGCATTTGAGGGTATTTTAGCGGTTCCTCATACTACTTTTAGAGCTTCTTAGGGTAACGCCGGACTGTATATGTTTTGTAGTCACGTTGAGATCGACGGAACGGAGCAATGGAACCCTCCTCAACTTTTGTGCTTCTTCACTTATGGCATTAACTTGGTCTTCTTGGATTGGATTGTGAGCTATGACAGCGCATCTATTCAACGACTGTTGAAATCCGCTATCCGTCGACAAGTGGTCATACGGCGACGCTGTAGCGGCATTACATGGAAATTCGGAAGAAACGAGAACGAGTCTTGAACGAGCTGGAGAGATCATTTTCTTGGTGAGTGAGAAGTCCCTGCTGATCATTCACTGCTCGACCAATAGCTAACGTAGTATGATGATTGTACTCTTCATTCATAGTCCCCACGCAAATGGTATAACCTTATGAATCACGAAAGGAGATCGATATCAAGAGGTCCCCTTGACTCCATCACAACCCGACGACAATTATTCCCATGTCGCCAGATAGGAGCGCCGAAGCTATCGACCTCACGCTCGACCTGACCTCGGATAGCGACGATGATCTCCGGCCGATATGTTTGTCTTCCTCCCCTGCCACACCTCTCCGTTCCGCTTCAATAGAGGTGATAGGCGCAATCTTCTCGTCCGGAAGGCTGTCGCAGGCTCAGTCGAGGTCGTCACAACACAAGTCTCAGACACCTCCTGCGGAAGCGAGTAGCTCGGAATCCGTTCAGAAGGATCCCCATGACACCTTTTCTAACGTTTTGGCAAGAACACCTGTCGAGCACGTGTACAAGGAACTAAATATCGGCGCGATCTCACCCACTCGACCAAGGCCGAGAAGACGGAAGAGACCAATAATAGTGGATGAAGAAGTAGTACTACCGATACCCTTCGACAAGGGGTTTCAGCAACCTTTCTCGCCTCTCTCTCCGGAACCGCATACGCCGAATCCAGCTGCAGAGTTCGGAAAGGAGGATGTCAGCCATGGACGGATCTGCTCGCCCATACAGATGGAGTACGAGGAGATACCGATGGCGTACGAGGAGACGGAATACGAAGAGGACACCGTACATACCGAATACGAAGAAGACACTCTGGTACTCAGCAGACCAACCACGCCGAAGCAGGTTGACGGAGACTCGGAATGGGAATACGGCGGAGAACCGGAGGAGACAAACGGCGAAGCATCGATATATTTGCCATCTCACCAGGCTTCCTCGGCATTGCAGGCCGACTCGGGGGACGTGCCATCAGAAGCGTTCTCGCGCCTCATGTCACGAATGGAACAGCCAGTTCCTGGTGCAGTGAAATGGCAGGAATTGGACGAACTCCTGCACGACAACTCGGGCCTTTCGATTTCGCTTCCATTGGGAGAGGAGGCAATGCAACTCGATGGCATACCCGACGTTAATGTTCCCAGGGCCAACGGCTCCCGGCATGATTCAGTCTCTGACGAAGCCCACTCGAGCATAGTACAAGAAACCGTCACGGCAGCGCTCGAAACCCGTTCGCGCGCCCAATCATCCAGCCGAGCTTATTCATCTGGTGCGTCGCGCTTGGATGAGAGATCTGTCAGTCCTCCGATCGCATCGAGGATCGGACTTCGAAACAGAAGGAAAAGTGTGGAGATGGCCAAGGCATCATCAGATCAGCATGCGCTCAGTCGTCCACCGTCTTTACCTACAACACCAATGACAACAGAGAATAGAGGATCCGTGCTGCGGGCTTCTGTATCGTCTGCGACGTCAAGCTCTTTTTCAATCTTGACTTCTGGTCCAAATCACCCTTTCGAGCGACCATGCGGAAGACGCAGGGGGGGAGTGTCAGCCAGAGTGCGGGCAGCCCTGTTCGAGGACGAATCGGGCGATTTATTCTCGACCCGGAGAGAAAGCAGAATCAAACAGAATATACGTTCTAGAGAGGAGCAGCACGTAGAACAGGAGCTACCCAGACTGGAAGAGGAAGGTCCCTCCGCCCGCGAAAGAACACTCTCGTCCGGCAGTGAGAAGGATTGGTGTATCTTGCCTGATCTCACGACGCCTACGCAACCAACTTCATGCACCAGATCACAGGAATCGACGATCGAATCTCCCGAAATATCGCCAGGAAACCGTGATCGAAGGGACAGTGCGACAACTGCCAATGTGGAAAGTCCGAATTCGGTTCGAAGAGGGACCCGCGTACGGAAAGCATCGGATAAGAAGGAATACGTACCGCTTAGTCATATCATCAGGAAATCTTGCCGGAAGTCTCTAGCGGAATCAGCGGCCTCTACAGACCATCCAACTACGCCAAACGCCGAAGCTGGGCCATCAGGTTCGCGTACGAGTTCGTTCTGTCACTCATCTCCCATTGCTGTGAAATCGCCATCACATGCGATTCGCTCGCCTGCCGTGAAATCGCTGTTACGTATGACTTCCTCGCTTGCCGTTAAATCGCCATTGCTGGCATCATCTTCGCGTGGCGTCCAATCCCCATTGTCAGCGAGATCATCGCTTGCTGTGAAGTCACCATCGCTAGCAAAATCCTCGCTTGTCGTCAAGTCGCCATCGCATGTGAAGTCCCCGGCTTCTAACACATCTTTCCGCTTATTACCAATCAGTCCACCGACGCGCCGCAGAGAAGTGCCGCAAGCAAGTGGTTCTGAGTCGATAAGTAGCCTGTCTAATACTCGAAGCCTTGGACAAAACAATACTAGCCTTCCGGAAACACCCACTCCAGCTGTTTCTATCGCAACGAGTCCGCGCATACGGCCGAAAGTTCCTGCGGTGCCGAAATCCAGCCAAGTCGTACCTTTTCCACCGAAAACAACACACGCCGAACCCAACGAGTACCTCATTGCCAGTGATCTTCAAGACACCCTCTTGATGGCTGTATGCGCCGTGCTTCATAAAGAGGGAAACAAGGCCATGGGCGTAGCGGACATAGCAGAGGCATATGTCAAGTATAACTGGTTGCAAGATGAGTGAGTAGGTAAGGTGTTCTCGTACCACTCGCCTCTGACATTTTTACGCTTCTAGATCGACTATGACGCCTACTGTCGTCTACAACGCTATCCGGAATTATCAACGTCGAGTCGCTAATGCGTCTTGCTTGGGACGGAAATCACTACTTGCAAAGCACATACTTCAAGGTAGTCTCACGGAGGCATATCTGACGCTGGGCATCCATCCTGATGTCGTGGCCAGGGCGACCAGCACTCCCAGTGGTCCCAAGGGCGCTTTGTGGTATCTTGAAGGGCAGTACGGTTCATCGCGGTGGGAAAGCCCATTTGCGAAACTGAAGCAGAGTAAGCGAAATCTCCCCTCCCGCTGTATTTGCTGTGAGGCTGAGTATCCGTTATAGATGCAGAACAGGCCCAGGCCCCTCTTCCGATTGCCCGACAACCCAAACAGCGAGCACAAAAGGCACCTAAAGCGTTTCACCGTGACACTTCGACGATCGCCATGCCCGAGGCTGCAATAATTTCGAGACCGAGACTTCGCCATGAATGCAATCACAGTGTGAGTAAGAACGGCAAAGCAGCGTCGACATCTGATCAAGAAGCAAGCGCGTCGTCCCGAAAAATCGCGACCAGCTTGGAGGCGGATGGCGACAAGGAAGAGGATGGACTTTCTGAAGATGACTCATCCATTGCCGACAATCATGGAGGCGACGAGTCTGCGTTCGCTTTCTACAGCAATTTTGACTACTTTTCCGAGTCAGAAGATGACTCCGCTTTCCAAACAGAGACGGACAGCGAATTTGGAACCGTGGGCGAGCTTAGCGACACTTCGCGAAAGCATTCTCCGACTCTGTCCTACGCCTCCGCCATAGCCGTTCCAGACATGTCTAAACCCGGAGACGATGGGAAAGCAGTACTACATGTCGTCGGTCCAGCTGGCCCGGATGTCGCTATTTTCCCCGACAACCCGCTCGGACCTGTGAGGTGGGAAAGGGGTACAAGAGCCTCATCTTATACGTTTCCGTTTGATACGACGTCTGCTTCGGACGCTTCTCATCCCAGTGACGACAACGATGTTCTAATGGAGGACGTTGGCAGCGAGGATGCGGAATCGCTCCCCTCCGAGGTGCCGTTTTGCTTTCAAGACATGTCTGACTACCGCCTGTTATGGAACGAGGAACAAGCTTGGCTGGCAGAAGTTCCCGACCTCGTCGATGAAGACTGCGATGCCACCGCAGTAACGCCGGTATCGTCGGCGGACTCAGCTCTTCTAGCTGACTTACCGTACCAGCGGGAGTTTTCTATTACGTCTGACCGAGAGATCTCAGCCGAACCCTTTATCGACCCGGAGGAGATGGCCGATGAAACACTCGCGAATGTCGTCCAGATGTTGGGACAACTGCTGCCACCCAATGACATATCTAGCGCTATAAAAGATGAGGCCGCTTTTGCTGAAGCGAGCTATACAACGCACCGTCGAATTGGATTACGGGCTCCTCGGTTCTTCGTGAACTGTGGAGAACCCTCCGGTAAACCACTTGGGATGCCAATGTCTGATATTTTCAGCCCACATTCCTCGCCGTGTTCCACCAGCATTCGTGCAAAGTCCTGCGGTGATACTTCAGTGACAACGCCGCCTTGCGATTCAAGACCACTCGGTACCACCAACACAATAGATGATGTTCTCGAACTCGAGTTCCTGTCCAGTCTGCGAAAACAGATCTCGCACATCGGCATCGGTTCGGAAGAGCTCTCTTTCTTTGAAGACCGCAGTGGAATCGAAAGCCCACGTAATACTTGGCTCTTGCGCAATGAAAAGGGTATCGAGGTCAAACAAGATGATCCTCCTCTAGGACCTGAGAGCGTTGGCATGCGCGAATTGGATGAACTGTTGGGAGAAAGTGCAGGTGCTCTGCCTGTGGCCAGCGGTTCGACTTTGCCGGGTGGAAAGCCGTTTGCATGCGACGACCATGTTCCCCTAACTCTAACGAGTTTTCATTCGGTTCTTGACGCCGCAGCTGAACGACAAGAAGTTGTTCGAATCGTAGAGCAGCGAGGCTACGTACATTCTCCAACGGATACCTTACGCATCTGTTCGCGAGGGCGGGATCACGCCACTGTCATTCAAAAAATGGTGGTCGACGAAGACGAACGAATCGGGATCAAAGAAGTGGATGACGCAATCCTCTATGCATGGGCGGAAGAAGGCTGTCAGCTGACTTCCAAAGAAATGGAGGATACCGCAACGTCGACAGAGCTTTCGTCGGAGTTTACAGTAACGACACGTGGCAGTTCGATGGAAATGGAATTCGATATCAAGTCCATGTCCCTCGACGACCCATTTGAGGACGAGCCGATGTCAGTTGATCCAAATGTCTTGTTTATCGCTCGACCGCCAAACTTGTTTTCAGCCTCCATATCGCCTGAAGGGCCTCTGCTTCGCCCGTCCTCGACAAGGAGTCTTCCAACAGCATGGAATGACGATCCAGAGATGCCTCAGGGATCGAAAGCTGTGCCTCGGTTTGCAATCCGGCCTCGAGCCATGGTGAAGTGTGTGCCATTCATCGCGCAAAGATCGGCCTGCTCATCGTCGACTGCGTCCACTTCGAGGAATAGCCGTGTCAAGTCGGTCAAAGCCACTTCTGAAATCAGAACCCGCAGTTCGGTATCTTTGGCTTCACCAGATATTCACAGAGCCCAGACTGGCACGACCCCGAATGGCAAAGTCGCAGTCGCGGCCGAAGAAGCGTCTGCTGGAGCGGCGCTGCCAGCTGAGCATCGGCGGACCTCGCCTGATGTTGGAGGTGTCAAACGTTTACCGTCAACAATTGATCATGACATGCTGGAAGCCTCATCCACTATCAACAATGGACCTTGCCCTCCCACCGTCACGACAGAGATAATTGATAGTGTGTTTATGTTCGTCATATCTTGGAGAAATACATCCGTGTATCGGCGAATTGACAGTAACTACAGTAAGCAAACGATAATTAGGAGTTCATTGCCCCCAACGTATATTCCAGAAGCTCACGTGCTATACCTACCGTGCTGTATTATAGTCAACGTTTCGTCCCTTTGCCGTGCATTGAGCCTCGCAGACAAGGAGTCAGAGTTCCGAAACTTGCCAAAAATGACGGAGGTGCGTGAAAACCCGCATCTGCAAGCGAATGGGGTATGGGCGCACATGTCTTTGGTTGCGACGAAGTTCAAATCACTGCCGATTCCCGATGAACTCGCTGCTGTCCTCCTGAACCCTGATTTGATACAAACCGTAAGTGAGAGCTCAAGCTTGGATTTTTGAACCACCAGCTAATCTAGCTTGCTTTCACGCCTGACAGTTCCCCGCGTATGCGAAAGCGTTCGCGCCTCTTAGTATAAAACGCGCTTTACCCCCATTTGGTTTAGCTTTTGGCTGGAAGTCTTCTCCCGGCTCCGCCTCAGTGTCTGGGCAGGAAAGACCAAGACACGAATCGCCAGTAGTCGGGGCTGTGACAGCAGCGCCGTCTCAACCAGGAACATCCACCAATCAGTCATCAGTTCACTCTCGTATATCGGTCGACCAGGCACCGCTTGTTCCACAACAGTCAGCTACGGCACCCCTCAAGCGACCCAGTCCGACAGCAACTTCAGATCAGGCCGCATCGGAAGAGCCTCTCACTAAACGCCTTCGACCTGGCAACTAATCGCGGTGAAACATCTCGATTTTGTCGATGGAAATGCAGGCCGCCCTCATTACTTGACGATCAACCTGCAAACATATCCGATGTGTGTCATCCAGGAGGCCCACAGAATAACCTCCTATGCCATCACGACGCACTCAATGACACCAAGAACCTATCCCGGTATAATACCTCGCATGCCTCGACCACAGTGGCCTTAATGACTATAACGACCCGCGTCTTTCTTGATGAATGCATTGCATATACTTCCCGAGCACTGTGGGAAGCGCTTACCATTGTAACATGCCACAAACTGTATGACAAATCTGTATGACAAAAGAGATCTTAGCAGGTCTGCTTACGGTCTAATTGTTGTAGAATGGTTGTTGTTGAAGAGTAGGAGACCGACGGCGGCCGGGCCGGCCTCGGCTCCGCTCGACCTTATGTCAGCCTTGGAGGCTTCCATGCCCCAGGCTCTGCCTTTGTTAGGAGCCCTGCATCCTTTGTATTCTGTTAGTCTGGTTTGTAGGGCAAGCCATCTCATAGTTGTCACAGCGCTCTCTGCTCTTTCACATTGTACAGTGCGCATTCGGGCCACCGTGCATAAAGATGCGTACCATCCTCTTATGTTGTATTGCGTCGCCTAAAGCATGTGCTATCACGGACAATAATGCAGAATGGTACTGGTCGACCGGGGTCGATGAGGCCCGTTTATCAAACACCAACTGTGACATTTCTTCGCCTCGTGTGCTGACGAATATTGAATGGCGATACTGAATGACCGTGTATCAAACACGATGTCTCGGAACGGGATGCGGAGCCAAATTTGTGGTCAGATCTCATCGCGCAAGACCGATTGCATTCAGCCCAGTGGCGTTCCAGCGAGTGCATACTGCTGGTGGCAACATCTCTTCATATAAGAGCATTCCACTTTGCCCTTCGACACGGGGGTCTTTGAGAACCCACCTATCTCATCACCCCATAGCACTCTAATAACCAATCTTTCGACCTCGACATTCCTTCCTTTTCCTTCGTTTCGCCTCAGTTCCTGTATTTTAGTCTGCGTCGAACGATAGACGAATCAATTCATCAATCCTGACATCTGTAAGCTCAACCTCCAATGCCGTTCGATGCCTTTATCTTAACTCTGTTATCACACAGCATCTGTACTCTAGCCCCGTCAATCATGTTTGCAAAACACGTTGCAGGTATTTTAGGCGACTATACTACAAACGATCAGCCAGAACACTTAGTCCACATTCGAAACGATCCAAAGTTGAACAATCAAATCAATTTCACCAAGACCTCCCAAAACGGTATCGTGTCCCTCCTCACGCCACCTTCTAGCGATGTCGAAGCGGAAGCATTGCCATCCCGCTCACAGCATTCGCGACAACCATACCGAGCGTCCCTCATTGAGGAAGTGCTACTCGTTCCAGATGAGACGACGAGAGACGAAACGATACGAAGACTCCTTGAGCGCAAGGAAATGCTGGAGGCGTATTTGAGAGCTCTAGCGGGACCCTCTCAGCCGGAAATGCAACAGTCGCTCGACTCCTCACTCGCACAGCCGAACGCTCCGTCGTCGCAAAGTAGGCCTACTAGCCGACAATCTCGCACAGTCCACAAGATTGCCAAAGTACAGCGTGTACGGTGGCGCACACGACGACTCATACGTCGCTATAGGCGATCCCGGCGTCATGTCGCTTGCGTCAACACCATACAGATTCACGTTCGTCAGGAGGACGTCAGTCGGAACAACGATGACCACGGCGATTCAGATGACGCGGGTGAGGAGATTGTCTTTCAACCTTTCCGACGGACTCTACAGGCCGAAGGACAGCCGACAAAGGGTTTTTCCAAAACGGCAGATGTGCCAGCGTTACCGTCATCGCAAACAACGCTCGAAGAGAAACGCAAATTGCTGCTCAACACCATGCTCGCTCCTTTGCAACTGTCATCGACTCCGAGTGTCGGCAAAACAACTCGCAAGCTAGCCTCCAAGGTCAAGTACGACCATGTTCTGACTTCTCACCAGCTGCGCGATCTCCGTCAGAAGAAGGCCATCATTGCGGAGAACAATCCCGTCCGATACCCTCGAGGGCAAATCGCTTCACCCAACATTCGCGCCCATTCAGTGGACCGAGACACATCCGACGCCGAGACGATGTTGGGTCTCTTTGAAACGACTGTTATTCTCGCTCCACCTCCTCGACCGGAAATATTGGATCGAATCGAGGCCGTTGCCAGATCGTTGCAGGATACGTTTCCGTCGCAAGCGGAACTACTGGAACCTTTCGTTCAGGATCCTCGAACAGGGCTGAGTATAGTTTATAACAGTGCTGCAGGGATAGATGCAGAATTTACCCAAGTGCTTTGGGATAATGGAGTGGGGACACTGGGAATGGACGACGAGACAAGGAAAACTATCCCGACCGGAAACGTACACATCTTTATGGATCACTCCAACGTCTTTCTCTCCCTGGACGCTACTCTTCGCGAAACCCCGCTTCCGAATCTACCCAGGTACAAACGCAAAGTACTGTCGTTGCCGGTGCTTTCGCTCATCCTGCAACGAGGCCGCGCTGTACACCCGAAAGGTCTTCACTTGGCCGGCAGCAGTCCCCTCATGCAAAGCTTTGATCCCGCCATCAAGCTAGGATGGGAATGCTCCATTCTGAAACGTGTACCCGCTGATGCGGTGATGCAAGACCTTCAGCAAGGCGCTGTGGACGATGATCGTCCAAAACACGCAAGGAAAGGATCAAAGTGGCGAGCGAAGCCTACAGTCCATTTCGATTTGTCGGAATCGACCATCGGTAATAGGCCGCACTCTGAAGAAGTGTCGTTAGAGCGTCCAGTATTATCCGCTACGTCCGACTACGAAACTACTTCTTGTTCAGAGAGCGAGGCGCGCGCTCGAACAAACACCAAATACGTAAGCAAGGAAGCACCGATGTCGATGGCGCCGTGTCTGCGCGTGAACAATAGACCATCTAGCGGCAAGCCTCGCATGAAGGAGCAAGCAGTCGACGAACTGCTCCATCTCAAGATTTTGCAAACTATTCTCGCTCACCGGGGCAAGCGCCCCGGAACTATTGTCCTCGCCACCGGTGACGCTCGTGGAGGACAGTATAACGAACACGGATTCCTCGGGTGCGTGCGTGAAGCGATCGCTCGGGGATGGCATGTTGAGCTATGGGCTTTCAAGAATGGCATGAGCAGAAGCTGGACGGATTGTGCTAGACGTGAGGGCTGGTTGGAGTCTGAAAGGTTTGTAGTATGGGAATTGGATCACTGGATTAGGGAGTTGACGCAAGTAGTTGAATAAATCAAACGCTGCAATTAGGTGTTGCTAGCCCGGCCGTGCGTTCTGGTAAAGCTGATAGTGAGATAGATGATCGCATGGTCAGCAAGTTGTCTAGGTGGATCTGTAATAGGTCACCTTTCAAAAGGCAATTATACACATTCGTTTTACGGCTCCGTGATAGGTCCTTTTTTCAAGACATATTATGAGCGTGTAGCTGCCCTTGGCCTTTAGGCAGTGAGAATACCGGTATACTGGATGTTGGCGACGCGACGTTGGTTCCGTGATTCTCACGATATAAACATCGGCGCACGATGTAGCTACATTTGACTTGTTATAGAACATATGTTGCTGTGGTATTTCCGTTGTCTACGTGCTCTCTGACCGGTCTTCTGTTACATCAATCAGCACCGCCTTCTGGAAGGAGGGTCTTTTCCGATTTACAAAACGTAGATTTTCCGTTCCAGTTCTCCCCTCTGTCATTACTCTGCTTGATAGGAACCCTCACCAAGAAAGCTTTGTGATCCTGCTTCTCACTCTCACCGACTACTTTGACAGTTGTGCATTCGAATGCAACCTCATGGCCGTCCACAGAGACGCGAAGGCCTTTGTCAGTGGGCGACCGAGAGCAGAAAACGATAAAGCCAAGGATGCCGTCGTAGAGCACTTCGCAGGTGAGCGCTTCTATCGTATTGACAACAAGTGAGATCAGCTTCAGCCACTACCGTAAGCAAGCCCGTCCAAGCGGGGAGGACGTACCCTTCGTCGAGTCTACGCTCTTGAGCCCTGACAGCCCGGCAAGCTTATCAACCAATCCCAACGGCGACACGCGAATTCTCGGTCCATCCGAGCCGTTCAACCAGTAAACCGGCGATACGGTAAACGCTTCACATGTCGTCTGCTCGAGCGTGAATGACACGACGTCGTCTTGTGCGCCCGCTTCGCCAAGCTCGACCAGCGCGACTTGGCGTAGCTCGTCTTGTACGGGAAGACCATTGGCGTATCCATATCGGTAGAGCGCGTATGCCTTTTCCTGTGCACGGGTCCCGCCTTTATCTTTCGTGACGACAGGCACCTCGAGCGCATCAAGGATATCCAGACGGGTAAGGGTATCCCTCGTGACGCCCGGCTGATCCCTGTCCCTCGTGTTCCATGCGGCGATCGTCGCTGCATGAAGAGCAGGGTACAGAACAGCCGCAAGCACGGCCTTGCCGTCCCCTTTCGCAACGGGCAGATCCGCATCCCCGGACGAGACGGGGAACACCCGGTTCGCCAGTGGTTTCGCTGGCGTTTCCCTTGATTTAACAACCTGCACGGTCCCCCTTTTATCCCTGCCGACAAGGCACGCGATGATCGCTTGATCGTGTTGGCCTTGTTTATCGGAGAGGAGCAGCGGCCCGGGGAACAATGCGCGCAGGAGCGCATGGTACAGCGGGTACTGGGCGCGGGTCATGAACATGTCTGCGTCCGGGACGTGTGCGAGGTGGGAGGTAAGGATCGCTTGGTAGATGTTGTGGAAGATGTGCAGTTGATGTGCGTTGTGCCGCCATTCAAGACCAAAGTCGTCGGAATTTCTGTGCCGAAACGCAGTCCGAGCAGCAGAAGCGGTCAGTTACGAGGACACCCAAAAACAGCCAAAAGGTGACGATTTTATCTTACCGAACGACGAGTTTCCGGTCGTGCGAGGCAACACCCAACGCGGCATCACCATTAAACATCCTCTCTGAATGACTCATACAATAAATCACCCTGCCCCCCTCCGCGCCCCACACCGCCTCTGCCGCACGCGTCATCCCCTCCCACATCCCCGTATGCGCCCGCGCACCCTCCACGCCCGCCAAAAGACTCAAACTCGCCTGATTATCCACCTTGACCCAGGTGATGCCCTGCTGGTGGAGGTAGGTGAACCAGTCCCTCCAGAAACGGAACGCGTCGCCGGGGTGCGGGAGGTACCATGCCCCGCGTCCGGTCGGGAGGTGGGTGACGGAGCCCGGTTCGTTGCTGATCCCCGGCATGTAAGAGCGGTCCAGGGTGTATCGCTCGATCCGGTATTTTCGGGCGAGCGGGGAGTCTGGGTGGATTGATTTCCAGTATCCTTCCAGCCTTGGATCAGAGGGAAGCGACGCGCGGGTCAACGACCACGACAGGGTGTGAGGAGGGAGGGAGGGGGAAGAAGGGAGGCGCCGCGACTCACGTCATCCACACGCCGACATCCTTGACGCTCGGCAAGTGCTGCTTTACGAGCTGTACGACGCCACCGATACTCGTTCCCAGCTCGGGCGCGGCCTCGAACGCCCATAAGGCGGCGTTCCACCCCTCGTTCCCGCCGTGTTCGGTCCCGTCGTCCGAGTCGATGTAATGGCGCGTGGAGAGCCATCCGTCGTCCAGCATGAAGGATTGGATGGGTAGGTTTGCTTTAGAGAGGGAGGTGAGGAGGTTTGTGAGGTTTTCCGTTGTTGGTTTTACGCCTGCAAAGGGAGTGAAAGTAGGTAGTTTAAGCATCGGATCGGGGGGAGGAGGCATTCAGCAGTGGCGAGAGATGAGAAACGGTACCTTCCCCGATTGAAGACCAAGTGCAGAACCCAAGACCCTGCAGGGGACTCGTGTCCTCCAACCCAACAAACGGCTTCAACTCCTCCTGCCCTATTTTCCGCCCCTCTTGCACTCCACAAAGCCAAGCCCTCCCTTCCCTTACCGCACGCGCAACAACCCGATGCACCTCCCTCTCGCTATCAGCCCTGACGACAACGACACACGCCCTGCCGCCGCCTCCGCCGCCTCCCGAGGGCTCGGTCCCGATCCTACGAAGACGGATAAACAACCCGTCTACCCGTTCCCCGTGCTCCTCCCGACCGGCGGAGAGCGTCGCGTGAACGGATGTGGAGCAAACCGGGTAGATCGCGATGATCCCGTCGTTCGACTCGCTCGACTGGCGCGGGTGGCGGTGGGTGAGGAGGAGCAGGTGTGAAGCGATGTAAGGGTCCATGTCTGCCATTCCGTGAGGGAGGTACCGAGGCTCGATCCATGTGGTTCGAGGACGGTCGTATGTCCATCCCGACCATTCTCCTCTGTGCCCCTGTGTGGCAGCGAAGAGTTGGTCGAGGGCGGGGATGGAAAAGGAGGCGAGGTCTGTTTGGTCGTTGGTGGTGGTAGAGGGGAAAGTGAATTCGTGGATGTCGGTCGAGGTGGTGGTGGGTGGCATTGTGGGTGTTTCCTGTGAGCCAAATCGACGACGACGCTCAAGGGCAAGGGCAAGGGGCGAGGCTGACGCTGAGGCAGGATGCGCATGTTATACCCGGTAATCCGCACATCTGAAGCCCTTCCTTCCTTCCTTCCTTTCTTCCTTTGCCTTCCCTCCCCTCCGTCCCTCCCCTTTAATCCGACTTTGCGTCGAAGATACCCCGAGGGAGGCGACAGGAGTAACCGATAGATAGACGGTGCCTCAACCACCGCGCGCGAATAAGATGACTCATCAACCAGCACGGACATGCTCCATTAATACTCCGCGATTTCCACGCGAGAATCACCTGTTCTCCTTCTCCTGGCCTGGTCGCGACAACACAGGCTAGTCCATATCATCTTCACTTCCTCTACCTGTTGCACACGCCACGCCACCCACCAACAACCATCCCCATAAGATATTCACAATGGCAGACATTCAAGCGATCGCTCAGCAGGTACGCAGCCGCGGCAACGCCTTTCCTCCCTCTGACGGCCACACCTCCCACTAACCCTTTGGTGTCGATTGCTGTCGCTGTTTATAGTTTACCAGTACGCATCACCCCATCCCCATCCACCACACTCGGCACGCATATCACATCCCGACGAAGGCGCATGGTACTGACCCCCCGTCTTGCGACGCTGCTCAATAGACTTTTACTACCAGACGTTTGATGCGGCGGGTAAGGATCGATCCGCGTTGGCTTCCCTCTTTGTACGTACGCCCGTCTTCCTTCTCCACTTCTCTACTCCTTCTGCGATACCTCCTGCACGACCTACTTACCTACGCTCTTCTGCTCTTTGTGACTGTCATTGTTCTGATTTCACTCTGCCTTTTGACGCGTTAGCGGGACAACTCGATGATGACGTGGGAAGGAACACAGATTATGGGCACACAAGCGATCATTGAGAAGCTTAACGTACGTCTGTTTCCCCGTCCTTCCCGCGTCCCTCCCACGAGTCACACGCAACCTGACCACTGGTTTACGCCTGCCTGTTCCTCTCCCTCCCTCACGCACTACACCTCCACCCCTCGCCTCGCCTCCTTTATCGAACCACACCACGCCACGCCACGCCACGCCAAACCCGTCCAGTCACTCCCCTTTGAACAAGTACAACACCGCGTATCCATGATCGACGCCCAGCCCTCGTCCGCCACCGTGGCCTCCCTCATCGTCTTGGTCACAGGGCACCTCGTCGTCGATGGCAACGTCGAGCAGCCGATGCCGTATAGTCAGATGTTCCAGGTGAGTCTCCGGGTGGGCCTGCCACACACACACACACAACAACAACAAATATTGCTGGTGCCGGTACGGGAGGTAGACATGGGCGTGGTGGTGCGACGTTTGAGATCAAGATCGGGCTGCGGAGACGAGTAACGGCCGAACGCTGGGTTTCCCTGGTTGGCGGTTCGGAGTGTGGGAGCCTGCTGGTGCGAGGACCGACCACTGGACGGAGCAAATGGAGGGAAGAGACCCCCCTTTGCCACCGTGCATGCAGGACAAGGAACTCGAAGCGCTCCAAGCTTCCCCTCTGCTATGGCGCACGAGGGCACCTCGCCAGGCCAGTTCTGCGCACCCGCCGCGTGCTTAGAGAGACGGGGTTATTATACCACAAGACAACCCCCCCCGCACGCGGCCATCTATCGCTCTCTCGTTCAGACGTTCCCCATCTCTGGCCACGCTTGGGACATTCTTGTCCCGCTCGGCGGCGTTTCTAGTCTAATCCATTCATTCGCTGACTTTTCAAACGACCTGTTCATTGTTGCATGCAGCTCGTTCCTGACAATGGCTCATATTACGTGTAAGTTGGTCATCCCAGTCTACCTTGCTTCGCTGACCTCTACGTCTCGCCTCTTTTTTTGGTTTGTTTGTTTGTTTGTTTTGGGAATGGATAGCCAAAACGACGTGTTCCGACTGTACGTTCCGTTTCCCCAGCACTCCTCCTCTCGTCCCAGCCTTCAAGTACGCCTATGCTGATTCATCTGATTCGGGCTGCTATAGTGTCTTGGGTTAAACGAACGAACGAACGAACGAACGAGGGACTCCAAGGGCCGAAGGAAACCCG
The DNA here is from genome assembly GCA_030039255.1 of Naganishia friedmannii. Classification (NCBI taxonomy): domain Eukaryota; kingdom Fungi; phylum Basidiomycota; class Tremellomycetes; order Filobasidiales; family Filobasidiaceae; genus Naganishia; species Naganishia friedmannii. The sequence goes on along the minus strand of JASBWT010000001.1, from coordinate 1,836,457 downwards.
GGGAACATGCGCGGAGAAACGCCCCGGGAAAAGGCCAGGGGCAGGTAGGAAAGCGGGCTCTGTGGGATGGATGGGGATGTTATAACGTCAAATGGCGGATAGCATAAGCGGGGGTTTATCAGTTGTTTTAGCCGGATGCACAATATGCGTTTGGAACCTTCGTGGGCTCGTGATGCAAGCGAGGTGGACGCTGTAGAAAAGTAAACCGCCCTCAGCGGGGTCTTTCTCCCTTTCTCCCTCCGTCGTGCCGTGTGTGACAAGCTGCGTTTATACGTCTGAGATCGGACTTGCTTGCAACTTTCTGTCAAGTGGACTTGGTCGCATATCTTTGTTTTCACGATTATATTTGAACCCGCCAGGCAGCCGAGTGGCGACGGCATGAGGGCATGCTGCCAGACGTCCTGACATGTACGTGATTACATCGAGCAGCTTGTGATACCCGACGCTACGGACGTGTACGGAAGGATGTATAATATGTCGAGCATCAACAGGGATCAGGCCAATTCGCGCAATCTGCACCGGAACGTAACGGTAGAACACACACGATGGAGAATTGCCTCCTATCCGTCGTCATTGTAAAACAATACAGCGAAGGTGCGCATAAAGTACGTTACATGAAGCTATACATTTACACCGTAACTCGCGGAAATTATGGAAGTTGCACTGGATGGGATGAGGCACCATCCATGACTTTTCTCCTACAGCTAGTATCTATCAGCGGTGGGGGTTACATTGCTTGGATTGTACTGTTGATATACGAACCACCAGCACTTTATCGCATGAAGAATTCGTTACCTGATGAGAGGTCGAATAGCGAAAAGGCAGCAGCAGGGGGCGCCAAGTATGATTGCGGATGCTCCACTGTCGTCAAAGGGCCTGTCAGATCAAGAGGATAGTAGGAAGTAGTGTCGGGAAAGCTATAATGATACGGAATATCTGACTTCGCCATTGGTAGTGATGAGCCGAGCAAGGGATCGGCGAATGTCAACTGTTCTTGACAGAACGACTCAGAATAGGCGGTGTGAGCTGTCCAAAGGGGGGGGGGCGCAGTGTAAACCAATTTGTGAGCTTCAATTCCTGGCATGTAACATACAAGCGATGATGACTTGTGCTTACCGCTATCCGAAAGCTTGATTCCACTCTTTAATGTTGTACGCGGCGTCCAGTCCCGGCTTTGTGCAGATATTTGTAGTGGTCTTTGATCAAAACTCTGCTTTTCTGAAGGTACTTGGTCGGATGGCGTTGTATGCTGTATTGGCATACGCGGTTGTAGCTGTTGCAGCTGTCTCTCGTTTTGCAGCTGTCTCTTGTGAGAAATGGCCTTAACTGGACTTGTCGAGGTAAATTGCCTTGTCCTTTTGACAAAGTTTTGTTACTAATGCCGGTGGTGTCGGTCGGTACTCCTTCGTTGCCGCGAGCAGTAGAGCATCCCTCTACATGAAACTCCCTTTTGCGAGATCTGTGAGATGTGAAGTTTGACGCTGTTTGTTGCGAGGTCAAGTCCAGGGGTTGCATTTGATGAAGCGGTTGGCCCCTGGTATCCTTCGCATTGTCATGTGGTAGGTAATAACTCTGTTGGACAGAACGGGCATCGAGGGAAAGATAAGACTGTGTCACCGGCGGTGAAATATAGCCCCCTACATCCCCCTGAGACCATTGTGGCGGTTGGGGATAGGGGGACTGCTGCTGGTGAAACCAATTTTGCTGCTGACTCGGCTGCTGTTGTAAGCTTTGATATGAGAAGAGCGGATACAACATGGAGGAGTCAAGATCGTGAAGCTGCGATACTGGATGCCTGGTAGAGCCCCCAAGCTGGGCGGGAACAACCACGCATCGCGCCCCGTGTATGAGCAAGACTGCTGATCAACGCTGCCACCGTAATCATGAAATGGCGGCTGGTTGAGGGTGGTCGAACAAGCCTTAGCTTTTGATCCACCCTTACGGACATTGGGTATCTTCGGTTCGAAAGCTTCCTGAGGCAAAAACCTTTCACCCAGCAGGGGTTCAACCATAGCTTTAGAAGATTGGAACTGTTCAAGAGCTTCAAATACTGCCTCATTCATCTCACCGGCCGCCCGACATCTCGTAAACATTTTCTTGCTTTCTTTCAGAAAGGCTGAATCGCGTTTGACGGCTCGCCTTGTATTCTCGAAACGTTGGCGAGTACAGAGATTCAAACAGATTTTGCGCGCAACCCCGAATTCATTCCATGCAGCTTCAAAAGCGGACGCATTGTCCATCATTTCCTTGTTGTTGTCTTCTTCCCACGGGAATGGCTTATACTGGCGGGCAGGTGTACCACAAGAACCGGGTCGGATTAAGCAGGCCATCCATGAAGCGAATGATTTGCGAACTTACCACGTTTCTTTCCTTCACGCTCACAATCAACCACTTTGCCACCCTGGGTAAGGTCGGGACGTCGGAGATAGCGTTAGCAGCGCACAGTTCCATTCTAGCGTGCCTCTTAATCCACAACTTGAGGCAAGCATCGAAAACTTCTTCTTTCGTCAGCGTATTTCTAATCGAAGGTGCTGCCTTGTCGCTCTGAATGAGCTCCATGTGTTGTTGTTTTGCAGCTGTGATGATAGGTCTAGAGCTAGGTAGAGGTCGCACGATCTTGAAACTAGAAGTAGAATGATATCTGAATACGGAGCCGCTTTGGAGGAGAACAACGACATGAAAGCACTCACAAAGGCACATTCCATGTTGGCGAGAGCTGCAGTTCGTACTGGACAAAGGAGCCGCCACTTTTCAGCAAAATCAAAGCAAGCTGTCAGAAACTGGGGATCAGATCGGTGAACTCCCGTTAGGATGTCTCGCAGGTGCACCTACAAGAGCGGTCGGATATGAACAGCTTGAATTGAACAATGTCAGCAAGCCACGCCCTCTTTCACCAGTATAACGTATTCCGCTGCCTCGTTCTCCTTGTAATAGACATAGCGTCATCCCGATCTCCGTCTGAGCGTGACACAGAAATAGATGATGACTTGCGCACGTGGTGTCTGTCTGAAGGGGTAAAACGTCGCAAAGAGGCTATATAGTGATGTAGAGTACGTGATGAAAAGACCAGTAACCCCCAACCAGGCTGGAGCTTTGGATTCTGGGGAAAATGCATATGATGTGTTACAACTTTCACTGGAACGTACAAGTCCAACCATGTCCTCCATATAGTCCACAGGAATACTGCGTATGACCTTATTCCTCCCCTGGCTTTTTTCGACGAGCCAAACCACCTCGGTCACCCGCTACAGGCTACAGATTAGAGGAAATACATTCAGCAATCAAATCGACACACGGCTCGTGAACGACTTACAGCATTTGTGCACATTGATGCGTAATGTCCGTATGTATTGCATCGCTAATCGAAAGTGGTCGAATAAGATAGATTCTGGTGCACGATGTTCAGCCAACTTACGAAACAAAGAATACCCCGCAACTCGTCCTCTGATTTCCAACCCCTCTGACCTTCCTTAAGCGGCTTGATGAAACCCTTATCAACCATCGCCGCGTACCGCCACGCATTCCCTCCCTGACTCTTTCCATAATCCGGCGGAAGTTCGCCTGTCGAGGCCATCGGGAGGGACATGTTCTCAAACACGGAGATTCCTTGTGGATGATTATCTCGACCGGGCATACCGTTGCCCTTGTGCCATACCTGCCAGTGAGCGGGGTCGTAGGGCGTGTAGAGGTGGTATCGACCGTATCCTGGTGGTGGCGGACCGACGTCTCGGGTGATAGGCGGTGGTGGCGGTTCGTATGCCTCGTGTGGTGGTAGGTCCCAAGATGGACTGCGAACGCAACAGAAAAAAGATATTGATCAGCGAAAGCAAAAGGGCAATATACTTGACAACCCCTCAACTTACTGTCCGAACTTGCAGTCTGGACCATCAGGACAGAATCCAGCAACATAAAGAGGACACAGTATACGTCTGATGTGTTTTCTCGGGCAATCAGGACCTGGAGAAATGCAGTGTGAAGTGAGTTCTGGCATTCTTGAATAAACGGGACAAAATACTTGAGCTACATACCAAGCTTGCAAAAACCTCGGTTGAAATCCTCACACTCCCTCTGCCGCACTTTCGGATGATAGTACAAGCACTCGTCTCCAGCCGTGCAAAATCCATACGTAGACCACCACCAACATTCCGGAAACTTTCTCAGGTTGTACTCGTGCAAGAATTCACACTTGTCGCCCATGATACATAGTCCTCGGATGAAATGCTTGCAGATGGTGTTTACCTTCTCCTTTTCTCGAGGGTGGAAGGGTTGTGGTGGCGGAGGAACAAAGTTCAATGCTGAAGGAGCCGTATGACGTTTCGGGCATGCTGCTGGTCCTAGAGGGCATCCCTCAGCTCTGAGGTTGTCTTTGCATATCTGGTCATCTGTTGCGGAGCCTCAAGGAATGAGTAGAGGGTCTATGAAGCCTTGCAACAGTCCAACTTACCAGAATCGAGCTTGTATCCTTTGTTAAACTTCAGATGATCCTCAATTTTCAGGTTGACTTGATGAAAATCCGGTTCCACGAGATCCGACCAGGGTTCCCTGCTTGGTCCGGCAGCCATTTCGTCGCCTGTAGGTCCGAGTATCAGGTCTCTGACAATGCGGACGTAGTCTCCGAGTGATCGATGAAGCGGTGAAGACGGGTATGCAAAGCTGAATCATTCAAAGGTAAGGGAGATGGAAATGAAGATGCAGCGCTCAGCTTCGATCGCTCTTGTTTACTTTGTCATGTGGTTATTTGTCAGCTTCCATGATGCTGCTTCATTTCCTTTCAACTTTCCTACCCCTGATACCGGCGATGCAAGCCTGCCTTACATACTTTTGTATAACTGAGGTTCACCTGTTTCACTTCTCATCTTGCTCCACGACCGATACTGGCACCGTAACCGGCACGCCTCTCCCGCACGTCGACAACGAGAGAGATGTCTATACTTGGATTATCGTGGAACGGTAAGATTTCACAGTGCTTGCTACCTTAGCCGTACTGTCTTAAAGGCCTCTCCATTCCTGTCAACCATCTCCAGCTTCTCACGCTTCTAGCCTCAAAATCGTACTTGCAGGCGGAACGATAACGTTATGGTCGATAATATGGTCAATATGCCTCCTGGGACTGTGGACAGCGTGAGTGTACTCTCCAGATACACGAAATGCATACACACGGCACTCAACCTTATCGCCTTGCCGAGACCAGGGTCAAGCGGTTCTCTCACAAACCTCGAAGTGTCACAGAAGTCCCTTCAGCAGAAAGATTACCAGGAGTGACCATCATCCGACCGCTACGCGGCTTGGATCCGAACCTCTACTACAACCTGGAATCCACGCTGGCCCTCGACTATCCGACAGAACGGTATGAAGTTATTTTCGCTCTGCAGAGAGAGAATGACCAGGCCTTGGATGTCGTGAGACGATTAATGGAAAAGTACCAGGATGTGGACATGCGAGTTATAACTAGTGAGTGCACCAAGGAGGCGCGCAAATTATTCATACGTTTTCTGACGGTTCGCCTGTAGCCACGGAACCTATCGGAGTCAACCCAAAAATAAATAACATATGCAACCCAATTGACCAGGCGAAATACGATATCCTTTGGGTCCTTGACGCGACGATCTCCGTTACCAAACGGTCTCTTCTCGACTCGGTCGCCGCGCTGATCTCACCCGAAGACCCGACAACCCGACCGGACGCAGAACACTCTTCCCTCCTCTACAACGTGTCTGATAAGAAGGAAGCCAACGATCAAGCGTTCTCTGCTGAGGCTTCGCGAGTAGGACTGGTCCATCATGTACCGTTCGCCTGGGTTCCAGAGAAGAGCTTTGGTTCGAGACTGGAACAGGCATACCTTAACAGTACCCATGCAAAGATGTATCTTGCAATCGTAAGTCGCGCTGCAGTTCATGCGTCCCGTACTCGTTCCAGGGGAGAGGTTGAAAGGAACATGTATGTTCTGTATATGTGCTTCTCTCCAGAATGCTACAGGTCTAGACTCTTGTGTCGTCGGAAAATCAAATTTGTACCGACGCTCAACCCTGAACCAATTGCAAAGTCCATCACCGTCACTACGTGGTTCAACGAACCCACCAACAGGCATCGCTGCCTTTTCCCCTTACCTTCCAGAGGACAACATGATCGCCTCGGGGATCATGCACCAACTCAAGCTCAAACACCGGCTCACACCGGACCTTGCTTTAGATTGCCTAGGACCGGTCGATGTCAAGGCGTACATCGCGAGGAGAATACGCTGGATCCGAGTTCGGCGACGAATGGTTCTGGCAGCAACGTTGGTTGAGCCGCTTACAGAATCACTTTTGCTCGGTGTATTAGCAAGCTGGGCATTTCGAACGCTGTTCGGCGTCTCACCGATCTTATTCTTCCTCTTGCACGAGATCGCATGGTTGATGGTGGATCTCCGGGTCATGAAGGCTCTCAAGGGAGAAGGATTGCAAGGTGCCGGGGAATTCCTAGAGTTTTTCCCCGCTTGGGTTTGTAGAGAGGCATTAGCTCTGCCGATTTGGCTACGAGCAATCATCGGTGACAAGGTCAACTGGAGAGGCGTAACATACAAGATCCAACCATCAGGCAAGTCAAACGCGCATTTCGTATCGACGGTAGGCTGATCATCATTGCTATTGATACAGGTGAAGCTGTCAAGCTCGAAGATGAGTTGCCGTGAGAAGCGCATTGAGTAGCATGTAATACAACTATAAAATTTCTCTTTTATGGCACTCTGGGTTCGCAGTCCAAAACTAGTCTTCCTCATCATCGTCATCGTCTATATCGAATCCCCACAGCGTTGCGGGAGGCTGGGCTGGCTGAGCAGCCAAGTCGTCTATTGGTGTATTCACGTTGTCCGGCTGAGCCCCCTCGTTGTTATGAGGCTCCTCAGCTTGGACAGTCTGCATACTAATATCCCCATTGTCGTCCCTTTCACCTTCTGCATCGTCCTGATCATCCTCGTCGTCATCATCATCATCATCATCATCATCATCATCATCGGACTCGGCCGCCCAAATATCAATCTATGCGATGCAAGGAATAATAAATCAGTAAGAGTGTTGAAGGCGTCATGTAAAACACCTACCGGTGGCTGTTCAGCTGTCTGAGTGACTTGTTCTTGTGTCTGATCAATTGGCTGGTCGTTGTCGGCGTTATTTTCATTTTCGTCATCCTCATTGTCACCAAACAAATCGTCCTCATCTTCATCATCCTCATTGTCGCCATCAGCGTGCTTGGCTGCATCCGCATCCTCTGCCGCTTTCTCTTTTTGCGCATTCTCAGCAGCTCGACGTTCCGCAGCGGCGAGTTTTGCCGCCTCTTTCGCCTGGATCTTGGCATCGATTCTCGCTTGGTTCTCGTCCCTGATCTGCATCTTGGCCCGCAGGTCCTGCTCCTGCCGTTTCAGTCCACTTTGCGCTCGCACCTAGAGCCGCAAATTAGCAATCACTATGCTGGATACAGTAATTGACATCAAGGCTTACCTGCAAGATCACACTGCTGATACTCTGGATCTCAGCCTTCTTCTTATCGACAATCTCCTGCAGACTGACGACTGCCTGATCTAGAAGCTTTTGTTGACCTCGTAATTCGGCCATCTCTTCGTCTTCATCTTCCTCTTCATCCTATAGCAGCGGAAGGAAACCAGTCAAGACCTGCTCAAATATCTTCTGGAGGTTGTCCTTACATCTTCATCCTCCTCCTCCTCCTCATCACTTTGTTCGTCCAAATCTTCTTGACTGAGAGTTGCACATGGTCAGCTCAAACCGCAAATATGTGACTACCTGTTGCAAAAGCACTTACTCGTCATTAAGCGCTGCCGACAACTCCATTCCGACATCACGCTCGGCCTGATCGTCTCCAAATGCACTTTCTCCGTCGTTGGCGCTTCGTGGTGTTCCAGCTTGCAGTTCTGATCCGTCCCACTGAGAACCGTCGAATTCACCCTCATCGGAATAGTATTCGTCTTCGGGATTCGGTGCTGCTTCGGGCTGCTTGTCCACAAAGCCTAAATGAACCGTGTCAGGATTCACCATCCGCGACGTGTAAGGAGAAGATGCCAACTTACTAAGGGACGTGTCTTTTGCTTCATGATCTAGCTTTAGAAGCCTCTCCACTTCGGCCTCTATCCTGGCTCCTTCCTGAAAACGTATTTTCCGTTCTTAGTACCATTTCTTTGAAAGTCGAAGAAAAGGACACTTACCTTGTCCCCCACCTTGCGTTTCCTCCATCTTCTTTGCCTCACATAATGTAATGGAGGGGTCAGACCGTGTGGCCAGACAAAAACTTCGGGATCGGGATTGCCTGCTATCACGCTCTCCTCGGACGGAACCGGATTGTCGACGACCAGCATCTGTAACGGTGCATTTTCAGTTTCGGGCCGAGATGACACACATTGCCTACCCGTACTGACCTGGGTGATATCTGCTACCTTGAATAGACGTTTCTTGTCTAGCGTTTTCTGCGACTCGATGATACATGGCAAGTCCACCAGTTTCGCTGCATAATTCTGGTCTCCATGATGAAATACAGCACGTCTTGCGTCTATGCCGTAGAAGTGATCAACTCGTCATCGATTCCGACCTTCCAATAACTGTACTCACCTTTGAACTTGAACCAGACTCCATCGATTTCTTTCCGTTCATCTAATATCTGATTTAGTCCTTTGATACCTTTCTTTGAATCCCCCATGGCGACCTCTTTCGGTACTCGTAATATAAACTGTTCCTCGAAAGCCAACGGTTCTTCTGGATCTTCATCGAGTTCCCTGGTATATTCCCCAAACGGGCTCATAAAATGACCAGGTGGCAGCTTGTGCTGCTCTCCCTTGTGACTGAATTTCAGCTTGATTCTAGCCGAGGATGTCGGATTGGCGGCTGCTTGTGTAGATCGAAGCGAAGTCCTGGTACTATGACGCAGCCCTACACCAGTGCCTCCTGCTTCCCGGGCTTGTTGATCACCCTTTGCTCTGGATCCTCCCCTTGACGGCGCCTTGGCAGGAGCCTTCTGTCCGACTGTAGAATGTGATCGTGCATCGTGATGTAAAGCTGGAAACGACTCTTCTGCCGTTGCTCTGGATGCTGGAAGTGGAGGAGGGGGCATGGAGGTCGAGGCAGCCAGGCCGACAGGCTGCCTGGATGCTTCTGTTGAAGATCCTGTTGTCGCATCCATCGTGTCGATGTTGAACCACCGTGGTTGGTAAGAGCCGGTTTCTCCTTCGCGAAGACTAATTCGAGAGCGTGCAGCGCAACGACAGTCCCCTGTCACGCCGATAGGGCTCTAAGATCAAGGTTGCGAAAATGAGGGCCGGGGCTTCGCACGAACTGCTAACCTCACTTCACACCGACCGATACAAGTGTTGAATGAGGGATGAGGAGCAAGTACGAGTTGAGGAGGATGTTATGTTGTCGATCACTCATATTTGGATCCGCGCCATATCAATTCAGCATTCAGCAGCAGCCTCAAGCTAAGCACTTCTACTGTAACTGTGAATACAAAAGCTCATCAAAAAAACCCAGCGTATCGGTACACAACAGCAACAAGGCTATGTGAGCTCCTAGGTATCACTATCATTCTGCCGCGCTTTGTTTGAGCTGCGGCTCTGACTAGCTGCAAAGTCTTCGTTAGCGAGCTTGGAAATGCTTCTTTCGCGATAACAGGAAAGGAAACAGCATCATTGATATAATACTGCATGAATACAATAGCAAATCATCGCCTTGGGGCGCTCCAAACTAGGCATCACAGAAAACACACAATGATTCCCCGAACATAACAACTGAACGCGGGTAATCGTAAATGGTCAACTTGTAAACAGTTGGCTGGTGGAAAAACAAAAGGCGAGACAAAAAATCGAAGGTTGAAAAGTTGGAGACACCCAGCCAAGGGACGATGTTGCCGAGAAGATACACAGACATCTGGAAAAAGATCAAGCATTAAAACATTGAGATTTTTTTCAGATGCCTATTTCTTGGCGGCGGCTCGCTTCTTGGGTGCGGCCTTGGTGGCGGTCTTGCCTGTGGCAGCGGCCTTGGCTGTAGCGGAGAATAAAACTGGCGTTAGTTGTGATGATGATCGTCGACATTAGTGGTTACTTACTCTTGGTAGCAGCAGCGGTCTTCTTGGCAGGAGCGGCCTTCTTGGGGGCAGCGGCAGGCTTAGCAGCAGCCTTCTTGGGTGCAGCCTGGGAAAGAAAATCGATGAGTTGTGGTCACTGAAAACTGAGTAGTACTGCCTACCTTGGTGGCGGCAGCCTTCTTGGGAGCGGCGGCGGCGGCGGCGGGCTTCTTGGCAGCAGGGGCCTTCTTGGGAGGGGTGTTCTTCAGACAACGCAGAGGAGCAGTATCAGTACCAAGATACTATGCCGTCAGACACGATACAAACAACTCACCTCCTTGTTGGCAGACGCCTTAGCCTTCTTGACCAACTTGACTCGACCACCGATACCCTTGGGCAACTCGAACATACCGGTTTCGGCACCCCTGGAGATAGCCTTGTTCAGGTTGGAGATGTTCATCGCCGACGACATGTCAAGCTTGTAGTGGTTGGCCAAGAACCTGAGCGGGAAGGAGGAAAATATGAGTTGGAGAAAAGTCGGGAGGGTGACAACGTAAACATACTTCTTGATGGAAGGTCGAGAAACACCCTGACGGGTCTCTTCGGTAGCGGACTGAATGCATTCCTGCAGAACGAAGGGAAGAGAACATGATTAGACACCATGCTTCAAGGTAAGAGACCATGTGGAGAAAAATTTCGAGTGAAAATGGAAAGGTGACCATACGTGAGAAAACGCGAGGATTTCGAGGTAAATTCTCGAAAGACGACCAGTGCCGTATTATGATAGCCGAAGCCACATAACAGTACAGGTAGGCTAGTAGGATGTGATTGCATGACCTCCATCAAAAGCAACGACCCAGCGAACAAGTTGCAACAATGGCAAAGCTCAAAAATTTGATGACGGAAACGACGTGCGCGCGTCCGGACCAATCCGTGATGAGCATCAAGCTAATTGCTTGCTGCTGAAGCGTGGATTCTGCCACCACCGCGGGTGAGGTGGTACGAACGCAGAGTAAATGGTGGAAGTAGAATAGAAAGAGAACGAAAGTAAAAGGCGAAGAAATTGGAGCCAAAGCTCGGAGTGAAAATCTGCGCCCGCGCGATTTCCCTCTTTGGGAAGTTCACGTCGCCCTATCGAACGACTCCTGTCGAAAAGCTGCGGACGCCAGCATAATCGCCATGATGGTCACTCCAGTAGAGGTAGACAGCCAGCAACAATAAAGTTGAAGACGAAATCCGAAGAAAGGCCAGAAGACTCTATGATTCTTTCCAACCCAAACAACAGACACAGCCTCCTATACTCGAAAAAACGATGCTTACCTTGATCATGTCAGCGTAAGGAGGGTGCGAGGACTTGGGCTTGGGAGCGGTGGTAGTCTTCTTGGTAGGAGCCATTGTTGTAGTTGTTGTGTTTGAAAGAGGTTGTGTTTACTGAATTTGCGTAAAGTCAATTGACCAGGGTGATGGCGAAAGGGGCAGGAAATCAAGAGCAAAGAGCTCAAGGTCCGTATAAGTGATACAGACAACGCAAATGCTTTCCAACGACGGGCCGAGAGTACTTACAGAGTGAGCTTTGGATTGGAAGTGTTGCAAGTATAACACAGTGGGAAAGCAAAGCAAGGGTAAGAAGGGCATATCAAAAGGGGGAGGAGGGTGAGCGCGGCACCACCCAGTGTCTGCAGTATATGTGAGCGAGTCGCGCCCAGTTGGCTTGCCTTGTTTACGATTTGCTTCAATGGCGGGCGGAATCAAATTACGAATCGCCCCTTGCCCCGCTAAGAACAAGCACGCGCCGGGCCAAAGTGAATCACGAAAGAAAGAACGGCGGGCGGAGAAGGAGAGCGGACTCTGTCACGGTGTTGACGGTTTGACGTTATGGAAGAACTGATCAAGTCGGAAAATGTCAGGCTCGGGTTCTCGGGTCGATCGTTGAAGCTATCGTTAACCAGCTACTGGACCTCTACACCCTTTGCTTTGACGATAGAAGTACGATAGACTTTGTTGTAATGTGCCGTGTAGGAGGTGACAAGGGATAGGGATGGGTTAATGAAATACCATCATCAACATTCAGCTAAGCTCTCCAATTACTGTGTAACGATCCCTGCCTCAACGTTGTCTAATCGCTATGGAAACATGTTGGCAAGAGAAATGGTAAGATATTGTTCAGGCTGGACAAACATACGACCATATGAAGCTGTAAGCTCATATAACGAAGCGATGCGATGTTGTAGTCATACAGGTGGAGAGGTAGCACGCAACCATCGAGCTGTATACATAAATTTGGGCGTAAACGACTGGCGATGTGCACAATCTTCAGCGTACTAAAGGCAGTCCAAATATTCCCCAGCCCTGGGAGCATATGCTCGTATGTTATCGATGGACTATCTATCATCTGCATGTAGAACTTCATATTCAATCCGGTAAGCCAAAAGCTTGTCAGAGGCGCGAGTCGATTTGCCACTTGGCACGTCTCCAAGCACCCAGCATGTAGAAGTCAAAAGATATTCAACGAGACCGGATCGTTTGCCCTATGTGCCGTCGATATAGACCTGGACTGGACGGACTGAATGTGACATCCCTCATCCCGGTGTGCAAGGTGTGCAGGTCGAGGAAGGAGACGAGACACGAGACGATACGAAAGTGATCTAGGAGGCCAGTCACGTGCAGCTTTCCCTCTCGATCGTTTCGGAATATGATGAAACGCAGAGAGACGCGAATTGGCGGATCTTTATCTTTGTTTACTTTGTGGGCGAAGTATCAGGCAGGGTGACCGCGCGAACGGGGCTTTGGCGAGAGCAACACGTCTCAGTTGCACTGACACAGGATATATAACTCTGGCTCCTGCATCCCTTCTCATCAGTTCTTTCCCTATCTTTTCTCATCACAATCTCTTCATCTTCACTACTTTCCAACAACCTTTCCAACTTTTCAACAATCTTACTCTACCACAATGGCCCGAACCAAGCAAGTAAGTAGTTGAACACCAACCTCTACTAGCCTCTTCATCCTTCTTACATCTCCTCTTCTCCCTTCAGACCGCACGAAAGTCTACCGGTGGTAAGGCTCCCCGAAAGCAGTTGGCCACCAAGGCTGCCCGAAAGGCCACTCAACCCTCCGCCGGTGGTGTCAAGAAGCCTCACAGGTACAGGCCCGGTACCGTGGCTCTCCGAGAGATCCGAAAGTACCAAAAGTCTACCGAGCTTTTGATCCGAAAGCTTCCTTTCCAGCGATTGGTTCGAGAAATCGCCCAGGACTTCAAGACCGACTTGCGATTCCAGTCTTCCGCTGTCATGGCCTTGCAGGAAGCTTCCGAAGCTTACCTCGTCTCCTTGTTCGAGGACACCAACTTGGCTGCCATCCAGTACGTTCTACTTGTTCTTTGCTGCCTCTTGATCACACGCTTACCCTCTTCCTTCCTTACAGCGCCAAGCGAGTTACCATCCAGCCCAAGGACATGCAGTTGGCTCGACGACTCCGAGGCGAGCGAAACTAAGCTCCTCCCTCCCGATCTCTTGATCACTTTGGCTTGAACCACTCCTCTTCTCGATGTTCCGAGCCCGGTTCTCTACGCCTTGTTCACCACCTTCGCCTTCGCTACTTCTTTTACTTCATGGTCTCCTCTACTGTCGTCTAGCTTTGTAACGCTTTGCCTTGCAAAGGTCGAGTAATGTAGTGCACGACATTCTTTGGTCAGCTCTATTGAGCGGTTGTAATGCAGACTACTAGAGGGAATGACCTATTTGATTGTCTGAACATCGAAATCAAAAACGCTTTCGAGCATGTGGCACTTTTCACGCTTTGTCTTTCTCTTCAGTATGACTTCGTCGTCAGCTTGTTTCTGCAAGTTCAGCTAAGACACACTTCTTGCCCTGGTCGCCGTGATAAGCTCTCTGTGAACTTCAGGATAGTCAAAGTGTGCCTGATGAGCTCGGCGGCTGAGTGAAGGAGTAACCAATGGCATGAGTCAAGCAACACCAGCTGTAAGACCTTAAGATTCAAGGGATTTATGGTCTTGTGTAATCAATGTTCATTCATAACGGATGAGTGTCTACGTTAATCTTCTAGCTTTATCCGACAAGCCGTTTACGACCTCGCTGATCTGCTTGATGGTATCCAACGCCGTGGCATAGGTCGACTGGGAAAAGGAAGAGTGTGAGCGGTCTACGCTAGGGGAAAGCGAGTGTAGGTAGAAAGGGCGCTTACATCCTTCTCGGGTTCGTCGTACACGATGAGCCTGCCCTTTTCTTGATCCAGTACACCTTGGAAGATGCCATCCAGAATCATTTGACTCAACCTGTTCGAGCAGACCGCAAGAATATCAGTGTGCTACATCCACGAGCTCGAACGATATGGTATACGTACTTGGACTCTACGCTGTTCAATGGCTGACCGACTTCTTGCGCAATGTAGGAGAGTTCGACCGTCGAGTAAGGCTCAATCACTCGAACCATGTTCTGTTCCAAAAGCGTGTCGTATAGCAGAGCCAAATGTGTTCGAATGAGCAGGTCGGTGTGCAACTCTGTGATACGCGGAGGAAAAGCAGTCAATTAAAGAGACAAGGATGATCAATGAAGCTGAAATAACGGCTACTCGCCCTTTGAATAATCCTTGAGAGCCTTTTCAAACAATTCCAAACTTCGTTCCTTTAGCGCATTCGCTACCGCCTGCATGGCCTCCGTTTCCTTTCCTTGGTATTTGGCTGCAGCTTTGAGCGCAAGGATCGGAGCAACATCGTCGGGCTAGAGATCACGGCAGTTAGTTCCCAAACGACATTGGATTTGCATCACGGCTGAACTCACCAGACTCATCATGATCTTGCACAAACACATGTTTTTTAAAGCAGGAAGCGCTCGATCGTCATCTTGGCCAGAGAAGCCTTCGAATGTTTCGAAGAAGTAGGAGTACCTGTTGGCGAAAAATACATGTTTAATGGTGAGGGCACACTAACTCAATAAACGATTGAAAAGACTCACCCTGTCTTGTAATCCTTGTCTTCCGTGTGCAAGATACCAGACTGCATATCCAACTGAGCTTGCAACAAAGGCGGACAGTAGATAGCTGCAGCTGCTGTTTTTGCCGATGTGAGGGCAGCCTAATCGAAATGGGTACCGTACGTTAGCACGAGTTGCAGACAGCAAAACGATGGTCCAAACTGTGTACCTTGGCCTTGGCGTAGTTCTTGGTAGCATGATTCACTCTGCTTTCCAGAAGATGAACTTCCGTCAAGATCATCTTGTCATCCAACCGCTTCAGCTCCTTCAGCAGGGTATCGATGAGTGCTAATGCTGGCCTGAAATGTTGAGTCTCGATTTGGCTATGCGTTGCATGCAAGAATTAGCCATGTTGAATTCGGCTTTAGGCCAAGCAGCAGCTTACAGTCCAATCAATCTAACTTCCAGACTCTGCCTCAAGAAAACCCTAGATTCATTTCGAGCCCATTCGATGTTGTCCTTGACGACGGTGATCTGCTTTTCACGTGCCTCGGGAGGGAAGGCGTCGATCAGAGAACGGACTGAAAGTAGAGGTAGTTGATCAGCAAGTTTTCCCTTTTGCTTCGGATATATTTCAAAGCTCACTCAATTTGGCAGTCTTGGCTTTTGCGATGTTTGACATGAAAGTTCGAGACTGGGTTACCAAGTCGGCGAGGGCATCCGCGTTGCTGTGACGTCGAAGGGAATGATAGGCAAGGCGTTTATCAATGAACAAGATTCAGAAGACTTACCCGGACGCCTTGTAGATGGCACCAAGCCTTACCAAGGCTGCTTCCTGGTCTCTCAATCCTTCATCATCAGCTGACGATGGGTTCAATCTATCAGCAGGAGAAAAGAGGGGACAAGGACACTGACGTACCTGCTTTGGTGGACAGTATCTGTTTGTAGAGATTTTCCGCTTGAGCTGCATCGGTAGCTGCCACAGCATCGGCTTGGGCTAGTGGAGAAGTCATCGTAGCTGAAGTGGTGATAGTAAAACGATGGGAAACTGGTATTGGCAGGTAGAATGCTTGAGTAGATTCTTGAAACATGGTCAAGAGAGGAGGAGGCAGGAGTAGTGGAATGATGATCGAGGTCGACAGATGATGACGAAGCGCGTTGTGACCAGCTCTCGCTGACATTTTGCCACTTCCAGGCACTTACTCGCAAGCCTTCATCCTTTATAGACCTTGTAGTCGATTATCACTCGAACAGCTACCAGACCACTCCTGGCATAATGCAAATGAGAAATAACGACATCTCATTTTCCATAAATGATATAGGTCGAAGGCACGTGGTAAGCTCTTTTCTTCCCTTACGGCGCAATGACATCCAGTACCGCTCGCTACTCCAGATTACTCCTCAGAAGCAACAATCCCACCGTAATACGCCGTGATAGCCTTCAAGCTATTCCAGCCCTTGCGTTGTCCCACATACTCTTCTTCTATCTCCACCCATTCTTTCCCTATGACTTTCCCAGACTCATCCACTATATCCGGCGCCAACGCGGCCAGCTCGTTCGTATCTGTGTTCTTGGGCAGATAGAAAGCGATATTGGGAGATATCCGTGATGTCAGTTCCAAGATTTCTTTGCCTGACACTGGAGCGAGGGCGGAAAGCGGGTAAGGAGGCATTTCATTCGGTACTCCAAACGTTTCGGGTTTTGCAGGTGGGGTGTGCGTAGGGGTGGATGAAGACGGGGTGTCAAGGGTTGTGCCTAGGTATACAAGACCTGAGTCGTTTGATTGCTTTTCTTTTCCTTTTCTGGTCGAGGTCTGCGGTGTTTGAGCTGGTGTCGCTGTGCTTTTGCCCAGGCTGAGATAATCGGTACCACCTACGGATGGCAAAAATAGGCAAGTAACGGTCACCAAGACGATTGCCAAGGTAACAATGTAGTAGTGCTTACCCCATGGCGGACTCAAGAATACGACATCGATCTCGTCTCCGTGTCTGCTCCTCCCAGCCTTGGCATCCTGATCTAGTCTCTTCGCATAAGCTTGGGCAAACTGTATGTAGTCCCCGCAAATAAACTCTATGCGATCTGCAACGCCATACTGCATTGCATTGTGTCGAGCTAGCTTTAGTCGCGTCATGTCGTTGTCGATAGCGATGACTGAGATAAGAGCAGGAATCAGCTTCACAACGCGGGTCAAGACAGAAGCTGGAGGACGACTAAACTCACCTCTTTCACAAGTCATAGCGAACTGTATCACATTCCCGCCGACACCGCAGAAGGGATCCAGGATAGTATCCGACTGACATCTCTCTGCAATATGACACGCAATCGTTTCCGGAGTGACGCTAAACCATCCTGTTTCGTCCATCAGGATATTATGCGATGCATAGAGCGAGAAAAGTTCATTGCGTTGATAAAAGTCTGGCGAATGCAAGACCCTCAGAGTCAGCATCTTGCTCAAAATAGTAGCCGCCTCGTGGGATGAACACACATTTCTGGATATTCTCGGGCATTTCTGAATGATTGGTGTATCGCGGCACGAGACCTGTGCAATCCCAACTTGCCTTCTCGCTGCCTTCCGCTACGCCTGTTATGGAACGTATCGAGGTGTTTGCCTCATCTTCACCAGTTCCAGGTTGCGTAGGTATCAATGCCATCGGATGGTCACTCTGACTTAATTTCCTACGTTTGCTGGCCGGCATTGTAGCTTCTGTCTGCAAACAGGACGTCAACTAGCTAGAACACGACTTTTCCAGGAGGCGAAGCGTAGATCACTCACATCATCTAGCTGTTGCACTGAATGCGGACTGGCTGCTGCTTCTGATGTCGCGGACTCGGAGAATGTTTGAGACCGAAGTTGAGATTTCAATTCTGAAGGCAGGTTGGTGAAGAAGGAACCTGTTCCACGACTTCCTCCTCTCGAGCCCTTTGACTTTACCATCTTGCAATTTTGTAACTTGTGTATTTGTTTCGCTTACTTGAGGCGAGCAACGTGTAGTAATGATGCATCTGAGAGCAAAGGCCAATGATAGATGGTTACTTGGACTTCATGTTGAAGAAGATGCTTTTGATGTTTCAGGTGGATTGATTGCGCCTGGGTGGAAACAAGAGCTGACGAGGCGCGCGATTATATCCCACCTTATTCCTTGCAACGACGCTTTCGTCACCAGAGGCGAGATGATGTTGAAGAAGGTGTTGGTCAGACAGTCAATCTACGCTGCTATCCCACGAGTCGCTTCGATTCCCCTTTCCTAGACGTCCCAAAGTATAATCACCGCATAGAAGGATAAAATGGCCGACAACGACTCTGTACCCATCCGCATCAACTTGAAGCTGCCGCAATATGTTTTCCAGCTGCAGGAGCAGGATTTGAGCAGTCTACACGAGGAAGCGAAGAAATCGTTATGGGAAGGAATCGAGAAAGATGGTATGTGTCGTTGTCTTCTTTCAAATGTGTCGACCCGGACTCATTAACATTCATTTTGCAAAATGGGCAGAAATGGCGCCATATGCAAAGACCCTCCCAAGCTTCCTTCAACCGCCATCATCTGATCTGATCGCCAAGCTAGAAGCGAAGAACGAAGAGGAACTCAAGAAGTTTGATGAAAAGATCAAGGCAGCTGAAGAAAGTCTGGGAGAGACGGATCCGTCAGAAAGCATGAGGGAAAAGGCTGGATACCTGTGTCAGATTGGCGACAAGGTACGTATATGCGCATTTGTGTGGTATCACAGATCGTAAAGAGCCCTTTTTAAACTGAGAGAATGTCTTTCTTGCAGGAACGGGCTCTTCCAGCAATCGATGCGGCTTTCGAAAAGACCGCAGGAATCGGCGCCAGAATAGATCTGGTCCTTGCCAAAATCAGGCTGGCTATGTTTTACAACGAAAAGAGTCGAGTGGAAGCTGATGTGAAAGCAGCACAGGAGTACGTATATCACCATCTGCAAAACTATGCACCGCGAATCCCTCGAATTTCAGAACTCATACACCTTTTTTCCATATTGACAGGTTGATCGAGAAGGGTGGTGACTGGGATAGAAGGAATCGTCTCAAGGTCTACCGAGCACTGCACTTTTTATCCATCCGAAACTTCAAGGAAGCCGCGGACCTGCTCATCGACTCGTTGAGCACCTTTACAGCGAGCGAGTTGATGGAATACGACGAGTTTGTCGAGTTGACGGTATTGGCAGCGGGTATCGGATGTGATCGAGCGGCTATCAAGACAAAGGTCAGTGAATGCGGGAATCATTTTCTCACGCTAGATGTCTAACAAACAATTCCTGTCATTCAGATCCTTGGCAGTGCAGAAATCAACGCTCTGATGCCTCAGATGCCCGTGTTAACGACCCTGATTAAGTCGCTGTACGACACAAAATACGCCGAGCTTTTCGCCTCGCTCGCAGAAGTCGAGCAGCACTACCTCATGCCGAACCCGATCTTGGCCCCGCACGCTCGATATTACGTCCGGGAGATGCGAGTTAAAGCGTACACGCAGATCTTGGAGTCGTATCAGTCATTGACGATGGAGAGGATGAGCAAGGCCTTTGGTGTCAGCCCAAGCTTTATTGATGCGTAAGTAATCACCCATCGGAGCTTTCTGCATGATTTGAACTTATTGTGCGTGACAATAACTTGTAGCGACTTGTCGAAATTCATTGCCAATCGAAGGGTCAGCTGTGTGATTGACAAGGTCTCAGGTGTTATCACAAAAACCAGCGGTGCGCAGCGAAACGACAAGTACTCGTTGTATGAGCAGGTACTCAATGCGGGAGATGCATTGCTGAATGGTAAGTATCTCTATCCGTGATTTTTGAATGCCCACGCTTACTACTACGTGGGATTTTGTATCAGACGTCGAGAAGCTTAGCCGGGTAGTCGGATAGATAGATAGATGCCAAACAATAGGGCAAATGTGATCAAGCATGATAACCATGATAACATGACATGGATGACATTGTCGCGACCACTACGAGCCGCCCAGTGCCTCATCTATTCAATCCCGGCGACTGATCTATTCCTGGCGGCAGCATTGTTGTATAAGATCCTCCCTCCCTATCCTCGATTTACGGTATTCCCCTCGCCCTTCCTATGTGTATCGGTATACCTAGCCCATTTTTCGTCCTTCTGGCGCTTCTGTTCCGATTTGAGTTCAGCATCGACCGTGCCGTCATCTTCTGCGTCCAATGCCAGCTGTTCCGATGCTGTCAATTGATTCTCCGATTCGGGGCTGCAAGTATCGATTGACACAGTTTAGCGATCTAGATCTCTGTGAAATGTAGGGCAAGGTATGCTTACCCGCCGCCCGTGATGATATTTCCCCGCGCCCTCTCCTCCTCGAGATACTCGTCTATTGTCATAGTCGGCAATCGATGCGAGCCTCTGAACACCTCCGACTGCAACCGTGCCCGATCGGAAAGGTTTTGCAGTCCGTTCGACGGGAGAATAGTAAATGGTTGTGTTGGCTGATGAGAATGGGTCGGAGTCCGGATCAGCTGCGTTACTACGTATCTACGAGCACTGATTGCCAGCTTACCTTTCCACGATCATCGAGCAGCTCAGCAACCTTTCCACCCCTCACACCGTTACCAAACCGTAACGGCGGATCCAACCTCCACGTCTCATCCTCCTTCAACCCAGTTCTCTCGCCTTCCTGTTTCCTCTGCGTCTCCCGTCGTTGACGCTCAACCCTCTCCCTATCTTCCGATTCTATATGCGCAGACATGCTAGCGGATTTCAACAGATCAAGTTCTTGTTCTATCGATGCGAGCGCGGCGTGCGTTTGAGTGAGGAGCAGGGATAGTAAAGCGATAGCTGCGGTACGAGTGGACGTGGTGTTTTCCGAATTGACGGAAGTTGACGGGCCGGAGATGTTGATTCGGCTCATAGAGGCTGTTGCCGAATCGGAGATGGTATTGTTAATAAGACCAAGAATAGCTGGTACTGCCGATGATGTGATCGTGATCCCTGTAGTAGCCTGTCCAGAGGTAGCGAGGGGATTTAGCGTGAGCTTCGGGCATGGCATACGCTGCTCTACGCACTGAAACTTTTTCCTTCATTGCCTTTTCCATTTTGTACTGCTTAATTTTTGCATCTCTTCTACCAGCGGGATCCAACGGAATTGCAGTCGATCCTCCATGCGTCTGCCCATCTTGCAACGGGAAATCGTAAGTTTCGAGCAGCCAGAGGAAGGCTTCATACGCCGCCTAATTGTTGGATTTCGGGTCAGCTGCACGCCACTGTATACATCGGCGGCGAACTTGGCCAACTGACCTTGCTCCTTTCGAGAACTTGGATTCGACCTTGCAAACCATCACCGTTCACCCTGCTTTGCACCTCTGCAAACAACCAATCGACCGCCAAGTACACCATTTCATTATCGCCAATATCCTCCATCGATTCATTCTCCGAGAAAACACCCAAGGTATCGATCATCCGCCGTGCTAGTATGAGGTCGGCGAGTGAATCCTGGAGCAGTTGCTGGACCTCTGACTGCGATGTCGACACCTCGTCATTGAATACTGGGAGGAGAGAGGTCAAAGTCCGCGAAAGAAGCGCGGGGAGCGTTAGGGAGCTGGTCGGGATGGCCATGATTTGAGATTTGAAGCGCCGAGGATATCGTGAGGAGCTGTACTGCTGATGTTTGGTCTAATAGCATAGGGAATGGTGTGTCGCTGACCGACGGTAGACGAATGAACATTATTATTGCAGTTGCTCCTGCTGCAACGTTTGAACACTGCTTCCGACGAGCCCCCCTTCAAGCGGAACCCCCCTCATATAGTGGAGGTCGTTTCGTATCTGAAACGGTCCGGTCCACTTGACGGGCTACTTGACGAGACAACCATCCGACTACTCAATCGTAGCCAACAGGTGATGCTCTGGATCGCGGAAACAGCATGACGATGCCTTCGATCTTACCTCGACATCATGGCGAGACTTTTGACTGTGAGCTCTTGGTTCAACCATCCTACTCCAGACGAGCTGAATGTGACGCTTATCGAATCGCTTATCAGTCTTCTTCTTCGGAACGTTGATGGTCCCGCAGATCCTGACAAGGGTGCTCGGACATAAGGGAGAGACACTGGCTTTCCAGGATGCTATTCTGCCGGTACGCTCGAGTCTCCCGTATGACGCTTTCCCCCTTTTGTTGCTGATCTTCTTCCAATAGGACTATGTAAGGCATTGCGTCAAGGGAGCGGATTATCCTGGGATTCTGCCAGTCCAGTCATCTACACGCCTGCTCGGAAGGTTTGTCTCTCGTCTCGCCATTATCAAGCACAATAAAGGCTGATAACGATATCGGCATTCTAGAGAATTGACGGAAGAGGAATCGAGCGTAAGAGGCACGTTTGTTCAAGGGTTATCGTTGGCAGACGTGAGGGCGTTGGACGTCTTCGAAGGTGATGTGCGCAATGCATGACCTACTGAAATAATGTTCACTGCAGCTGAACGGGTTTCTCTTCTCATCATCTCAGGAGTACCGCCGGGACTCACTCCCGGTGTTCACCCTCACCCCGCCAGCGTCACTCAGTACGCTCGCCGTTGACTTTACGGCTCCAAGCACAAGGCAGTACGTCTCGCCAACTACAGCCCGGGAGAAAGCGGAAAAGGGTGAACCAGGGTTCCAAGTAGTCAAGGGGTGGTGTTACTGTTGGAAGGACGACTCGGATAGAGGGCTATCCGCGCTTGAGAACCGGGTCTGGGAGTAAGTCTCTGGCCCTCTACAGTCGAGCCAGTTCCACAACCAACTGACGGAATTAATTTATTTTGCTAGCTTCCAAGCCTTTCTACGTGAAAAGTCGCATCGCTGGACGGGTCTTCCACCAGTGTCATCTGCGATACAGATAACGAGGCGCGACGAAAGCGAGTTTGCGGAAGTGGATCAGCATCGCGCTCGAGGAGGGCGATCTTTTCCGGATGAAGGAGTCGCGGCAGTAGTAGGCTAAGAAGATGCTAGGGGCCAAATGGTCCGGTATGTGTGTAGAGAATTGTAAGTCTAGGTACACCCAGAACGCAAACAGCACAACCATCGAGCCTTTGATCGGCGCAAATTCGATTTTCTCTTCATCAGCTTCTGACCAAGCGATATTAGCGGAACTCTCTTCGCCGGTCTTTGGTTATGCGGTCTTCCTTTTTCCCGAAGAAATCAGAGGGCAATTGGAAGTGGCCACATATTGACGGACTGCCGACAGTTAATAGCAAACGCCCATATGTCATTTCCCCCATGGCCCTAAATCTAATACATGGCGAGATTCCGAAGGCTTCTCCAAGGCTTCTCGCCGTCCCCAAAGAAGGATACTGTATCAGTCTCATACCATCTGTCGCGACATCATTTTGCTGCCTTCACAATGCTCAATCTTTTCGAAGCCGCGGGTCATAGTTTCGGACAAGGGGGATGACTCCCCCCATGCCTGCGAGCGAAGTGGCCCCATCCGAAATCGTTCTTTTTTCCTCCTGGGTATACACCTTAGTAGACGCTTCAGGACCTTCTTAGGGCTATGCCATACGTTGTACTGAAAGTTACTGAGGATTCATCATCTGTTCTCTGCAGCGATCCCGAAGAGTCGATCGCAAATTTCGGGCCTCTCCGGATTGTAGTGTCTGATACTGGCGGAAGTTAACACAGACATTCTTCGAGCCTTGATGCTGCGACATACCTGGCTTCCAAGAGGGGTCGGGGTTGTGTGCGGCAAAAGAATTAGGAACATGAGTTCCGCCTGCACCTATCCCTGGAAAGACGTTAAGGGGTGGAAACCCTTAGCAACGCTAAACACCTTGCATCTACGCCGCTACAATCGTACTATGCTCACCTGATATTTGGCAGTTTGAACCAAGGGAAAGAGCAGTCGGAACACTGGGCGGGAAAGGGTTGTGTGCTTCACCGCTGGCTTGAATTGTGGCGCCGACATGCACAGACGTCAAAAGATATGCCATCAGCACCTTCTTCGCAACAGGCAAGGTCTGTTATGCTTTTAGTATTACTTACCTGTTGCCTCCTCTTTCACAATTAAATCAGCAAGCAGGTTCTGGAGACTCCTAAAACCACGGTTGTGATTACATGCTTTATCCAGCGCTCCTTTCCCGTTCGGCATCGCCCGGTTGCGCTGCGCCTTCGCAGTATTATAAGCGACCGAGTGACCAGGGCGATCATTGACGCGCAGACATAATCCCTGCATGCAATCCCCGTAGTCTTTCGCCCGTTTTAGTTGCTCTAGAAGGATGCTGTCGTAAATTGCACAGCCCTCAGCGTCATCGTACGATCGTCCTTGAATATACTATACAGTGGAACACTCGTTTTCTGGGCTTCTTTCCAATGATACAAGATGTCGACTCACCTTTACTGTAGCTTTCTCGATAAATTCCCACACGTCGACATCTTCCACGCTTCAAAATCTTCTTTGCAATCAGCTTGGGCGGTATTTTTCTCCTCATCGGCACAATCTCGATAAAGCTTAACCAATACTGCACGGAAGGGGACGGCAAACTTATTACCGAACCCCCGAGCTGACATGTTCTCTATCTCCTGGAGCTTCGCCTCTATTCCTGCAGGTGAAATTGTCAAGTGGAAGTGCTGAGATGCTGCAGGAAACATAGTTGACTAGAACGTACTGGTAATACAAACACACACCCGAAGAAATATCATGGGTACCTTCTGAAGCTTATAAACCATTGAAAAATCGCAAGCTACTCCAAGGAAGAAAGGATGTCAAGACCATGACGAGCGGTGAAGAAGTGTCGGCCAAGGAACTCGATCGGCACAGGTCGGACATCATATTGCTCGCAGCGTCCTTCCCCTGGAGGTGTGCAATTCAGAGGCTGTGTGAATCAAGGAGGCCATGCAGGTCGATCGGATCTGGTGGCAAACCCCAATCGTTTTTGCTCATAACTGTCCTCCTTTATGTTCGTGCTTTTGACTATTCGCATAGTGTTGTTTTGAAAGCAGTCGCAAACACGAGGCCGCTATAATCCTTCTTGCGCGGCAGCTTATTCTAGTGTCTTCGGAAAGCAATTGGAGAAACATGGGGCGGACGAGGTGGAGAAGGCGAAACTAGATGTCTCTATTCCAGGGGTCGCCCGACATGCTGCCATGAAGATCTTGTAGCGCTGGTGATTATTTGCCTTGCTTAATTTCTTACCTGTAGGGAGCATCATGCAGAAACGACTGCTTCGTCGATTTGCACGGGTGTCGGGCTACACGATAATTTCTCGTCGCATCGTGTGTCTATGTTGGTTTATTTTAGCCATCGTGGCCATGAGTTTATGGTCGCGGTGTTCGTATACAACCTGTTACGCGATTACACTCAGTACATCTTATCCCTTCACACAAACTTCCGCCGAGAAAATGTGTGCATGATCATTTCCGATCTACTCACTGTTCTCTTTCCTTCTATTTAAGAGCCTCCCTGACCAAGCCACCCATCACGGCAAGATGCAGCACAAGATGCAACACAGGCCCACCCAGATCCTTTCCTCTCGTCGACACCAGCTGATCTCCTCCGACACCACTACTCACCGACGCTCCCGCAATCCTTCCTAACGCACGCAAGATCGGTCCGATGTGATAAGCCGCCAAACTGACAGCCAAGTCGCTGTACATTGACGATCCGAGTCCCGTTCTGCCGGATCCAGCGGTAGGTAGATGGTCGATCCATCTGTACAGCGTGAGCGCCGTCAAACATGACGAGAGGAGGGAGAACGAGTAGTTGCGGATCACTGCACCGACTTGTGCGTCTGGAAGGCCGTGGGATGGTTTGGGTGGTTCGAATTGGGTCGTTTCATTGGCCGTGGCATTCAGTGCCGGTGTTTGCGCTTTTGGAGGTCGGGACAGGAGGAAAAAGTTGATCGTGGCCGGTACGGCGAGTAGGAAATGCAGCAGGAAGGGAGTCTTGGAGTGCATCGCGTAGAATGGTGTGAAAGTTGGAAGTTGAAAGTTGTAGAAGAGTTGAAGGTAGATGAACAATGAACCTTGTGCTTGGTGACGAAGCACAGGCTTCGGTCCAGCAAGCGCGATCATACGCGTTTCATTTCATTTCATTTCATTTCGCGCCAGAAGTCGAGGAGGATGCATGCATCAACACGATGGGCTGTGTCGAAGTCAACTTGTATGGTTACTTGTCGTCGACATCACAAGACAACACGGCAGACGTCCATCGCAGGCGCACTTATCGCTTGGAGAACGTTTCAATTGCTAGGACTCGGCTGCTCATCAAGATTGCCACCTCGCTACGTCGCCAGAAGGTCCTTTCAACCGTCTTAACACTTCAAAATGTCGAGCACTCGTGCTACCGGGACCGCAACGACGTCCATCCCAGCGACTGCAGCCGCAGGAGGGCTAACGATGACCGTAAGTTCACTTCTCCAGAGATGTACGAAACCCAGGATACTCATACCGTCCTTTCGTCGATAGCAACCGCCATCATCCGCTTCTGCTTCATTTTACAAGATTGCTTCTGCAAATTACGTTACATTCGGCTGGAACCTTACAAGTCTCTAGTAAGATATACCTCTTCAACATCTCCCTTCTCATATACCTAATATCCTCCCTACTACCTTCGCAGCGTAACACCAGAATCACTCACCGTTATTGCAACCTGCACCCAAAACGGCAACACCTACAAAGTCGGACCCACCAACGCTGCCGGAGAAATCGACAACGTCATTCCCGGAGACTCTACCCAAATCATCTGGAACCCATGGGAATACGAACAGCAAGCAGGGGCAACACCGCTCGCTGCCGCTACGTACACGTTGAGCGTCTGGGATGAGCGTGGTCCCGGGGCGACGGTGGCGGCGGGGAGGTTTAGTCCGTATAGTGGCACGAATTTCGCGCTGTATAGGCCGCAGCAGTATACACCTTTGTCTGGTGAGCATCAACGTCTTTAAGCACTGCCTTGCGTCGGGTGGGACCGCGTATGCTGACCCGAAATTTTCGTGCGTGATGTTCCTTTGATAGAATGGAACTGCTCGGGCTGCTCATCCGCTACCCGAATAACGACGAATCCAGCCTTTCTCGCCATTTTCTGCACAGCGTTGCTGATGGTGTGTTCAAGTTTCGGATTCCTCGGTCGACGACACCTGTAGCGGTACACGTCGCCTACTTCGTCGCGACACACGGACAATTCTCGCTTCCTTCACTTCATCATCGTCCGGACTGCATAGCTTCCGACGCCCACCTGTATCATCTTCTCGTCGCTTGTACACGCTATCCTGTATTCGCATTATATGGCAACGCAACCTCGTTGTCATCGACCATATGTCATCGCATAATCACGCACATCTGTGCCCAGCCGACTTGCTGATGCTGTTGCGTGCCGATATACACAGCTCCTATGCTCAGAACCATCGTAGTCATTTGGTTGAACTTCTCCTTTATGTGGGCGATCTCGCACTTCTGCAGCAATTACCGCCGCCGCCGCCTTTCCAGCAATCGAAAGTTTCTCTTAGATTGGCGAAAGAATACCTGTTGACGTATTCATTCCTTTCAAAGGCCACGAGACGTCATTTGCAGGGGGCTGGCGAATGAATATTATTTGGCGGACGAGCTCGAGCTGCTATCCTGCGCGTCCCATTGCGTTCGCCATAATAAGCATATGGTCTTTCTTTGTGCCATGTGTCGTTTTTGCATGTGTGTACCAAAAGTCCATATGTCTATGCACCAGCGCGGTCCGGTCCACATTCGGCTTTGCGAACTTGTCATATAATACGCTTAGTTTCTCTTCATATACGCATCACGTTGTAGTGAGTATCGAATTTAATAACGTACTTGTCCAGGACTCCCATCACCCTTGACAGCAGTACTTACTGATCAACCCTGCCTTCCAAGCGATCACAAGGTTCGAGCGG
Source organism: Naganishia friedmannii (assembly GCA_030039255.1). Lineage (NCBI taxonomy): Eukaryota > Fungi > Basidiomycota > Tremellomycetes > Filobasidiales > Filobasidiaceae > Naganishia > Naganishia friedmannii. The sequence continues at coordinate 1,808,649 of JASBWT010000001.1, read as the reverse complement.
AAGGGTAAGACGTCAGCTGACGTCGTGGTGCCTTTCAAAGGGTCTCGGACAACATGCGAGGGGCCTACGCCCAGCAAGCGGCGGAATGTGGTGGTCTCACACAAGCTGTGACTCCCTCGCAGTCGTGGTCACGCGGCGGGTCGGTGTTGGTAACCAAGTTGTACAAGCTTTCCTTTGTGTTTCACCGCCTCAGTTTTTTGGCATTGGGATGTTATTGATCTATTTATGAGTAGTGCGGTTTGTCTATCGCTGCAACCTTGTTACGGGGCCATCAATCAGCATACGCAGTCACGGCTGGCATCAATTTCCATTGGATTCTTACCTACAACGAAATGGACTTCTCGTCTGTACAGAACCCGCTCCCTTTGCAGGCGGTAGCACCTACCGTTAATATCGCGTATGCAACATTCTACGATACGTTGGTCAAGATTCATAGAAATTATGATTCTGATGGAATCACAGATGACGACAAATTTAGGGCAGCATTCTGAGGTATCGAACATGATCGCCCGGAACTTTTTCAAGTTATCGCACCATGTGTCATATATAACATTGCTCTTCAATTCGTATGATTGGTCTGTTATAAATTCTGTGCTTGCGCAATTACTATAAGCTTACATAGACACTCTCATCCTATCATCCCTGTTGTCATAATCGATAATGCTTAGCTTACTTCTTCAGCTCTGCCTGGCATATGGGAGGACCTCCCTTCACCTGAGCGACGTCAAAGACACAAACCCCCCAGATATGCGCGTTGAAGTGGCAAGATTGGTCATTTACAGTGTAGAACACGAGATAGACGTGAGTGGCAACGATCTTTTAGGCTCATGATTTCACGCTACAACCGAGAGTCATATTTTCTCACGTTCTAGCACGACCGAGATCCATGGCAACTTGGACAGTAAAATGATGATACGGCTACCGCTATAGCTAGTTTTCCGATGAAAAGTATCGCAAATTCGACTATTGAGGCCTGTCTACGCATCCATTCGTCCACTTCGCTGAAGGTTCATGAACACGCCAGGGAGGAGGCAAAAGAATTGATTCACTAGCAGTTCCTCACGAAAATGCCCCGTGTCGAAAAGCCGAAGGTCATACGCCTAAAGTATGGACATGCAGCAAACACGCGAGCGGTCCTTGAGGTAGCCATTGTGACTTGGGCGGAGCTTGATGGCAGAGAGTTGCCTGAAGGCTACGCGGCGGAATACGCGGAAGGAAGAGCACTGCGTATCCAAAGCACTCTCGACATTGCTTTTTCAAGTCACAACTCACTTCCAGCAGGAGAAACTTGCATCGAACCTACTTGTCGTTATTGTCAAGGGGAAGCGGCGGGGAACGGTCATGCGTTGACCAGCAGTGCACAACATGGAAACCTTATGGATGCATCGTCGCAGGCGACTGCCTGGTCGGACGCATGTCAGTACAGTAGCATCGGATTACGGGAAACTCGGGATTCAGAAGCTACATTGTACAACCCTAGGTACTCATCATTCCATCGGAATTTAGCCTGGTATAGGAACAAACAGAACACAGCTCCAGGCGCAACTGTGGGCGATACTGGTGAGTGCAAAGTGGACCGATTCTTGCTCGCATCTGTTCACCTGCTCTGCTTCGCTTGCGTCCCTCCGAAATTCTGCGCTTCGATGATATGCAGGGTATCACGTCACTGGGCCTTCTTCTCAGTGCTCGATTCCTGCCACAGGTGCATCAGACTGGAGAGTGACAATAGCAGAACCCCTTTCAGTCGCTGCCGGGTCCTATCCGTCATTGGTGTGACTGCTGGAGATGGTCAGTCTGCTGTTGCGCCTGGTAGATCGAACTTTCATTCCCCTTCGCATGCGTCAGACCCTTCGGCCGCTCAGGGTACCAAGGAAAGAACTGTGAGATCATGTTCTCGAATGAGATCTCTCGATTAGTGCTCATTTCCAGTGCGTACCGACGACAGTGAAAGTGACCGACCGCAACGAAAGTGGGGGAATTGAATCGTAAAGTCTGTAATAAACAGTAGATCGTGTGTATTCGTAGCAGAATCTAAATTGGACAACACTGGACGGCGAGCTATATTGTCTGAAACGGTCGGTTCTATGTGCCTGCCGCAACTCCTCTTTCGATCTTCCCCCGCGATGATGGCCCCTGCAAACTGGACGGCCCCTGCTAATCGCCCATTGTGATAAAAGGCGGACTTGTGGCAGCAAAGACTGTCGACTCACAGGCATTCTGCGTTACTCTTGTAGAACAACAGAGATCAATGGATTCTTTCACTTCCCCTGTCTCGAACTTGCAACATCATTAACAATCGATGATCTCGAGCGCAGTACCGTCACAACTTGAATGGAGCCGTGGCGCGCCCTACTTGGCGACACCCAACCACTCCCTCATCCGCCTCAACCGTGCATCCAACCTCCACCCAAGCCACCCTTCCTCATTCTCCTCTCCAAATTTCCCCTCCAAATGCTTCCAGACGGCACGCAAGACCTCTCTATTCCGGTTGGTAGTTCGCGCAAAGGCAAGCATGATGTAGTAGATGTTTCGCGGGGATGGTGCTTCCGCCGGTGAAGAATCCCAGTATTTTCTGTGGATCGTCGAGTCGCTGCTGCTGGTTGTCGAAGTGGCGGTGTTGGGTAATGGCGGGTTGGGTGAGGAAGCGAGGAACGAGTGAAACACCTGTTGTAGCGTAACCAACGTCCATTCCCTCTCCAACTTGTTCAGACCGGACGCCCCTACATTGCCCCTGTCCCGGCCCTTGCCCTTGTCAGACGGTGCTCCGTCCCACGCAGACGAACCAATATTCCCCGCCCAAATTTCAGTCATTTGTTGTATGGCGTCTGTCTTGGATGACGACGACGACGACGACGATCGATCCTGCGTGATAGGTCCGGGATGCCGCGGTTCCGGAAAAATAGGCGGTGGGAAAAAATCACGTTGTGGTGATAACGGCGCGTACTCGTCATCCTCCCCATCCGGACGCAACGACCGCCCGGTATCCATATACCCAACATCGCCCGCCGACGCCGACGTCGACTCCGCCGTCACCCCCTCCCAGCCGACCGGGATGGTCCCAAACCTCGCAAACCCCTGAAAAAGGCTCACGAAATCACTAACCCCCACGGTATACCCGCGTTCATCATTCATCATGTCCTGCATCACCGCCAGCGCGGGAACAATGTTGCCGTGAAAGGCAAGCGCGCGGATGAGGGATTGGTATGTTATTTTATTGAGGGATGTGGTCGGGTGGAAACAGAGGTGGAAGGAGGAAAGATCGTGTGAGGGTGTAAAGTATTCCGGGGGGAATGCCGAGGAGGGTTGACGATCGGCCGCGGCGAGGGGGCCGCGGGCGAGGAGGTTATTGTACGCCGGTCCGACGATGGACCATTGTCCGCGTTTGGCGAGGATCCAGATCGTCATGTTGAGCAGGACCGTCGCATTATCCCTATCAATCGTCTGTTTCCGTCGTGTGATCTTCTCCTCCCCTTCTTCCCCGCCGCCCTGCCCGTCCTCCAACTGTACCGACTCGGCCTCAATCCGACTATTAAACTCGCGACAAACACCCTCCAACTGCCTCACCACATTCCCAGCACCACCCACACCAAACCCGACCCCGCGGCCACCGACCCTCTCCTCTGCCTTGTCAACCAACACCAACCGCGTCAACCAGGTCCACCCATCCGGCTCCAATTCGTACTCTCGAAGGTACGCCATGATCCTGGTATACCCCGCCGGATCGGGGATTCGGGCAGAGAGGTACAGCAGGTGGTTGATGTGCGCGCGGAGGACTTCTTTATGCGTCGCATGACGGTCGGCATCGGCATCGCCAACACCTGGGCCGGCAATTGTACCTTCGTCCGCTGTGACGCGGTGTGTGTTGTTCCGAGGGTAAGTCTGAAAATCAACCCGAGCCAACCTCTGACGCGCTTGATGGAACGCATTCTCCGCATGCTCCACATCCACGGAACGAACAGTACGAAGCCTTAAATGCCTCACAGGCCAGGGCAAGTTTCTCTTCTCCCTTCCGCTTGCGCTACCATCATCGCTGTTGTTGTGCCGGGAGAAGGGCGACGTGGCGGAGAGGAGCGCACGGTCGAGGATTTGTTCTGTTTCGTGGATGATGGAGTCTATTTGCGGGTGTGTGGGTGCGCGCGGGGTGGGAGGTACTGCTGCGTGTGGTAAAGTTGCTGCAGAACGGCCCAAAGATGATGGCGTGCTGCGGTTCCGTGTTTCCGAGGGAGAACCGTGTGTCAGCGAAGAGGCACGCTTTGTGCGATCCGAGCTTGGCTGGTCGTTTCTGGAATTATACCGTGCTACTTGTTTCGGAGCAAAATCACCATGTTTTGCTCTTCCGCCTGGAGCCTGCGGCGGTAAATTCTGGTCGTCTAGTGCTGATAAGGAGTCTTGCACGTTCCGTCGGGACAGGGAAGAACCTATTACATGGCCAAGAAGAGGATGGTGGTCAGTGACGGAAACTTGAAAGTTGATGAGCAGGACTGCAGCAGTTGGTATGATTGTACAGAAGAATTGAAAGGACATACCCTCCACACCCAACTTTCTGCTCCTCGTCCGCGTCCTATGCGCATTCCCAACCTCCTGCACCCGCAATCCAGTACGACCTCCATCCGATCCACCCGATACCGAATCCTCCAACTCGTCTTCCTCCTTTACAGCAACCGCAACTGCCGAACCCGCCCACCTCCTCCCTACGAACCCGACGTCGACGCCTACAACTCCCGGTCTCCTGGCAACAGCAAGTCCATGATAACCTTTCGATACGATAATCGACTCTTTAATACCTTGCGATGATGGCGGTTGCACAGCGGCCAATGTATGTTTCCGAAGTCGTGGGAAGGCACGAAGACAGGCCAGGGTGTTTACTGTTGCTCGCCGCGAGGTTGTACTTATCGCATGGCTGCTATGCGGCATTCTCTCCTCCTTGTCCTCTCGCTTCGTTATACCCGCCGAGCCATATCCGGGCTTCCTACCTAACCTTGGAAATGTGGTCCCGAGGCTTAGTTGGCGTGGTGGAAGAAGACGTAGAAGTTATTAGAAAGTTGGGAAATGTCTCTCACTGTAACTTGGTTCAAAACTCGATCACGTCCCGGAGCGTAGGGAAGGAATGTCCATTCCCCCTGGCTCCGCTGATATTCTGTATCCGCTTATGACGATGGTTTGAAAGTGAAACAGTGCAGCCAAGAAGGATCGACGGAATGGGCGGTGGGCGGTTTCTTGCTTGGCGGCGAACTGCTTTCCTACAAAACCCAGGAAAAGGCTATCAACAGCAGCCTCCCCCTGGAAACCCACCAAAGCATAGACAATAGACACCGGGAAGAATGGTCAAAGTTTCCTCCCTCGCCCTCGCCGGCGTGCAAGTATCCTACGCCTTTGCCGCGCCGTATTTCGCGGACCCGCAACAAACGGTCTTTGATACCCCTCCCACCAGCCGGATCGACAAGATCAACCCTCTAAAGCGTAAGCAGTGCACTCTTTATTCCCTCCCCGGAAAACACCGACACTAACACACCCCGCTGTTTCGCTCAGACCTGTCCGCGATCTCCCCTTTCTTCATCCCGACGGAAGAACCAACCCCGCTCCCCAACCCAACATGCAATATCACCACCGCGTCATTCCTCATCCGCCACTCGTCGATTATGGGCAACGACGATGAATTCGAGATGACGATGCAGCCGTTCATTTGGAAGGTTGGCAATTTCTCGGATGATGTGTTTCCGAGCAAGGACGAGTTGGCACAGGCGCGGATGCGTATGCGTGGCGGGGAGGATGAAGACGTGGGTGTGGATAAGTGGCAGTTTTTGAGGGATTGGAAGACGCCGGTGGAGGAGGAGACGTTGGAAAAGCTCAGCAAGCGGGGCAGCGATGACGCCGAAGTACGCCGCTGTTCACTCCACAAAACCACTTTTCCCGAAGAAATCTAACATTATATATTCCCATCTCCGCGGGTAGTACCTCGGTAAATACCTCCGCAAACAACTCGGATACCTGTTCCCACCTCCATGGAAGGGCAAGAACTCGCACAAGCACCACCATGAGGACGCCGACGGGAAGCACAAGAAAAAGTTGTTTGGTCGCAACGTCAAGGACGATGGAGGTGACGACGACGGAAAGGCGCCGCATCACCACCATCATGATAAAGACGGGCACGATGTCCCCGAAAAGAACCCAAAGCACAAGGAACCCGGACCGCCTTACAAGGTTCGTCTCATCTCCCCTCGCCTCTGCCGCGGTGCAAACGCGAACGCAACCTTTCCTTACCCTTTTTCTACTTCGCGCTATTAAAGATCTGGACAGCTTCCTCTGCCCGTGATATCGATTCGGCCCAAGCATTCATCAAGGGCGCTTTCCCGGACCATCAGGCCGGCAAGGAGGGCAACGGGGACGGTGTGAACGTGCAGCTTGTGAAAGTCCCGAACAGGAAGAAGGATTGGGAACAGAGTCTGACTCCTCATGTAAGTGCCCACCCGCCCGGCGCGCACATCTCACTAGATTCGTCGAGGAAAGAAAGCGCTGATACCCCGGTCCTGTTTCGCGCGTGTAGAAAGCATGCGACACGTTTGAGAAAGAATCCTCCCTCCCGCCCGCCGCAAAATGGCTCAAAATCTACGCTCCCCGGATCCGGCAGCGACTCGCGCACGTGGTCCCCCGTATCGCGGACAAGCTGGAGGATATGGATGTACTCGCGATGATGGAGTTGTGTGGGTACGAGACGATCATTCAGGGTGATTCCGGGTTCTGTAATGTGTTTACGGATGACGAGTGGTTGGACGGGGAGTGGTATTTTGATGTGAGTCATCTCGGACGCGCGATGTTGGTCGGCGAAAGTAAGTAGCGTGAGTGTTGTTGGCTGATTGATGCCCATCTTTGGGTGTGTGTGTGTGATAGGTCCGATTCCACTATATGATGGGATACGGGAATGAGCTTTCCCCGTTCCTGGGTGCGCCGTGGGTAAAGACCGCTCGACACCTTCTCGCTGGTGATGTGGACGACCAAAAGCCGCACGACAAGGATGGAGAGAACAAGGACGGTAATACGGACTTGTGGGCGGATTGGGTGGACGAAGTTGTGGAAGAGTCGGACGAGTTGATGCAGGCGTTCGTGGAGGATGTTGTGGATGATGGGTGGGGGTTGTTCAAGCGGGACCCACACCACAAGGGCAAGAAACACTCGGACAAGAAACACAAGGGCGATAAGAAGAAGCACGGCAAGAAGCACGGCAAGAAGAACAAGGGAAAGAAACCCAAGGAGGGCGACAAGTTACCCGAACCCAAACTCCCTCCCAACGGCACCCATACGCAACTCTTACACGCCTTTTTCACGCACCGCGAATCCCCGGCATTCGTCGCAACGTTCCTCAACTTGTACAACGACACGGTTAATGGCATGCCTGCTGCCTCGGTCCCGCCTGTGCTCGACATGCGCCCGGAACCACGACAATGGCGTACGTCGGAACTTGTGCCGTTCCTCGGTCATATCGCACTCGAGCGATTCAGCTGCGGTATCCAAGACCCGGCGTCTGACTTGGTTGCAGCTGGTGAGAAGGACACGAGCAACGACTATGTCCGTGCGATGGTGAATGGCAAGTTTGAGAGGATGATTGGATGTGATGATGGTCTGGGCAAGGCGTGCCGCTGGGAGACTTTTGAAAAGTGGGTTGATGCGCGGTTGGAGATTTGGGGGGAGCAGTGGTGGGATGAGGTTTGTACCAAGAAGGATGATTGAGTAGTAGGGGATGTGCAATTAGAAGAGGGACCTTTGTAGCGACACATGATGCACATTATACAAGTTGATTTCATCCTGGTTGAAGAAAGACTGCGTGCGATTTATGGTTTAGTTCCAACACCCGGAGCCAAGCCTTGTAAATCTTGGTGCTGAAGACTATATGCACCGCTATGACTCAAGAGAGGGAATCCAGCATCGTCCACTTACCGCACGGTGGTCCTCAGCACGCAACTGCCTATAGAACTGGCGAGGACAAGCTAGTCGCGGCAAGGAGGACGATTAGCGGACCTTCTAGAACAATTTGCATAGACACTGGTTCTGGAACTGCTCTGGAGTTTCTCTCTAACGGGTCTTGCTCGAGAAGAGGGCGGGCTGTACACTAATGGGAATATGTTACAGTTCGATGTTTTGCTAAATGACACGGTTATCTACACACTCTATACCGATTAGCCTACTGTTCATGATCTTTAAGCCATCTTGACTCTCCGGTTGCGCATCATCATCGCAACCCCGTCCATCTTCCATTGGGATTGGTCATAGTCGCAGAGACCGATCACAATACAAGGCAGGCAGTGTCACCTAGGGATGTCTGTGGTAGTCACTAGTCCCCTGAATATGTGAAGCATTCGTGTCGCCTGTATACTGCGAAGCATTCGAACCTTGTCGATCGAAGAAGCTGGCCGAGGTATCTGGATGCTGCCCGGGTGGATAAGACGCATGCGACTGAGCGGTTGGCGGACAAGGCAAATATGCATCGCTTGGACAGAAAGTAGATTCGGCTCGAAGCTTTACTTCTTCGTAGGACATGACGGTATCATTGCGTTGAAGATTGTTGGCAATAATACCTTGTTCAGGAAATGGGTGCAAAGAGTATTGGTGATCAGCGAAAGGAAGCGAACGGCACATTATTTCACAATTGTTTTG